>OX369308.1:31530655-31986200 GCA_947284805.1 Coleophora flavipennella
GTAGCTCAGAGGCAAAGTTCACTGGCTTTACTCAGGAGGTCGCGGGTTCGATTCCCGGCGGGGTCAATTGTAAGACTCGGTTTGGTTGGTGGTAGGGGCATTTTCTAAGCCCGCCTGGCTAGCTACCACCATCTTATCTAAGTCTTGCCGCCAAATATCAATGTTGATATCATTGGTGTGTTCCGGCATGAAGATAAGATAGCCAGTTTCCCCATTGCGTTGGGGAATCTTGGTAAGCCCGCTTCCATCTTCGGCAACATCGTCACTTACCACCAGGTGAGATGTTGTCAAGGGTTTACCAATAGTGAATAAAAAAAAAAAAAACAATTTAGCCATGCCATGTATACCCATGCTAAATTACAGCTTTCTAGTACAAATAGTCTCTGAGCTAAGAAGCGGACTGACGGACAGACAGACAGACAGACAGACATGACGAAACTATAAGAGTTCCTTGTTGACTTCGGAACTCTAAAAAGGCTTACACAGTAGTTGGGTGTAAGCCTTTTTTTTACGAAATAGTGCTTGAAAGTTGATGTCGCTAAAGCGGTCGTAACTCAGCGTGACTTGCATCGGTCAGACTGACCTGAATAGGTTCCTGAAGACCTGTAGACCTGTCGTTACCCGATAGCATTTTCCTTGACCGTTTCCGTGCTTCACAAGGCAAGTAAAGCCGTTGTTTTCGATTGTCATCACTAGGTGGCGTTCGTTAAGTCGTGCCCGATGCCTTATAAGCAGCTTGAAAAACTTTTGACAGTGGGTTTCGCCACAAGCCCTACAACTTTCACCAACCCGGACTGGAGCCCCGTGTATGGAGTAAAGACCCGCCCCCCAGCAGTGGGCATCGTTACGGGTTGTTAGCGAACGTGCCTTCGGAAGACACAGCTAATCTAAGTGTCCCTGGCGTCATAAAAAAGTGTTTGAAATTGCTCATAGAAAAACTATTAAGTGCATCCCGAGACAAACAGTTCTTAAGCAGTGACTCCGGCACCTACACTATGCGTTGTCCGACACGCACTTAACAATTTTTCTATAAATAAAAAAAAACTTTATCCATATTTCCATATAATATTGATGGCTTTTTTAATAAAAAAAAACATTTGTCATAATAATATAAATTTAGTTTTGTCAGGTAACATAAATATCCTTTAACCTTTTGTTCTATCTGTAACTGTTTTTCTGTAAAATAACAAATATAGAGATAAAGGAGGGAAAGATGGAGGAATTGATACTAAATATACCAAGCATTCAGCATGCCAATTTTCATTCTTTTAAGACAGTCTGATTAATTACAAATAACTTTATGCAGTTTCTGTGCAAGTCACAATAATAATTAGTCGTTTCGCCCGGTAACCATATTTTCGAAATATTTGCGCAAAAGCTACGCCTTTAAAATGCGCGGGGGTGTAATTGAAACTAAGAAAATTTAAGATGGTTAGTCTTGAAGAGGGTGTAGTGGCAGGCTGGCAGGTATATCGTAGCAGGCAGCTCGGTCTCGGTAGTCGTGTCGGATAGCCGCGCAGAGCGGTCGCGTGCGTCTCGCGCGAGCATGGCGCGCGAGTACGCGCGAGTGCACGACTTCTACATGCAGCTGCACGAGCTGCAACCTCCGGCCCCGCACTACCACCAACAGTATGACCTGCCGCAGTGAGTAGTCACCCCCGCATCCAAAACACGTTTTCTTTATATTCAACTGCAGCTCAGCTGATTTTTCGAACTCATATTGGTTAAAGTAACTTGCACCTTTAGGACGGCTACTCTACTTCTAATTATGCATAATTCATGTCTATCTTAAGAGGATTGTGAACCTGCGACTTTTCATACAAACGGCGATAGCGAATTTCACCGCATAAAAGTTAACCGATTTTGACCAATTATTGATAGGTGGTCAGTTAGAACAAAAGCTAGGTTTGTTGTAGGTTTTTTCAATACAATTAATAAGTTCAATTTTATTTGTCGGTCAGCGTTTTTGATACAAAACTAATTTCGGACATTATTTGTTTTTTTTTAAAGCTTTTATTTAACTTGCAATGTTTTTATATTTGCATGTATGCGATCGAGTTTAGAGCGACTTCCAGGAATCCGTTGAAGCTAAAATTTGGAATGAAGTCGTATTGCCGGTGACAATAGATCCTTTTGTTATTTTGAAGTTGATCTGATGATGAACTTAGGAGGTGGAATCAAGGTCCCACAATCGTCTTTTATTTTTCAATAGAATCGTAGGAAATACAATACAGTGCTCACTTTATTTTAAATTTGTAACCGTGTATTTTTTATATTCATTTGAGCATTTGGCTAATTGAGCATAAAAACTCTTTTCAGATAAAAGCTTGTACCAAAAATCTTTTAGGTTTTTCGAAAATTATTTAACTATCTATATGTTATAAACTAAACCCATAAACCTAGCTTTTGTTCTGACTGACAACCTAGGTACCAAAAATAGGTTAAAAGCTACTAACAGTCAAACCCATCCAGGTAATGACCATGCTTCAGGTCAGTTAACCTGCGTGATCGACCCAACCACGCAAGTCGCACTGAGCTACGACTAACTTTTAAGAGGTGAAAATCGCTATCGCCGTTTGTATAAAAGTCTCTTAACATCGCAAAAAACTAACCAAGTTAGAATCGCACTCTTGCGTAATTAATGTAGGACCGTCTAAATGCAGCGACAGCAATATAAAAAAACTAATGGTATTCGTACTTTATCCTTAATTTGCATAGTTAGGATTTTTCTGATAATGATTTTTTTCACCAGTACCTACTGTAACTATTGATTGTTAAGTTCATTCTTTGAGCTTTCATTTAAAATTTCTCATTTCCTCGTGAGGTAGGTAACGTGTGTTTTTTAAATATTTTTTAATTTATCCAAATATAAATTAATCCTTTAGTGTATTAAAAAGCTTAAATTTATTACGTGACGAGCTTATTTCATTATTTTTTTGTTTATTGTATGATATTAAAGCATGTGTCATGTTATTGTGAGTGATCTGTACAGAAAAATGCGGAGATTTTTAAGATGGAGGTATATAAGCTATTCGTCGTGTTTCGCTAGGTATGAGAGACCCACGACAACTGTACCTACAGAAATTGTAAATTTGTAACACCGTTTATATTTTTTTGGTTTTGTGTCTGCCTGTTTGTTTGTCACAGGACTGTCGACTGTACCTTTTCAAACCGTAATAGGTAACCAAAAGTTTTTTTGTTGTTGTACAGAATATGATCTCAAAAGACAACTAATAAAAACAGGCGCGCAAAGAGCGAACCGCTAACCGCTGTTACGGAACCATTTAGTGCCCATTCCGCTCGTATTTATTCCTATATAAAAATCTAGGTACAGTGCTAAGTCCAAAATAAATTACTAAATTAACATGAATTGGCGGGAAAACAAGAAAATTAAAAAAAAATACATTAAAATTTAAGCAACGTGTATAAACGAAACGATTAAGAGCTCCTGTACTTAAAGTCAATATAAATCTCTTGTGCTAGGTTTGCCTATGTACGTTCATTACTCTTTGATTGTTATTAATTAACTGTGCCCTAAGCTACAGAGTAAATGAGGCTAGTAGATTACACATTTCCTTCTGTAAGTAAATTTTGACTGCGCGATTGAAATTACGATAATTCAGTAGAATTTTAATCAACGGTCATCTGTAAATCTGTAAAAATCTTTTATATTTCTAGTTTATTTTCGTCGTAGCCTGATGTCGCCACCTTTTGCGAGTTCCGTTAATTACTATAACTTTTAATTGGTATTGCAATTAATATTTTTAAAATGTTCGTGATTGTTTTTAGTTATAAATTGCGAAAGGTTGACCTTTTGGAGTAAAATATCATTAATAGCTCTACAACTTGTATTTTTTATTAGCTTGACATGTAACCCGATTCATCGCTAGCATCATCTTTTGTGTATAAAAATAAAGTAATATTTTCTATAAGTAAAGCAATAAGGATGATGACTGCATCAAACATAAATTATGAACTATTGATCGGATTGGCAGTTAACGTCTAATTTCCCGAATGTCTAGTCGATTTTATAGATCCTCTCTCCCCAACTCCATTATCCGAAGGTCTAAGTATACTCTAACATCCACTCCGTGAACGTGCATTTACACCAACGTCTTTTCTGTGAATGTCCAATTTCCGATATATTTTTATTTTTGCAAAAAACTGTTTAAAACATTTTTAAGTCTTCTTTTTTTCATTTTTGATCACCAAAATTGTCCTCCTATTAAAATTTAAAAAAGGGGTCAAGTGCGTCTTATTCTACGTGCAAAGTAGGATTCCGTAGTCTTTTCAACAAAGAAATGTATATTTTAAAAAACAAAGTTATTTTAGCAGTTGGTATAGAACATTTTGTATAGAAAATATATGAACTTTTTACAGATCCTGCTGCACATCTTAAGTTGGTCGACTATTACTCCTTGACTGAGAAAGACTGCTTAGCCGTGATTTTTAAACTAATTGTATGCCCTACTATTTCTAATACTTAAAACATTCCTGAAATAGTGGTTTAGCTGGTAGGGTAAAATGCATCTCTAACAAAAATCACTACTTTAAAAATGTATATTTAGTAAACGAATCATTTATCGGAAAAAATACCTTAGTAATCCCACAGTAGTTTTGAAAACCTTTTTAAAGATATCCCACACGAAAGGGTAAGTGAACAAATAAATAATTACCTGTACTTCATAATAGCTGTAATACTCTAGTGACATACCCACCGACAGACAAACAGACAGACAGACAGACAGACATGGCGAAACTATAAGGGTTCCTAGTTTGACTGGGGAGCTCTAAAAACCTGACCCGCTTTGTTTAACATCAAGTCTTCTATTTTAATTGCTCAATATCTAAAAAATACTACATACATGATGCTGAGAATATATCACGCACGTCACGTCTATGTTTTCCGAACGTTTTTAGAAAAAAATACATTTTGTCAGGTGATAAAAAGTAACTCAAATTTCATCCCGTCTTATTTATTATTTCTTTACATTAAATGACTTAATTTTTATGGTATAATAACCTAACCAAGTACTCAGGGACACAGGTTTTTTTTAATGATCCCAAAAACATTTAATGTAAAGTTGGTTGACAAGACTCACAAGTTTATTACTTTCACTGTTTTAGAGTGAATCCCCTAGCTGAGTTCCGATTTGTGCTGCACATCATAGCCCACGGGACCTTTTCAAAGTCCAAAGTATATAAGCTTTCAGTGCTCTTGACGGTACCACATAACTCTCTACAAACTCTACGTCTTGGTAAAAATGTATCGATTGGTTTTAATTTAGGTTTTACTAGCCAGTATCAGGATTTGAGGGTCAATGTGTGAAACGATTATAATGTAGTCTCCGTGACTGAAAGTTGGAAAAAAATCGTTCGCAAAATATAAGCCTATGATACATTACTTCACCTAAAGCTTATGAGCCTCCTTGAATGGCTAGATTTATTCTCTAGCAAAACTATCTACTAGAACAAAGATTAAGATAATTGCCAGAATTTAGGTAGGTATCACAGATCAAAGAGTACTTAGTACTTTTATCTTATGTGCTGGTAGATAGTAAGAAAAATAAATCAGTTTTCATTACTAGGGTTTCGTGTTTATAGGGTCCAATCAGAGTGCTGAAACAATAAGCTTAATCACATCGCTTATTAGCGTGAACTTGCGGCTTACGGAGCAGTATAGTCCAACTGCTCTGTCCAACCATTTGAACTATGGGTCTTTATGAAATTAAATGATTGTGGAAACACAGTATTAAGAATCTTAAGTTTAAATTATAATTAGAAGAAACAGTGTGTTTCGCCAACACGTGACATACAACACACTTAAGTTTTAAAGTTACAGAGTGTCAAATATTTCTAGTTGTAATGTCAACAACAAATAAAAGATTACAATATGTCAATATTGAATTATACCTTCTCATTAAGTTATTGATTAAAAAATGCATTTTTAAGACATAAAAGCATTTGTCTGTCAGCTAACTAGAGAGTTTGTTTCTAAAATATTTTAATGGGAGCTTCTTGAAGTCACGAGGTATGCGATTTTAAACCCTAATTGACATAAAATGACAGTTCCTCTCATATTCAAAGCCTTTATACATTTTGGTACCAACAATCGCGTAAGGTCTCTGTCTCTTAACCTAGGATGCTGTTCTAAGTTACTAGTTACTAGGGGTCTTGGTCCAACTACTTTTGTAGTTCCAATTACAAACCCGCAGTCCCGTGGTCCAAATGTCAACTCCAAAATAGACGCAGTTTTAAATACTATTTTCAACCTTAAACCAAGCGTCTTAAAGTACGTAAAAAACAACCCAAATGGGTGTTGGGCAGTTGAGCGATGTTCGTTAATCATCCCAAGATGGCCGTTTGTCGCGTGACAGGATATAGGTTCGTTAGGTTTGATGATGATACTTCGCGAGGCTCTCCACCTGAGTTGCGGAATGCTGTAGAAGATTTGCACCACTGGAAATTAAGTGAGGACTAAGACCGATAGTAAAGGCCCTTAATCCAACTGCTCGGACACTTGGACAGAGCAGTTGGACTACTACCCTGCACTGAACTTGCTATTTTTAGCACATTCTTATTAGGCCAACGCCCGCTGAAGAGACCCATTCTCGTCACGATGCAATGGTCCACGGAACGACAGGGACATAGCTGTAGGCTACATAATCATTTAAGTAAGAAATATGTTGTCTTGGTCAATCTATAACTATGTCATCATCATCAAGGGTTTACCAATTTAAGATTATATACTATTATCCTACCCTATAATAGGGTCCCACAGGTAGGCACGGTTGCGGTGCGGGGGCGGTCAATAGAAATGTTCTGCAGGCGACCATAATTTTTTGTTGACCGCCATCGTCACCGTGATCGCCATCGCGCTTTTAGCATACCCTGGACACTTCAAACAACGGGCCATAAATGACATTTCAAAAAACGAATGACGGAACAAACAAAATGGCGGCGAAATCCTCTACGTTCGACAACCAACCTGTAACCAATCTGAATCAATCAGGGAGAGAGCAGCAGGGAGTATCCATTCCATCCATACTGTATGTTAGTACTAATATAAATATACTTTGCTTTTAGTCTCATGTCGTCGTTCACTGGCATATTTTAGGGTTTTGCACCCAAAGGGTGCCAACGAGACCCTATTACTAAGCCTCCGCTGTCCGTCTGTCTTTCAGCGGGCTGTATATCATGAACCGTAATAGGAAGACAGTAGAAATTTTCACAGAGTCTGTACTTCAATTACCGCTATAACAAAACATAATAAAAATTTAATGAAATTAAAGGTACAAGAAACGTTTTTTATTGTACCGTGGCACAGAACCCTTCGTGTGCGAGTACGACTCGCTTTTGACCGGTTTTAATGTGTACTATGGCGTAGCGTAAGTAGAAACAAGTTAGCGCTACGTATGTCCTGTCGTAGCAAAGGGGTTGGTCGGTACTTCGGTAGGCTTTTCAAACAACGGTAATGCTCACAGTTGCCCTTGTCACGTGAATTGTGTAGCATGAATTATTATTACTGTGAAAAATAAATTGTACAGCCGCGCTGTGCATACTTTCACGCGAAGCCTTCACCGTCTATCATAGTCGGTAATACACGAAACAACGATAAACATTACGCTTAGACGTAGTAGCAATAAATAATTTTCGCAAAACATTTTTGGTACAAGCTTTTATTTAAAAAGAGTTTTTATGCTCAAAAAACCTAATGCTCATATATATAAATACACGGTTTCAATTTAAAATAAGGAGAGCACAGAAAAAACATAACGATTCTATTGAAAATAAAAGACGATCCTGGGACCACGACTCCACCTCAAAATTTCTAACGATTCTATTGAAAATAAAAGACGATCCTGGGATCACGATTCCATTTCCTAATTTCATCATTAGATCAACTTTAAAATACCAAAAGGATCTATTGTCGCCTGGAATACGGCTTCATTTCAAATTTCAGCTTAATCGGACCCCTGGAAGTTGCTCTAAAATCGATCGCAAGGTTTGAAGTAAAGATACATATACATACATAATAATGCTTTTATTTTACATTGCAAGTAAAATAAAAGCTTTTAAATAAGGTTTTATTCTCTAGTTTTATGATTTGCTTTTTGCTTCGATTGCAAGGAAATAAATCATTATTGTCACTACTCGTAGACATTTTATTATTTCGAATAATTTAATGAATTTTCAACCGCAATACAACAAATTTGGCAAGTTATGAAGAATAGTTTACCGCCACACAATTTTTCTTATTTTTTTTTAAATTTTAAAGTTGTGACTGTGGTCAATTCCTTAATGCCAAGTTATAAATATTTGCGTTATTTGTTTTTTATGTAAGTGCACGCCCGTATTCATCTTTAATTAGTATTTAGATAGTAATAGATATGTCATAATTAAATTAAAATGTAACCTAAATCTCATACAAACATATCTAATAAATGAAGGTGTGTGTTGCTGCAAGGCCTAATTGCCTTAGTCTTAAAAGAAGAAATTACTTTATGGACAAGAGCATGAAAACCAACTTATGCAGCCTTCTCTCGTCATAAATAACAAATTTACGACCATGAGGACTG
The DNA here is from genome assembly GCA_947284805.1 of Coleophora flavipennella. Lineage (NCBI taxonomy): Eukaryota > Metazoa > Arthropoda > Insecta > Lepidoptera > Coleophoridae > Coleophora > Coleophora flavipennella. Next base: position 31,539,235 of record OX369308.1, read on the forward strand.
AAAAAATAATATTGCCCTTATCCAAATTTTACCCAATTCCGTCCAGTAGTTTGGGCACTAGAAATCTGGACGGATATACAGACGCACACAACATATTTTTTTGTTTTTACAGACTATTAATGTAAGACAATCGATCCCCATCAAAATCAGAACTTTGATTCATCACAATACCTTCTTCACTCCTGAGTCGCTCAAAAGTAAAAACATTGATCGACAACCCTTCCAAAGGCTTCACTGTCGCAAGAAAACTTTACTGATGTTGAAAATTTATAAAGTAACCAAAAATCGGAGTTTGTCTTTATTTAGATACCATAAAGGAATAACTTACTTACCGCCTCCGTGGTGTAATGGTTAGTCCATTCGCTTCGCACCAGGAGGTCGCAAGTTCGATTCCCGGTGGGGTCAACTTGTAAGACTCGGTTGGTTGGTGGTAGGGCATTTTCTAAGCCCGCCTGGCCAGCTACCTCCATCTTATCTAAGTCTTGCCGCCAAACATTGTTAACAACATTGATGTGTTCCGGCTTGAAGATAAGATAGCCAGTTCTCCATTGCATTGAGGAATCTTGGTAGGCCCGCTTCAATCTTCGGCATCATCGTCATTTACCATCAGGTGAGATGATGCCAAGGGCTTACCAATTGTAACAATTTTTTTTTAAAAAACATCGTACGTACAAAAAATTTAATGTATGAAGGTATGTAGGAACGACGCTCCTATTTAGTCGATAAAGTCAATCGATTCGTCTTCATCGCAAAAATATCACGGCTTACTTAATTTACTGGAGTCCACTGTGCTCCTCTATTTGGCTCTATCTTATGGGCTACGCGCTTCCAATCACCATCATTTAAATCTGCACTATCAGAAAACGTCAGTGGTCAAAAAATATTCAAAAACATTCTCTAAAATCTCAAACCCCAGTGGCAATAAATGTTTGGCAAATTAATTACAATAATTGTATTAATGCGACTTAGTCGAATCGCTTATCGATCGCGGGAAACCATATCGGTGCGTGGTTGCTCTTTGGTGACAACACTTTATGAACCCTCGGGAAGTTTATAATTTTATCAAGGTGATAAAATACAGGTTATTTATTCTTTATGACCTCACATCCGTTGATTAACTCTTTGTTCAGGTCAAAGGCAACAACTTTGTTCTACTACTTCTTTATGTATATTAATCGGCTATGTTGATGATATTTGTATAGAGACCAAAAATGTTTGACCTTAGGTTTTTTGGGGAGGCCTTTGTCCAGCAGTGGACGTCTTTCAACTGATATAATGATAATAATTTACAAAAAGCTAGAACAATAATATACCTACTAAAATATTTTATTATTATTATTTGATCCGATGCATTTTACCACTACCGGAGCGGCTCGCACACTGCGCACTCTGTTTATGTATATAGTTTCAAGCTTTAAAACCTAGCACCCCTTTTTCTTTGCAATATTCCAAATAATGAAATTATTGCTTTCATTTAATTTAATTTCTATCCAAACTTTGGCCTTTCAAACTGCACTGCCGGGCTTTAACGCTCGCGAGTGTATTTGCCGTATGGACGCGTGATAGAGTAACAAGATGTGTAAAAATCAAGTGACAGTTAAAAATATATAGTCCTGTTAAAGTCCTAAACGGACGGCGTAGGCTTATAGGAATAGTGTCTTTTTTGGCACCCTTTGGTTGGATATGAAAATTCTAAAATGTTATCTAATCAAGAAATTGACCTTTTTCCCCATAGATATAGGATCCAGTAAAGGAGGAGCTAGTTTGTTTTCGAATGCTGTTTTTACAGCCTGTATATTTGGAAAAGTTTGTCCATACTAATATTAACTATTAAAAAAATCTTTCACCAATATTTAGAATCAGCAAAGATCGTAAGCCGCTTACGGCTGGTGCACCGCTTTCGATATTTACGCGGCTGAAGTGGGCAACAGCTCGTACAAATATTGTATAATACTCTGACTGGTTTACCCGGCTAGGTATTCTTAAGATAAAAAAAACTTAATAATTAAATGCATCGAAAATCAATGACCGCAAAAAACACGTTACATTTTAGTAAAGGATTGCGAAAAAAAAATTATTAAAAAGAACTATTCGAAAAACCCGGATATTCAGCAGTAGAAATCCCATTCGAATCCGTACAGTTTTTGAGGAGAATAAGGACAAAGCGAGAAGCGACTCTGTAAAAATTTTAGTTTTTGTATATGTATGTATGTACTCGTATGTTTGTTTGTTCATCTGTTCCCTCATATTTCCTAAATCACATAAACGATATAGACAATTGTGGTGTTTTTAGATTCTTGCCATAACTCCGCGTGTCATAGAATATACTATAAATATATATTTTTTAATCCCTATCGTTATCAAAATGTATGTAATATATAAACTATCATTATAGCTTGCGACCGACTTTACCCCAGATGAAGGAAAAAATAAAGGCTATGATTTCAGACGGAAAACGCTCGTTTTCATATTTTTCGGTAAAGATTTCCGTAGTTCGGTTAGTTTTTTAACTTTTATTTTCATAAAAGATACATTTTCGTAATTAAACAAAACATTGCCACAGTACAGATACAGCGAGTGGCCTCGATACGCAAGCTGAAGGTCTTTCGCGGAAGCTCGAGTGAGCTAAGGGGTGATTACCACTGCTAATACTCTCGGTCAATGTCTACACAGCGACATAGATCTTGTATTGCCAAGGTCATCTTGTTAGTTTTCAGTTATGTTTTAAAGAAAATATTTTGTACAAACAGATAAGACAGATGATAACAGATTAATATTACTTTGACTTATATCCGAAGATATTTTCGATGTGTCGTAGCGCTATTTGGTCACTATAAAGACTGGAGAGAAATTAGGTACAATTATTAATTTGTAAATGTTGAAAATAGAGAATTTTGCACAAAGGAGACTTAATTTTAGTTTGCCTTAGCTGGGAATAGAACCGGAAAAATGAAAAAAAATATAAAAACTTTAACTTACAAGAAACTTCATTTTGTATTTAAAAACTTAAACCGCCTTTAACCGCCTCCGTAGCGTAACGGTAGGTCCATTACCTTTACAGCAGAAGGTCGCGGTTTCGATTCCCGGCGAATTATAACTTTGCGTGTGGTTGGTGGAGGGGCATTTTCTAAGCCTCCCTGGGGCTAGATACCATCATCTCATCTTGGCGACAAACATCAATGTTTACAGCATGTGTTCTGGCTTGAAGATAGGATAGCCAGTTCTCCATTGCGTAAGGGAATCTTGGTGAGCCCACTTCCATCATCGGAATCATCGTTACTAATTTATCAAGTGAGATGATACCAAGGACTTACCAGCTGTGAACAAAAAATAGTAGAGCTGCATTCAAAGATTTTAGATAATTTGGCTGGGAATCCAATTTAATCTAATCAAAACATCTCTTAAGACATCAATCGATCGAGTGTCAAGGTGGTGTCAATCATAAGCATCAATTTCTTCCAATATACTTTATATACAATATGAAGGACGACCTAAAATTAAAACATTAAATGTTTTATTTACAATTTGCCAGTTCGATTCCCGGTAGGAGACCTTCTTATTCAAAAATGACTGAAATATGTTACGGTGGCTTTAGCTCAGGCGGATGGATCGGAATCGACGAAGAGAATTCACACGATTCAAAACAAACACACCATGTACTCAGTGTTAACGGACTGACCAGAGAAAAAGAGAGAGAGATAGAGAGCTCATATTTTTCCAAGAAACCTATTACTCGTATTTGATTTAGTTGCAAAAATGCGTCAGTTATGTGAATCATAGCTTTTTTCATGAGGTTGGCAAAACCTGATTTAAATAGGTACCTGCCTTGTTTCTCTGTGTTTCCGCGTGTTTAGCGAGTTAGCCGGCGAGACTACCAGCATACGAGGCATTTTATTGTACTTTAGCCTTCGAGGGTAGGCAAAACACTGATGTCTTCGCTTACTATGAATAGTCGTTATATCGTGCCCCTGGTATCACAGGTGCTTATTGCGGTGGCGGCGTCGATTTGCCTCCATTTAAAAAAATAGGTGCCCTCGAGCTCTTGTTTCATTTTTAAAGTTCATTGTCGCACGTTCGGATTCGAAGGTGCGGAGGCGTGCCACAGCAGGCCACGCCCACCCTGTCACCACGCCCCGTTGGAATTTCTCGCCGTGGATATGTCATCTACTACATCTTAAATAAGTTATAAAATTTTTAACAAATGAGTATAATGTAGTATAATTCTTAATAGAGAAATATCATGGTTGACTAAACCTACTCGTATTATGAAATTGAACAAGTATCGCTATGATCGCTATGAATTGAAAACAACATTTGTTGATACCGAAAAAATATCGTAAATTACCTCATCACATCAGCTCATATATACGTCCCCACCGAGGAGCTCGAGCCTACCCTGAATTAGGGCGATCGGGCCTTAGTCGACCACGCGGGCCCAGTGCGGGTTGGTCAACTCTACACACAACCTTCGAGTTTCTTCGCAGATGTGTGCAGGTTTCCTCACGATGTTTCCTTCACCGTAAGAGAGCGTCGGATAAACGTACATATGAGATCGAAATTTGAAAACACATTGGTACGTGGCAGGAATCGAACCACACAAATTACCTAACCAATTTTTTTCAAAAAAGTTAAAACCCGGCTGCATAGAGATATTACCTCTCTGTTTTGAGCAGTTGGGTGAAATGTATCCTGTATCACTCATGAGATCAAGACGAATCTAATGACATCTCACATGAAATGATGCCAAGGGCTTACCAATCGGGATAAAATCCTCGCACTTCAAAATCCATTAAGCCGTTGAGGCTACTTACAGGCTTAGCCAAAGAAACAGGCAAATAATACCCTGATAGATATTACCGCCCTTCCTTTTTGGCAGTCAAGTAAAAAATATTTGCTACTGATAATCAGACACTGCACATGGAGAGTCAAAGTTTTTTTGGCCATTTTGGATTATAAGTTGATAAATTTCGTGAGTAAAACACAACAAGTAGTAAGTAGAACCAGCTAAGAGGTTTAAATACCACAAGTAGTAAATAGAACCAGTTAAGAGGTTTAAATACCACAAGTAGTAAATAGAACCAGCTAAGAGGTTTAAATACCACAAGTAGTAAATAGAACCAGCTAAGAGGTTTAAATACCACAAGTAGTAAGTCGAACCAGCTAAGAGGTTTGAATACCACAAGTAGTAAATAGAACCAGTTAAGAGGTTTAAATACCACAAGTAGTAAGTCGGACCAGCTAAGAGGTTTGAATACCACAAGTAGTAAGTCGAACCAGCTAAGAGGTTTGGATAGCGAGTAGTAAGTAGAACCAGTTGAGTGGCATTGGGAAGGACACATAGCTCGTAAAACAGATGGCCGTTGAGGTAGTAAAGTTCTCGAGTGGCGACCGCGCACCGGGAGACGTAGCGTAGACGACCTGGTGAAGGCCGCGGGAAGCCGCTAGATGCGGGCTGCGCAGGACCGGCTGTTGTGGAAATCCTTGCAGGAGGTCTTTGTCCAGCAGTGGACGTCTTTTGGCTGATACGATAATGATTACGAAGTAGAACCAGCAGAGAGGTTTGAATAAGTCCGTCTGTTTGTTTGTAAATCTTTAAAGGGCTGTATCTTTTGAAGCGTAGTAAGTAGGCATTTGAAATTTTCATTTTGCCGTATGGCTTCCAGCTTAGAATAGGGCCATCCTAATCTCTTCCAATAAGTGTCGTAAGAGTCGACTGAGGGATTTAAACCGGAGGATGGTCCGCAGTGTCCTTTCCGTGACTTGAATTCGACCAGCAACAACACTGCGATCGCCAACTCGCCTGCCAAGCGTGGGGATTACGGCACCACCCCCCAATGATCTACATAACAAAAAAACGGTCCCTAGTCCCCGGCGGCCCCGCTATTCCTGGCTCTGTTAGTAGTCAAGGTAACGGCGGGGCATGGGGTGCAAAAAATCCCCGGCAGATGCCAGGCTACCAAACCAAAAGACGTCTGGCTCTGCCAACCTACAACACGCGCACAGTGTGGACCGACGCGATGTCAGCGAGGAAGAATTTAGCAGGTAACGATGGGATATCGTAGGATACTGTGCAGTGCGAAGAGAGGGGAGGACACTTTAATCCATGAAATCCAGAAACCTGCTCTATTTCCGGGACTTACTGTCCCAGGGAATAGTCGGGTTTCTAATAATTACTCAGAATTATCAAACGGTATTCGCTGAAGGTCATACAGGTATACCCACCGACCGTGGAACACTCTGACGACGAAGGGGAGATCCTGTATGAGGATATCTCTAGAGCTTTACATAATAGCTCCCAGACCCAATACACCATTGATATGGGGGACTTTAACGTGAAACTGGGCAAACCAAGTGATGGTGAGCTTAGAGTGGGGTAATTTAGATATGTAGATATGAATGCACGTGGCCAGCTGCTGGTCGACTTTATGGAGAAGGATGGCCTCTTTATGAAGAACTCCTTCTTCAAAAAGCCTAAACTGCGGAAATGGACTTGGTTGCATCCCAATGGCGTAACGAAGAATGAGATTGACTTTATCTTGTCACCAGGAAGCAAATATTCAATGATGTCTCTGTGATCAATTCGTTCAAAACAGCGATCACCGGATGGTAAGAGGCTCATTGAATCTAAAAACCAAGCTAGAAAGATGTAGACTGATGAAGTTTACGCTCCGACCAGCTCCTATTCAGCTCCAAAACTTCGAGAGCTTTCAGCTCGAGCTGAATAATCGCTTCGAATGCCTAGCACATTGCGATAGTGTGGACGATTATAATGACAGGTTCGTATAAATTGTCCAAACGGTCGGGTTTAAGGTTTTTAAAACTCGCCGTTCAAACAGAACAAAAAAATCTCGGACTTCACCAGCAACCTCATGGAAGAAAGACGCAGATTGGTTTTGCATTCCTCTGAAGACGCTACTCAGTATTGGCAACTAAATAGGCAGATCTCTAAGTCCCTGATTCGCGATTTGCGCAAGTGTAATAGAAATTGGTATTAAAGAGGCAATTGAAAACAAAAAAGAGATCTGTCTGTTGAACAAAGCCAACTGACCAATCTGAATACTGAGGAAGGCAGGATCATATCGCGTCACTCAGTCTCAATGAGTTGCTGGAAGAAGTTGAGAAGTTCTACGGACAATTGTACACGACTACACGTCTGCCTTTGAGAGATCTGACTAAAGACCCAAGAGCCAGATTAACCCGACACTATACCGAAGATAATCCCGGACGTCAGCCTGTACTAGATTAGAATGGCTCTCAAACAGCTCAAGAACAATAAGGCACCGGTTGATGGATGAAGGAATTACGGCTGAACTTTTGAAAGCAGGTAGAACACCGGTACATAGAGCTCTTCAGAAAATATTTAATTCAACTATACTCGCGGGACAAACGCCTAAGGCATGACACAGAAGTGTGGTCGTGCTTTTCTTCAAAAAGGGTGCTGTGCTGAAGTACAAGACGAAAATTATGTCAAACGTCCGTATCGCACCTAGTCCTTTAAAAATTGGAGGCTCTACATTCGAAGTTGTTGCCGAACATGTGTACCTGGGACAAACAGTCCAGTTAGGTAGGTCCAAGTTGGGGTAGTAAAGATCTCAAGTGGTGACCGCGCACCGGAGTAGGCCTCCCACTCGGTTTAAAGTAATTCCATTGTTGTAATCTTTAATATTTTTAAGATTCTGTACTCAAAGCTGTAATGGTACAGAACCCTTGGTGCGCGAGTCCGACTTGCACTTGGCCGGTTTTCCTCTTATTTTGTTGGATTCCTACTATTCCTTGGTTTTTTATACGTTTACAAATAGGTAGGTATGCGATTATATACTCGTAATGGGTATGGATCAAATAGGGATATGTATTAAGACTCAATAGGTATGCGATTATGTAATGGATCAAATAAGGATAATTATGAAGGTATTATCAGTTGCAGTTTAATTAAAACCATGTATCTTACAAATTTACTTTTACAATAATAGAAATGGTAAATCATGATATTTTTAGGACGTCGAACAACACATCTAACAGAAACACCTACGTGACTACGCGTAGCTACTAATGTAATGGGACAAAGAAACAAGTCCTACGCGCGCGAGCACGGTGTTATTCAATAAACAGTCGAGTTTTGCAGGTTATGTTCGCGCCGCGCCGGTAACGAGCCGCGCTGGGGACATTGGAAAATTTTCATTCCGATATGAATTATTGCTTACGTAACATGTAGTGGCATTTCCTCGGTGCGGCTGCTGGCTGGTGACGCAACCGCACTGTTTCCTAGTTATAGCCAATGATATTACAAGCTGTTGCATTCGTTCGTATCGTAGGGTAGGTACTCGTACAGGCGATAGCCTCTCGAACACTATACGAACCAATGTTACTTCATGTTATGTTATATTTATTACCTACCTTGAAGTCTGTGGGTATGTTTATTTAGACGCCAGCGCCATCGATTTTGCTTGATTGATTAACAGATGAAATATTAGATTTACGTTTCAAATTGCGACTCTCTATGAGAAGATAGTCAGCTGAATTTGTACAAACTATACATAAACAAGGAAAGCGCGGAGGGGGGAAGACCTAGAATTGCTTATATAGACCAAGTAAAGAAGAAAGTTAAGGTGGAAACGTATAGAGAAATGAAGGAGATAGTGTGGGAGAGAGAGACCTGGAAATAGCTACACCGACAAGAGCACGGATCTTAAATTATGATGATGATACATAAACATCTTCGGCATCATCGTCACTTACCATCAGGTGCGATGATGCCAAGGGCTTACCAATTATGAACAAAAAAAGACAAAAAGAACTGCCGCTGTGAAAATGATACGCCGATGACCAGAGTGCTCAATTTAGACGTAGGCATAAGCGAGACTTTCTACTTATTTCCATTCATTTTCAAGAAAATGCTTTTTTTATGCTATTACAGCAGTCATTTTTTCAATTTATAAGGTAAGCCTTTGAATGGCATCACCTCACCTGATGGTAAGTGACGATGATGTCAAAGATGTAAGGGGGCTTGCCAAGATTCCTCAACACAATGGGGAACTGGCTATCTTATCTTCAGGATGGAACACATGTTCACTATCCAATTATATTCTATATTGGCGTTAATTTAAAAAAATCGGTCAAGTGCCAGTCGGACTTGCGCTCCGAGGGTTCCGTGCTACAGACCTTTCCACACAATTGTGACAGTGATAACTTATCACATTACAACCAAAAGAGATCAACGCGAACGACAGAAATATATATTTTTTATTTTAGCCCGAGTACATCTCACACTTAGCTGGTTTTTGTTATTCGTTGTTTTACTTCAGTTTCCAAGTTTTTCACGCTCATATATTATATTGTCGTTTTTACGATAGACCTAAATCAAAATTACCTACAAAAACACGTGTTTTTGTACGAGGACCCCACTCACTTTTTTAATTTTTAATATTTGCCCTTTTAGCGGCAACAGAAATACACATTCTGTGAAAATTTCAAATGTCTACCTATTATGTTCATGAAATACAGCCTGCTGACAGACAGCGGAGGCTTAGCAATAGGGTCCTGTTGGTTACCCATTGGGTGTACGGAACCCTAAAAAGCATCCATCCTACTCTGTCAGAATGACCGAGAAAATTACACCTTATAGAATATATATTATTCAGGTTTTCACACACGGGCATAATATATATATACATTGACACGGGAAATATACTTTAAGATATCTGGTACGTTAAAGATATCTTATAGATCGTTCTTCATAGAAATCAATGAACGTACTACACACACGGTGTAGATAATATATATTTGATCGTCGTCGTCCATCTGCAGATAACGAGCGACATCGCCAGATATCTGTAAGATAAAATATACGCACAGATATTTATCTCAAGATAAATACAGCATGGTTCAAAGAGTTTTTAACCGCCTTCGTGGCGTAATGGTTACTCCATTCGCTTCACACCAAGAGGTTAGGGTTCGATTTCCGGCGAGGTCAACTTTATAAGACTCGGTTTTGTTGGTGGCAGGGCATTTTCATAGCCCGCCTAGCTAGCTACCACCATCTTATCTAAGTCTTGCCGCCAAACATCAGTGTTAACAGCATTGATGTGTTCCGGCTTAAAGATAAGATAGCCAGATCCTCCATTGCGTTGGGGAATCTTGGTAAGCCCGCTTCTATCTTTGGCATCATCGTCACTTACCATTAGGTGAGATGATGCCAAGGGCTTATCATTGAATAAAAAAAAACTTCGCGCGGCGCGGGTGTGTTCGGGGGTGGTCTGCGGTGAGGAGCGAAGAGGGTGTAAGTGTCACGCTACTTTCGTAAAAGCAACATGTAAGTCAAATTCAAAATCATCTTCGTCCTCTGACGAACTGTCTAGTAAGTTGAAGAGCAATATACGCTAAATAATTTTCTTAATCAACCTGTAAAAAACGTTTTAGGTGTAGCTTATCAAAGACTTGTAACAGAATGTTCGGTTGTCATATGTTATCGTATCTGTCCCGTGTGTGATACCTTACGATACTATAAGTTTTTATGTTAAGATACTCGCAGATAAAATATTATTCTTTCCCGTGTGTGACAAACTTTACTCTACCAATAAAGTCGGTCCACCTGAAGATAAAATCATGTTATATCCAAACATTGTAAACAAAAAGTCGAATTTGTACATCTGACTTTCGCTCTTAGGTACAGATATTTACCTAATTATTTTTAAATAAAAATTATCACGGCTAAGTAGGCTTTATTTGTTTAAGAGTATAATATTGGACCAAGTTAACAAGTCCAGTTAAATTTATCAAAAGTTCATAGATTTTACATAAAAAAAAGTTCTATTACCAACTGTAAATATAATTTTGTTTTTTAAAATAACATTTATTTTTTTAAATACTTCGGAACCCTAACTCTGTGCGAGTCCGACTCGCACTTGGCCGGTTATTATAGAATTATTATAGTAGCGAAAATAGATATCCGACCGACCTGCTCTGAGCTCTGAGGTACAGAATTAAATTATTCGGTCTGCTCTGCTTCTGTGGAAGATTGAGGTATTTTAGAAATTAGATTAATTAGCTACCTCTATAGAGACAACGTTGTCGTAGGATTTAAAATTTTGTATAGCTATCGATGCTTTTAAAAGTCAATTCTATTTATATTTAACGCATATTGCACGAAACTAACCAATTTACCAAATTGTCTCTAATCCATTGAATCGAATGACTGTTCTTGTAGATCTCGATAAAATGGAATAACACCGTGATGTGTGCAGCGATAATTGCACACAATTGCACACTCTATGTTCTGATACTGACATAAGTGGGGGAGAGTGACGCATTCATTGCTGCGGTGGGGCAGAGGCCAGGGGGGGAGGCATGTGCAAGGTCACGGCGGCGCTTCCGCATGCAATTTATGCAATGCAAGATACAGCAATACGCACGCGCGCCGCTTGCAGCGACATCATGCGAACTGCGATGTTCTGACATACGATGCCTAGTTAGTTGCTAGTTTAAAATATGGCCACGTTCTGTGTGCTGACTTAAGTTTTGGTTTGCAATTTTATGTAAAAAAGAAATACTGGCCACTTGCTTCTTCAGTAAGTTATAGTCTTTTATTGCTTGAAAAGAAAAGGTGATTTCGAGTTCATTCGTGCTTATCATATGTACCTACGTGCTATTTCATAACATTTTTATTACGTTAATTATTATTGCTTCTGACTATGCGCTCTCTCAAGTGTGTTTCGCGATTCGTGTAGCGTTTTCCCGCTTTGTGACGACAACTCGCATTAGCCGTAGTCAGCACCTGCGATGATGGTCAGCACTTCAGTAGTAAGGGGTAGATTTACGTATGTTGTTGATATAGTAATCTCGTATTTCCTCTAAATATACGAATTTCATTTCTATCACTCGATAAGAGTGACTTATTGGAGGCCATTCTATACCAGCTTCGCACGCGTGTACATAGTTTCCATGACTGTCCTCGAGGGTGCGTGGTGCGCGCGTGCGCGAGCCTAAAAACTCTTAAAAAAGTCAAAATGTTCTAGTATGTACCCATTTCTGCAATTTATAAAAGTTACTAGCGTCTATAATATGCTAGGTACTAGCTGTTGACCGCAGCTTCGCCCGCGCAGATCCCGTTTTTTGCCGTTCCCGTGGGAATTTCCCAAAATCCTTTCTTAGCGGATGCCCACGCCACATCCAAATTGCTATCTGTATTCCAAATTTCAACGAAATCCGTTCAGTGGTTTCGGCTGTGCGTTAATATACCAGTCAACCTTTTCCTTTTATATATTTGGTATGTTTAGGAAAACTCTTGAAAAATTTTATCCCCATGCAAATTTAGAAAATATGTTGAGTTCAATTTGTTTATGCTTTCGTTATACCTAGGTTAAGCTTGTATCAGAATAAATAAGTAATCCGAGAACGTCTGGTCTTGTCAGCGTGTGAGCCCATCCCATCGGTCAAGAGATCAGATCAATCTATATTTATATATACAGGGTGTTTGGGAAGTAGTGCAGAAAACTGAAAGGGGAGCCAGAGGCGGTCATTTGGAATAGATTTGGCTTAATACACTTGTAGCCTAAGTCTCACAGTTTTCGAGATATCCATCTCTAAATCCATTCGTCGCCAAAATTAATGCTCAAAATCTCCTTTTTAGGAGGCAACTTGGCAACTTTTCTGGAGGCAAAATGGCAAAAAACGGATCCCACAGGGTTTGTAACATTTTTGTATGGATGAAGCGTGGCATAGTGACAATATATAGTTTACTAGCTGTTTCCCGCGGCTTAACCCGCGTGGACAAAGTTTCTATAAGCGGCTCGCAAGCGTGGAAAAAGGTAGCCTTTATGTTAATCCAGGTCCTAATCTGTCTACCTACCAAATTTCAACCAGATCCGTTCAGTAGTTTTTGCGTGAAAGAGTAACAAACTTCCATACATTCTTACAAACTTTCGCGTTTATAATATTAGTAGGATATATTTTTTTCAAAATGTTTCGGCGCACGAAGTATCCTATGTTTTTCGATAGGGAGTGCAAATACAAACCGGAAATAAACTAGAACATTTTGGCCTAAATCATCACGCTGCTGAGATACTTTTTTGTCAAAAATAATTTTCCTCTCTATCTCTCGAAATATCTCATTAACGTGACACTTTAGGTCAAAATGTCTTAATTCACGTTCGGTTGTGTTTGCATTCCCTTTAAATTAAGTTAAGGCCTTACGATGGGTCAAATGACAATATTCAATTCAAATTATTGAAAGACTGTAAAGCTATTACCATGGAAAAAAATATAATATACTTAAAGTAATAAAAAATCGGTTTAATTGAATACAATTTTAAATATATTACCACTTTTTATGTAAAAAAAAGATACTGTAGACCCTGTTTTCGGCATTAATTGCAAAATTTCTCAAACACAAATAGTTAATATTGAATGAAACCAACACACAAAAATTGGTGACTTTAAGACATTTTATTTTCAACATATCAGCTCATATACGTCCCCACTAAGGGGCTCGAGCCTACCCTGAAATAGGGTGATCGGGCCTTAGTCGACCACGCCGGCCCAGTGCGGGTTGGTCGACTTCACATACAACCTGCGAGTTTATTCGCAGGCGTGTGCACTGTGCAGGTTTCCTCACGATGTTTTCCTTCACCGTAAGAGCGTCGGATAAACATACATATGAAATCTAAATTAGAAATCACATTGGTACGTGGCAAGATTCGAACCACGACCTCCCGGGCAGGAGGCGGCGGCCCTAGCCGTTACGCTACCGACGCTTTGAACATTTTTTACCACGCTGATTTGAACTTAAAATTAATAGACTTACGTTCGATATTATTGAAACACTCGGATTGAGTGATCTTAAAAGATTTTGAAAAAATTTATAAACTAGGTATATTGTCACTATGCCACAAAAATTCGTACCCTCTTATCATGTCCGTCCGTCCATCCCCATCTGTTCGTTTGTCACACTAAATTTTCTCTTACATTAATGACATTTAGTACACAGATGTAAAATTATTGCCAGCCAAGGAAAATTAAGTCAGTAGTAAAAAAAATAGGTTTACCACATTTTGAGTGGGGGACATCGTTGAACAGATCATACGTATAATATGAATTAAAGGTTTCATTGAATTTATTAAAATTAAAGTAATTTTCATACTTCGATACTTTTTGTGTCCCTTTCCCTCTATTATCAAGTCGATCATTGTTGGTACACCATATTAAATTTGCGTTATTTATGTATGATTTTAAATGTATCTGCAAAATATTATAATTGTAGATCTTATAAATGAGGAGATGCAGTCAAAAACAACTTCCATTTATATGGGAAGAGGTGGGGGTATTATTATTTTATTCGTCACCAAAATAATTTACGTTTGATCATTTTAGTAATGTCTAGTACCTATCTGTATTATTTTTCGAAATTTTTAGCTGATTTTGAAAATTTTACTGTTATAAATATTTACAAAGAAACCTTTGCCTACTCAACCCGAGGGGATACACTCAAAAAAGTAATCTCCCCTCTTACATATATCGTATAGGACAGCAAAACTGTTTTTTGACATATTAACTTCGTTTTCCATTTTAGTTCATAATCCTACATTTGTGTACAAAATTTAATTACTATAAATCTGATTGTGGCCGAGAAAATTGACTGTGACCTACGGACAGACGGACGGATGGAAGGTCTTGATGAAATAATAAGGGTTCCGTTTTATGCCATTTTGGAGTCGGATATTAATTTTTTAAATAATTCACAAGTTCAAAAAATCTCAAGGGTACACGCCTTAATAATCTTATCTGACGTTTGTTGCCTCAAAGTATCATACTGACGTTGACTTCACTCGTCGTTTATCGTATGTTGTCGGAGTCGTTCGTGAAGCGTGAAGTTTTCTTTTTCACTCTTTAGACTAAGGTTTCGTTCAGAAGGGATTACTATCGTTAATTGATTTTTTTGTTCCAGAAATTAAGTAAGTTAATAAGGCAGTTTTAGACCCATGTTGATATAACATTATTTACTCATAATACCACCAGGAATCCATGGTTAAAATCTGTCGGTATACTCCTTCCCACCCTGTATATATCAATAACTCGCTTCGTACCGCCTCACACTACTCTACACTACCTCTACCTACACTATCAATACCACTATTCGCTGGGTGCGAAGTACTAGGTGGGGGTAATATAATCGATCGCAGCGCTCATAGTGGCCAAAAGTAAAAATTTTATTTAATGTTGGCTCTGTCATCCGTTATATCTCATAGTAAACTGTTTAGACTTGGTTACCTAATTTTAATAAAACACGGTCCTTAAAATAATATTAATTTCGATCTGAAAACGATATTTAATTTATCACTAGGGATACAGGAACAATTATATATTTTTATTATTATTGAATGAAACCATTAAAGTAGCTTTATCTTCTTGTTTTACAGTAAAACTACAACTAAAAATGAAGTAAACAAACCCTGACATGTTCAAAATAAAACACACTTTTTGAATTAATTTTACATACCTCATTTTATTTGAATGACCAAAAATTATTTTACAACCCTTTCTCCACCCAAACCAAGATATAACAGTTATTTTGGTAATAAACTAATAGATAATTTTGGATTATAATAATATTTATCACAATGTTGTGATAAAATGTCAAAACGTAAGAGCCAACAAAGTTTCAGACGCTAGGTGGCGCTGAACTCGTGCACAGTACATTACCAATACACTACCACTATTACTACCACACCACTACACTACCACTACCATTACCATTACACTACCACTACACTACCACCACCACTACCACTACCACCACCGCTACCGCTACACTACCACTACCACTAACATCACCACCACTACCGCTACCACTACCACTACACTGCTTTTTGTAGATATTGCAGGAATTTTTAGGTCATTTTTTACACCTTGGGTTACATTTTTTAGTTTTAGAAAGGATCCCTAATTTTTTGAATATATATTATAGCCTATAGCAACCGCGGATAGTGTAGCTTCCCAACGGTGAAAAATTTATCAAATCGGTCCAGTAGTTTCGGAGCCTATTCAAGACAAACAAACAAACAATAAAATCTTTCCTCTTTATAATATTATTATATTAGTGTAGATTATTAGTATTAGTATAGATTATGTAACCATGTTTTTCGCCTTCTGTAGGACGAACACGAGCGCTGCGTTGGCGTACGAGCTGACGACGGGCGACGGCGGCGGCTGTGGCGAGGCGTCGAGCACGCTGGTGCCGGCCCAGGCGTCTCAGCCGCCGCCGCCGCAGCAACATGCAGCCCACGCCCACCCCCCGCACGACCCCCGCAAGAGGAAGGTGCAACAATTGTAAGTCTCATTTCTCTTTAAAAGTTATCAACATCCATCGCTCATCGTTACCAGGTCGAGGTCCTCTCGAAAGTTGCAATTTCCCCTCTGCGACATTTGGAATGGACGCAAACAAAAAATCGTGTCTAGGATTCCGTTAAATAAGTCCCCATGAAAATAGTCATATTCGCGGTATCGCGGAAAGGACCGCAGAATAGATAACGTAACGATGTGTAAACGCCCCCGATAGTTACGGGCCGGACAAAAGCGTTCCGCTTTCCAGCTTTCCGCCCGCGGCTCTGCCTGCGTTTTACCCGTTTTTAGGGTTCCATAGTCCCTAGAACAAAACCCTTATGAGATCATTATGCCCGTCCATCCGTCACAAATTCCAAAAACTCATATCTTTAAAAAATCTTAGGCCTACCAATAGTAATTTACACCATTACATAGATCAACGACATAATTTTGTAGTTATAAATTAAGTGCAAGCACTTTTTACTGGTAAATACAGAATGTAACTATATTATAGTTGTAAAGTAATTGGTATTGGATAATTCTCATCACATTAAATGTAGAAAAGAGGGAAAAACTGGCCAAGTGCAAGTCGTACTCGCGGTTTCGTAGTCTTAAAAAAAATATATTTTAAAAACAAAATTGTTTTGCAGTTAGTAATAATGGCACAGAACCGTGCATAGTTATAAATAGAACATTTTGTATAAAAATCTATGGACCTTTTAAAAATCCAACTACACGTTTTAATTTGGTCGACTATTACTCCTAAACTAATCGAGCCTACTTAGCCGTGAAAGTATATGTCCACTATTTACATTTTTTTTCAAGATTTCCCAAATTAGCGGTTTAGATGGTAGGGGGACACTTGACTCTTAATAAAAATTTGCACTTTAAAGCTTAATATTTCGCAAACGGAACCCTGATTCAACAGTTAATAGTTTTAGCAAACCCCCAGTAGTATTTATTTATTTATTTATTCAGTCACAATGTAAGTTTACAGTTTAAACCAAAGCACTTACACATTAAAAGACCTACTTACGATAACCCACACGATAGGGTACGTCAACAGAAAAGGTACCCTAAATATTTTTTTAAGATTTTATTTTACCACTTTGTCGGCGTTGTTATTTTGAAATTGAAAAATTGTTTACTGTCGTAAAAAAAACGCATCAATTACAAAATGATACAATAATTAATTCTTAAAACTCTTAAAATTAAAAAGTTACAAAATACCTATTTTAATTAACTAATTACGACAATTGAACTAGGTTCGTCTTTTGCTGGCAGTTAAACTAAACTGCTCAGCGCTGTTTTTCAATCAAGCCCAGGTAACTGCATAACGTGATGAAAAATACAAAAGAAAAAGCCTAACATAGCGAAATATATAAAATAAAATTAATTTATTAAATTGAATCATGGCAATTATGCAATTTGCCTGCTTCCTTAAGATAATTTTAAAAACGCATCCGTCCGCACTTTTCTTATAAGTAAAGTCTTCTCTGATTGGGCGCTAGTATCTTTATGGTTATGCGTGTAGTTCAGTTTTGTTTGATGGTTTTTGTACTTTTGAGTGAGTTTGTATTTTGTGTATACTTGAATTCTTATTATTAATGTAGTTAGAGTTTAATGATCCGTTTACCGTCAAGAAAATTATTATGATCTTGTATTTGTATTTCTATAAGTAATGTTTATATTTATTTTTTAAATTGATATAACTAGTAGGTCGCCTGAAGGGTGGAGGTCAGTAATTCTATATCTTTGTTGCTGCATATTTAAAACAGCCCTTGAAACCCTCGGTTTTGTGTGTAGAAATGCATAGCTGTTCGCTTTTATTAGAGCGTGTGTCACGTGTGTAAACTTCCAGCCTCCCGAAGAAACCTGCTTACGAGGAGGCTTTAGTAACATAGACCACATATAGGTATACGCTGCGGCATATTAAGCATAAGTCGAAAGAGTATAATCAGCCACAATGCTTGGCGTTTCCACAAAGTCCACACTATGAGAAAGCCTTTGATTCGTTCGAAACCTGGGTTGTGCCGAATTGACTATTAATACATCGAGGTATTGAAATATTTGTATGAAAACGCCACCATGTCGGTTCACCTCCAGAACCGGAATTCGAAACCTATCCGGCTGCAGCGAGGGGTGAGACAGGGAGAGTTATATCTACGAAATTGTTTACCGCCGCCTCCCTGGAAGATATTTTCTAAACTGGGGTGGACTCTGCATCAATATCAACGGCAAGAACATCACCCACCTTCGATTCGCTGACGATATTGTGGTCATGGCACTCGAAGTTGTTGACGAATATGTATACCTGGGACAAACAGTCCAGTTTGGTGGATCAGCTTCGAGAAAGAGATTAATCGTCGAATTTAACTCAGCTGGGCAGCGTTTTCTTTATTATTTTTCGCAATATCTTTACGCCCTAAATACCGTAGTGTCTCAGGACTAAGGTCTTCCACCAGTGCCAGTGATGGATGACATACGGAACCGAGACATGGTCACTTACTATGGGCCTCATAAGAATGCTCAAGGTCATGCAATGGAGCGTGCTCTGCTCGCAGTTTCGTTGCGTGATGGAATCAGAAACGAGGAGATCCGTAGGAGAACGAAAGTAACCGACATAGCTCTCAAAATTGCTAAACTAAAGTAGCAGTGGGCAGAGCACAGTAAAAGCAGTTAAGTTCTCATGTGGTGACCGGATCACGTAGCGTAGAGCCTCCCGCTCGGTGGACCGACGACCTGGCAGTTCAGGACCGGTAATTGTAGAAATCCTTGGGGGAGGCCGGAGGCCTTTGACTAGCAGTCGACGTCATTCGGACAACGGTTTTCAAGTTTTGAAGTAATGACTTGGCTGTTTATTAGGGTTCCATACCTCAAAAGGTAAAAAAGGAAGCATTGTAGGACCACTCGCGTGTCCGTCTGTCGCAGCAATTTTTTTCCGAAACTACTGGACAGATTGAGTTGAAATTTGGTACACTTATGTAAGTCGGTGACCCAAAGACGGACGTGTAACGTAAATAAATGAATTTTAATTATTGGGGCCACTTTTTGGGGGTCAATTAGAAAATTGAAAAAAAATTGTAACCTATGTCTTATGTATGTCACATAAGACATAGGTTACAATCAAATAAAAGGGCTTGTTGTACGAATCTCAAATGTATATCGTTTTATAATTTTAAATTAATTTTGAAGTTACCTAAGAAAATATGCGAAAATTTACCATTCCCCTTGTCTCCGAAACTACTGGGCCTAAAATCTTGAAAAAAAATCCTAGTACTTGAGGTACTTGTGAGAAAATTTAAAGTCTCAATAATACCTAAGTAAAATACCTATTAGGTATATTAGTACATAGTGCTTTATAAATCCCTGCGGCATCCGCGCTATACCCCTGAGTTGTAATGTCCAGCCGTCAGTTGCTGGAAAGCTTTGGTGGCGGGCGCGTCGCACGTGTTACATTTTTAACCGACTTCAAAAAAAAGGAGGTTCTCAGTTCTACCTGTATGTATGTATGTTTATCCGCGATTATCTCGCCTTTGGCTGAACCGATTTTGATGCGGTATTTAGAAAAGTATTTGTCACACTTTGGAGAAGGTTTTGGTATTTTACATAAAACATTACATTACATTAAAGTCTGTTTTTGGGTTTTTAAACTTTTATGTTTAAAACTGTTCGAAGTACTTTGCCTTTTGGTTTTACCACCCCTTTACTTCCCTCATAATGTACAGTTGCTATATATATGCCCGACTATGACAGAGGGTGAAGGCTTCCGGAGAAAGTATGCTCAGCGTGGCTGTACAATTTATTTCCCCTAAAAATATTGGACTTTGTAATCAATTTACCTTACCAAATATTTTGTAAGTGACTTTAATAAAATTCAAAGCAAATAATATTTACATATTCTTTTTTTTCAGCAATTCAGACAGATACGAAATGCCTACGCCAGCTAGTGTCATACGCAAACGGAAGCCATCGTCATAGTAAGTATAACTTATATAATTATTATAACTAAATATATTATTTTTCAACAATCAGGCATTTAATAATGCTTCTTCTGAACTTCCAATATAACCTAGCAAAGTTTGTAAAAATTTTGAAACAGTTTAACTTTTCAATTTAATATACAGTGTGTAACAAAATTAGTGCAAGACCCGTTAACGAGGCTTCTACTCATTGTACTGCGGCCTTGTCGCGCCCCTCAATAGCGGCTGAGCCAGCACAAGAAAAAAAAATAGGACTTGGGGGCCAGGGGACCAGGGTCTAAATTACTTAAAAAATAGTAACACCATACTGATGAAGGCGAAAAAATTACAAAGTAAAAACAACATACAAAAAAAAAGTAGTAACAGTAATAAAAACGTCGGAAAAGTCAAAAATTAGAAAATATAACAAGAACAAATAAAAAGAAAATAATACAAAACAGATCGAAAATAAACAAAAAATAATGACTTCGTCACAATACTGAAAAAAGGCGGTGTCCTCCTAACCATCAGGTGAGGTGCAGCCAAACGTACTAAAATTTTTAATAAAAAAAAATTTAAAAAAACCAGAAGTTCCGGGTTCAAATCCGGACGGCCAATATACTAATGAGTTTTCGAAACTTACGTACATGTACTTACCGATTGCTTTAACGGTGAAGGAAAACAAAGTGAGGAAACCTGCATATCTGATTCCAGATGTGTATGAAGGTCGCGTTGCACACGTCATTATCATCATATTAGCCAAAGGACGTTCACTGCTGGACAACGGCTATCTGTTCTACGAGCTATGTGCCCCGCCCACTGCCACTTAAGTTTAGCAATTCTGAGAGCACACATTGCACACGTCCGTAGGTGTAAATCTAAATGCCCTACACGTTACCGCGGGTGATGCTGAGTGCAACACCAGGCAACCACCGTCTATTCCTTGGATAGCACGGTTAATTGAGCCACACGATAAGAAAGAAAGAAGAACGACTTTTCCCAAGGAACCTATTGTCTATTCTCAAAAAAATAGACCCTCCATACAAAAATACACAAAATTGGCCAAAAAATTGATCAATTTGTATGAATTCTATTATTTTTTTTGTAAATTGATTGGATTTGTCGCGGGACAGATGTTCGGTAGGACAAGTAGAAGCCACAATTAATCCAATACCGATTTTGTTACACCCTGAAACAGGACTTTTAATATATACGAAACGAGTTCTGAACAAACTTATACCCCCTTCGTAAACAATATTGGTAATACCATACAATCTCGCTAGTTAACCTTTTGCGCCACGTCAAAGTGGGCGCTACAATACGAGCAATTAACTGTGGCACAGTGAGCCCAGTCCATTGATGGCTGTTGCCGGGCGACGGGCAAGCTGCCTTTTCACTATCGTCGATTGGAAAGTGGTTGTTGTGAAAATTTAACTATCTAAAGACCTTAACGCATTTGAAATAGGGTTTGGGTGAATTACAAGCCTTATAAAAAACCTCAAAGAATAATATGTTTAGTACGTCTGATAGGCGTACCTTTTAATGTTTTATTTTGATCTGTTACAAATAAGCAGATCATTGAGATGTTGTTGTTGCTTATTAATATCGTAACACTTTTTGTTGTGATTGGTTTATCTTCTTAACTATCCCGAGTTTGGGAAGATGAAGAGACTCATACCCCAGCAATGGGAACGTTTACGGGTTGTTAACGACGGCCCCATTGGATATACATGTAAATATTTTTATTTCGAATATTCCTTGACCCATTACAGTTAGTGACTACACAGGTGTCATCGTTGGCAGAATAATTGCCACTTATAATATACAAGTCATACATCTATTGCCACCCATACCCTCCCCATACACCCAATATATTCAATGCATCAAAATTTACTACCTACCGAATACAGAGGGTGCAAAAAATACAGTTTCAGGTTTTTTAATGTTCCGTTGGAGGAAACTAATTACGGTATTTTAAGGGTTCCGTAAACTCTATGAGTAACCCGTGTACTTTTTGTCTATCTGTCCGTCAGCCGGTCCATCACAGACGGTTATAGTGTAATTTTACATTTTTGAACTGAATTGCATGAAATCTGGCACAAAAACTGCTTAGATATTATAAACAAAATATTTTTTTTTGTTTTAGGTTTTTTGATAAACGTAAAATGGCGATAAAAAATATTTTCAGACCCACCCACCCCTTGCGTGGGATATCTTGAATACTTAGGTCTTTCATTTTCTTCATTATATTTTGAATAGCTAATATAAAAACTACCTACCAAATCTGAATTTTTCAGGGGTACACTACTTCCGATACAAGTAAAGGGAGATGAAAAATTGTGCTCTTGAAAAGGACTTTTGAAGTTAATTAATGTCTTAACATAATTTTATCATGTGTACCGTTTGCAAGTTTGGAAGATATAGGCCGTTAAAGCGAGCTTACCGTTTGATATTCACGTGTATAAAGTTTGAAGATATGTTGTTATATGCCAATAAAACTTTGTAAATTATTCGTAGCCACCTGAGACGCCTCGCACACGATTTATTTAATCTTAAGTGGATGGAGTTAATACAGTTAAGACGAAAGGACAGGAGTGACGTAATGGGGATTAGGATATATTAATAGACCTCGGTTTTGTGTATATTTACTGAGTTTATTTTAATAATTTTACAGCGGAGCAGGCAGCACATACGATGACGATGGTGGGGATGACTGCAGGTCTTCTCCCACATTATCTGATAAGAAGTAAGTTTATACGTACTTGTTGGTGTGCATGTTTATTCTGGTTTATGTTGCTGTGCGTGCACGCATACATTCGTAACCTTTAATGATGAAACTATTAGTAGGTAGTAGCGGGTAGCATTTGGAAAATTCCAAGAAAACCTTTTTGAGAAATTAATTTATAATGAGTAGATATCGACAATTTATATGTAAACTTTGATTATTTAAAAAAGCAGGCTAAATAGAATAGTAGAATGCATCTATTTTCATTGTTGTTTTCATGAAATTGTCCTCGTACTGAAAGGGGTTGGATCATTTTGGCTGGTAAGGTGACTCTACAGCATTGGTTCCGAACCTGGGGGTAAAACAGCTATTTCATGGGGGTAATATAGCTGGTACTTGAAACGAACGAACGAAGTGTAAAAAAAATAATGATTAAAAAAGACAATATAGGAGAAGATCTCATCAAAGCTTGTTTATGTGATGCAGTATCACTTGTTATAGGGGAACAACATGTTGCTAAAATTAAACAAATATCACTCTCCTTTACCACAGTTTAAAACCGCATTTCAGAATTGAGTGGCGACATTTTGGCAAAAGAAATTAAAGAAAATACTATGTTTGCACTGCAGTTAGACGAGTCCCCGGATGTTTCGTCATTTTCACTGTTACTGGCATTTATTAGGTACATTAAAGATGATGACGTAAAAGCGAAATACTTGTTCTGCAAGCCTTTACCCACCACTACTCGTGGCGAAGATGTATTCCAAACCCTAAAACAGTTTATTGAAACGGAAAACGGATTCGACTGATTAAAGCTGGTTGGCGTTTGTACAGACGGGGCGCCTTCCATGATGGGTATTCGTACAACAAGTAGCTCCTCAAGTTTTGAATTATCATTATTTGATACATCGCTATGCTTTGGCTGTTAAGACGTTTCCACCAGATTTACTGAGCACGTTTAATGACAAAGTAAAAATTGTTAATCATATTCGAGGCATTAAATTGTAGAGTTTTTATTGGGTTCCGTATTTTTTTTCGTAATAACTGGAGCGTACCACAGATAAATATATTCACAGAACCATGGAAAAACTGTTTTTTTTTATAGTCCGGTTAACCGGACAACCCAACCGTACCACGGGTGAGGAGCGATTGCTACGAACTCTAGATTATTCATTAAGTTTTGTGCGACGAAGTTAAATTATTATAATATTAGATGAAGCCAAATTTAATACTCTTTTGTACCACACAGAGGTACGTTGGCTATCAAGAGGTAAAGTTTTAAATAGGATGTTTGAGTTACGTGAAGAAATAGGATTAATTTTTGAAAATCCGAAAACACAGAAAGAAAACGAGTTTTGCGCAAAAATAAAAAAATAAATATTCATCCAAAAGCTAGCGTATCTTGCTGACTTTTTCAGTGAAATTGATAGTCTGAATTTATCATTGCAAGGAAATATGACGAATATTTTGACATATTTAAGAATATTATATGGATGTAATCGTGATTCCTACTCTAGGATTCTAAGACCATTTTCTACTTGTGATAACATTTTTAAAGACGAAGATGTGACGACAAATGTGGAATTTCTTGGACAACGCGAGGATACTATTTTCAAAGCAGATTTTCAAAATAATAAATTCTCCACTTTTTGGCGAAAAGTGGCTTCAGAATATTATATTATAGCTGACAGAGCTCTAAAAATATTAATACCATATGCTACCACTTATAGATGTGAGAGTGGTTTCTCAACCTTAGTATTAGTAACATTAAAGACAAATGCTAAAACCGTCTGAACGTGGAGCACGACATGTGATGAGCGTTAAGTGTTACCAGACCTAATATTAAAAAATTTGCAAATTCAAAACAGCATCAATCTTCTCACTAACTAACTAACTAATTTTAATTTTCAGACTAGTCTAGTCAGTGTGTCAAAGTAAATTGTTTATAATTATCTAAATATGTTATAATATATACAATAACGTTGTAAACGTGTAACTAATTTGTTGTTAAGTAAAGATATTGTATTTGATTATTTATATTGTTTGCTTGAAATAATTTTAATTTGGGGGTAAAGTCTGTTTCCTCACTGGGTCATATGGGTAACAGTATTGAAAAGGTTAGGAACCACTGCTCTACAGGGTGGATTTTTGAGATGAGCCGGGCAGCTACAGGAAATCGTTTGAAATAACTTTCCTTAACTTTAGGAGATAGTTTGGCATACATTCGATTTTTTTGGTCTTTTTTTGGCCATCACAATACCCCTAAGTTAAGTTAAGTGCGAGTTGGACTCGCGGTATGAGGTTTCCGTACCACCACACCTCCACACAACTATGTCAATGATACCTATTTACATGACAAACAAAAGACACAAACGCGAGGAACATAAAAATTCTACTAGCGCTATCTAGTGCTGTTTTAGTGAACTATTTTCCGTAAGTGAACTTATTATATTGAGTTTTCCACTTTATTTTCCATTGATAGAATTCTTATAGGTTTTCCTGTAATCTATAAGCAACGAACTAAATTTTGTATTTTTTTTTTTAATTTTAGGCTCATTGGTTTCGGAGATCAGGGGGGAATGGTAAATTTTCGTCATAATTCATAAATAAAATCAAAACTACAACAATAAAAAAAATATATATGAGATCCTCATAACAAGCCCTTTCATTTAATATATGAATTTATGTGACACATTAAGGTTTGCAAAACTTTTTTTAAATTTCCAAATTTTCCCCCCGGAAATGACCCCTATTCTAGAAAAAATATTTATTAACTTTGCACATCTGTATTTGGGTCATAGGATTACACAATCCTACCAAATTTCGGCTGATTTGGTCCAGTAGATTCGGAGCAAATTGGCTGGGGCAGACGGACGGACAGACAGACAGACGCACGAGTGGTCCTAATAAGGGTTCCTTTTTTTGTAACCCTAAAATGCACTTACTCAGTGACGTGAATTTAGTTTTTAAGGTTATGTTAGTTAATTACAATATCTTTTGATTAGGCAAATACAAATCCATTGCATTGGAGAATCTTGGTAAGCCCCCTTCCATCTTCGTCTCTGACCACCAGGTGAAATGTTGTCAAGGGCTTACCAATTGTGGATAAAAGAAAACTCCTTGGATTTACAGACAGAAATTTCTTAGTGAGAAAAACCTCACATCTCCTTCGTTTTGATATATCGGCAGCAGATTGTAAAATTCCCAGGCATATCGTGAAAAGCCCAGGACAAGCTCCGTAAAATACTTAAGGTTATAGGTTCTTTTAGCATGTTTGGTGCTACAGTAGAAAAGAGCCCCGCGCGTGGAGCTCCGTCGACTTGTATTTTTCGGAGCCCCGCAATGAGCTTCCGGGCCTTTTCACGATCTGCCTGGGATTTTTTTAATCCACAATTAGTAAGCCCTTGGGCATCATCTCACCTGAATGGTAAGAGACGATGGTGCCGAAGATGGAAGCGGGCTTACGTAGATTCCTTGCTATATGTTTTTTCAATTTTGTTGCTACTATGTCGAGTGCTTACTGTGTCGGGAATTGGCAAATGGCCCTGTATTTACACAACCGACTGTCCCAAAAAGGAGGGCAATGTTTTTCGGGTGCATGCATGTATTTAAGTATGTATTTATGTGTGTACTAGCTGTTTCCCGCGGTTTCACACGCGTGGACAATGTTTCTATGACTTTTCGAGGGTGCGCAGACCATGCAGCGACCTTGGAAAAAAGTATCCTATGTGTTAATCCAGGTCCTAATTTGTCTACCTACCAAATTTCAGCCAGATCCGTTCAGTGGTTTTTGCGTGAAACAGTAACAAACATACATCCATACGTTCTTACAAACTTTCGCGTTTATAATATTAGTAAGATAGTAGGATATCTGTTTCTTCGTTTAAGAATGTAGCCTAAACGGCTTAATGGATTTTGGAGTGCAAGGTGTCGTTGCATTTGTCTTGATCCCGAAAGTGAAATTGGATACATTTTTGCCCGACTGCTTAAAACAGAAAAGTAAGTTTTTAAGCAGTCGGTTTTTTTTTAATAACATTGGGATGGATTAGGATAATAACAGTGCTATGCTCGGAGTTTCTCTGCGTGATCGAATCAGAAACGAGGAGATCCGCAGGAAAACTAAAGTAACCGACATAGTTCACAGAATCGCTAAACTGAAGTGGAAGTGGGCAGGGCACATAGCTCGTAGAACAGATGGCCGATGGGGCAGTAAAGTTCTCGAGTGGCGACCGCGCACCGGAAAACGTAGCGTAGGCAGACCTCCCACGCGGTGGACCGACGATCTGGTGAAGATCGCGGGAAGTCGATGGATGCGGGCCGCGCAGGACCGGTCGTCGTGGAAATCCTCGGGGGAGGCCTTTGTCCAGCAGTGGACGATTTTCGGCTGATATGATGATGATGTTGAACATTGGGAAGGTTATTAATTATATTAGTTTTCCTGGCTAGCGATCTCTGTTTTCGTTTTTTGTTGGTAAACTTGCGCCATTCACCCCTAGAATGCATTTTTTTTAATACAATCTTGAGCTTAATTTTACGTACAGTTTTCTACGTACACTTATGCTGCGTGTTATTCCTACATCTAGATCTTGCAACTCCGAGTCCGGATTTCATCTGAGTCGCGATTTTCTCTGCGGCGTTGTTATATTATTATGCCGCGGCCATATTTATATATCCTAAGCCAAACCCCCCCCCCCCCCCCCCCTTCCCCCAGCCTTACCTCCCGCCTTAGATGTATAAATATGTGGTCAAAAGCGTCGGTGGCTCAACCGGTAACGACTCGGTCCATCTAACCAGAGGTACCGGGTTCAAATCTGGACGGCCAATGTACCAATGAGTTTTTCATAAACTTACGTACATACTTACCGATTGCTTTAACGGTGAAGGAAAACATCGTGAGGAAACCTGCACACGCCTGCGAAGAAACTCGAAGGTTGTGTGTGAAGTCGACCAACCCGCACTGGGCCCGCGTGGTTGACTAAGGCCTAGTCGCCCTGATTCAGGGTAGGCTCGAGCCCCTCGGTGGGGACGTATATGAGCTGTAATGATGAGGCGGAGGGCCTAAAGTGTGCCGCTGACTCCCAAAGCCCAAGACCTAAACACTAAGCTTTATACGTAACTTTAATGCCTATGTTTATTCGGGGTCATGTATACTACAAAATGGAACAACTTTTACAAAGATTTACTTAAATCGAATAACAAAAACTTAGCCTAAAGTTGAGAAAAGAAAACATGTATAGATTCTATACTATCTGACCCTTACTGTTTACAAGTAAGAGAAGGTCGTACATACCTTCACTCTTCTAACTTATAACTTTGTTCCTTTTGCTAGCCCATAATAGCTCATCGGCATGTAGTGGGGCCATTATAAATCTCTTAAAAAGGCTATTATAAATCTGTCTGTCACACAGGCAAAACCACAGCGAGATAGAGAAGCGTCGCCGCGACAAAATGAACACATACATAACGGAGCTGAGCTCGATGATCCCGATGTGCGGCGCCATGGCGCGCAAGCTGGACAAGCTGACCGTGCTGCGCATGGCCGTGCAGCACCTGCGCTCGGTGCGCGGGACGCTCTCGGCGTGTCCGCTCACCGCGCGCCCGCGACCCGCCTTCCTCTCCGAGCGGGAGCTCAACGCGCTCATCCTGCAAGCGGCGCAGGACTGTTTCTTGCTAGTCGTCGGCTGTGATAGAGGCAGACTACTTTACGTTTCAGCTTCTGTTAAACGGATGCTACATTATGAACAGGTAAGCATGCGACATAGATTGATGTTCGTAGCAAGTAAGTAGTCACAATGTCTAGAATTGAAACAAGTTAACAATATACCCGGTAAACA
The DNA here is from genome assembly GCA_947284805.1 of Coleophora flavipennella. Lineage (NCBI taxonomy): Eukaryota > Metazoa > Arthropoda > Insecta > Lepidoptera > Coleophoridae > Coleophora > Coleophora flavipennella. The sequence goes on from OX369308.1 coordinate 31,568,070, forward strand.
ACCAAGCTATAGTTAACTAACTGGCTTGAAAGAACCTTATTGTCTAAGTGTTAGTTACGTATTCATATTTTTTCAGACTGAACTTCTTGGGCAAAGTTTATTCGATATTCTGCACCCAAAAGACGTAGCTAAAGTGAAAGAGCAGCTTTCATCCTCAGATCTCAGCCCACGTGAGCGGTTAATCGATATTAAAAGTGCGTATACAATGTTTAACACAGATATTTTTAACTTTTTTTTTGTGGGTAATTGATGATATTTTTAAAGTGTACTTGTTGTTGACTATGCAGCAATGTTGCCAGTGAAGGCAGACGTAGTCGCAGGCTCGTCGCGGCTGTGTCCGGGTGCTCGCCGCTCGTTTTTCTGTCGCATCAAGTGTAAAACAACGCCCGAGCAGAACCCCGTGCCTTCGGTGACGGTTAAGGAAGAGGGCGAGCCCACCGGCAAGATCCGAAAAAAACAGTTCAACGAAAAGAAATACTGTGTTGTTCAATGTACAGGTTAGTAAGATTGGTTAGTAGGACGCGGCTCTAGTTATGAAGATATTTATTCAAAATAGTAATAATATTAAGGAGCGTCGGTGGCGTAACGGCTACAGGGACGCCGCCTTCTGTCCGAGAGGTTGTGGTTTGAATCCTGCCATGTACCAGTGTGATTTCGAATTTAGATTTCATATGAACGTTCATCCGACGCTCTTACGGTGAAGGAAAACATCTTGAGGAAACCTGCACGCGCCTGCGAAGAAACTCGAAGGTTGTGTGTGAAGTCGACCAACCCGCACTGGGCCCGCGTGGTCGATTAAGGCCCTATCGCCCTAATCAGGGTAGGCTCGAGCCCCTCGGTGGGGACGTATGTAAGCTGATATGATGATTGAAAATAGGTGCAAATTACACTCTTACTGACAATGCCATTTGTGAAAAATAATAAAAAAACAATCATTAGTTAATAACGTCAAAATACAATCAATGATATAAAACAAATTGTGTCATTATAACATGAAAACATTATGACATGAGAAGTTATACATTAAAATCATTGAATGTCATTACATTAATGCCTTTAAGCAAGAGTTGGTCAGTTCACACGGACTGCCCCCGGTCACGAGTACCTATACAGCGAGAGTCAGCCATCGCAATAAAAAAGGTTTTAATCACAGACTTATTTTTGTAAAGTAAAGCTTATATATTATTTTTAACCGACTTCAGAAAGGAGGAGCTGCTTTATAGGAGAAGATTACTCTGTCAATTTGTAGACCAATTTTCAAATTTATTTTTATATGACAACGGTTTAGTCAGGTTGTCCTTTAACCATAGGCTTCCTCCAGAGCTTTCCAATTTTGTCTGTTGCCAGCCAGTCTCCTCTATTCCTTCGGTAGATCATCCTCCCATCTTTTCTGTGGCCTTCGTCTTTTTCTCTTTCCGTTCCTTATACGAGTATACCAGTCAGTTTTTTTTTTTGGTTTACTTATCAGTTGTTTCACTCATCATGTGACCAGTCCATCGCCACTTTAACTTTCTCATTTTTGTGATTGAATCTTTAACTTTTGTTATATTTTTATGTCTGACTAGCTTGTGACCGTGGCTTCGTCCGCGTGGACATCGTTTGTATGACTGTTTTCGAGGGTAAGTGGTGCGTGAGCCGCAAGCGGCCCGCGAGCGTGGACACGAGTTTTCTCTAGATCTCTCAGGAACTATATCGGCTATGATAACCTATGTCACTTCCCACCCACCCAATCAATTCTATACGAAAATCACTTTAATCCGTTGCTTCGTTGCGACACCGACGACGTGCGCCAGCGTAGAATTTAGTTTTCCTTGGATCCCTCAGAACCTATGTCAGGATATGCTAATTAGTAAATTAAGTCATTTCCCAGCCCCCTCAACCATCTTTGTGAAAAAAATATCAACAATCCACTTTTCTGTTGTGATGTTAAAGACATTAATCAAATAAAGAGTATTTTGTTCAGTTCCCCCAGGACTATGCTATTTTCACGGGATAAAAAGCAGCCTATGTCCTTCCCATTGACACAGGCTACCAGTATCCAAATTTCATCAAGATTGGTTGAGTTGTTGAAGGGTGAAAAGGTAACAAACAAACATACAAATAAATAAATAAACACATTTTCACATTTATAATATTAGTAAGGATATTCTTAGCTTATCTTTTATTTTTATGTTTAACATGCTTCATTGCATTGAGTTTTGACTGACCCTTACACGAAGTAACTATATCTCATCTGTGCTTACGTTTTGTTCCATTTTTTTTGTTAAAAGCAATGTTTGGTATCCATATACACTCGACAGTAAAGAAAACGGGTCGGTAACAAAAACCTCAATAACTTCCAAAATATTGTAACTAGCTTTATGAAATAAACATACTTTAATATAGACAATTTTATAGTGCTTAAATTAAAATAAAAATAAATCAGAAAAGTTGAAGACCCTGAAGTTTATTTTGAATAAAAGTAGCTTAAGAAAAAAATAAAATTTTTCACTGGATTTCGAATAGTGTGCTACGGTGTCAAATGTGCAATTTTCACACATTTCATTATTTTGTATTACCACCACGAGCTATTAAAACAGCTGTTACAATTCAACGCACGTAAAAAGAGCTCCAGTGGTCAAGTGGTGGGAATGTGTTTGCGCAGGCGGGAAACAAATGACAACTGGCGAACCAATCACGCGACAGCAAACAAGAGAGACGCGTGTTTCCCCCGTCGCGCCTCACCCCTTACCACCAATTTGGCCCGCAATTCATTCACTGCGCAGGTAGGTCGCTCGGAGCTCTTTTTACGTGCGTTGAATTGTACACGGCATGCATTCTACCAGAATCTGAGCCGATGCTGAGGAATATTCTCCCATTCCTTTATCAGTACTTCTTTCAGTTCAAGGAGCTCTTCACTGTTTCGTCGCTCGAAAGGGCACAAGAACTAAGTTGGAATCTAGCAGACCAATTAATCTAATGCATGACAAACATATACGAGATATTTTCAAAAGTTGTACTAGGACGTATATAACAAAAATCAACCGCAGGAACAAGCAGGATTCCGCCAAAAAATTCCACAATAGACTTATGAACCGAACCGACTTATTACCGAACAAGGTAAATAGTAAAGAAATGTGAGAATATGGAAAAATATTAACCGCCTCCGTGGCGTAATGGTTAGTCCATTCGCTTCACACCAGGAAGTTCCGGGTTCAATTCCCGGTGGGGTCAACTTGTAAGACTCTGTTTGGTTGGTGGTAGGGCATTTTCTAAGCCCGCCTGGCTAGCTACCACCATCTTATCTAAGTCTTGCCGCCAAACATCAGTGTTAACAACATTGATGTGTTCCGGCTTAAAGATAAGATAGCCAGTTCTCCATTGGTAAGCCCGCTTCCATCTTCATCATCATCGACACTTACCATCAGGTGAGATGATGCCAAAGGCTTTACCAATTGTAAATAAAAAAAAACAATAGTATCTATGGTATAGTATCTATCACAGATACAATGATCTGGATACTTAAATCAGTCCATTAAAATGGCCCCCTTATTTATAGGTTACCTAAAGTCTTGGGCGCCTGCGGAGGTGTCGGAGGGCGCGAATGGGGCGGGCGAGGGCGGCGAGGAGGGCGAGACGTGCAACCTGTCGTGCCTGGTAGCGGTGGGGCGCGCGCTGCACGACATGGTGCCCGCGCCGTGCTCCCCGCTATCGGCGCCGCGGAGTCCGCTGCAGTACGTCTCAAGGCACGCAACTGACGGGAAGTTCTTATTCGTGGATCAGAGGTAAGTGTTGGTTTATCATCACTTCTTGCATAATGGATTGATTAATTATTTACCATCTGCAAAGACGAACGTGGATAAAAATTCGACATCTTGTTCGGGAAATCTAGAGAGAGTCGTATAAACACGTCTCTTTTGTGTTTTTTTTAAATGAACCCTAACGCAGGCTCCAGCCGCGGTATCCTGCTGTACGTAATTTACAATTTGATTTTTTATACCATTTCTATGCAGGGTAACACTCGCTCTCGGCTTCCTTCCCCAAGAGCTGCTAGGCACCAGCCTCTACGAGTACATCAGCGGGCCCGAGCTAGGAGCAGTCGCTCGCACGCACAAGCAAGCGCTGTTACGGCGCGAGGCGCTGCACACGCCGCCGTACTCCTTCCGCCGCAAGGACTCCACCTTGGCGCGCATCCAGACGCACTTCAAGCCCTTTAGGTAACTAAAACCACCGATAGCTGCAGGTTGGTCCTTGTGCCTCGTATGCGCAAACGAACGCTGTTACGGCGCGAAGCCCGGCACACACCGCCGATCTTCTTTCGCCACAAAGACCACCCTGGCGCGCATCCAGCAAACGCACTTCAAGCCCTTTAGGTAACAAAAAGCCCTGAAAGCAGCAGGTTAGTCCTTGTTTTTGTGCCTTGCACGCACAAACAAACGCTTTTACGGCGCGAGGCACGGCACACGCCGCCGTATACTCCTTCCGCCGCAAAGACCACCCCATCGCTCATCTAGACGTACTTAAAGCCCTTTAGTTAACTAAAAGCACTGATAGCCTGAAGCTTGGAGCTTTTAGTGTGCCTCGCACGCACAAACAATCGCAGTTACGGACTCTTAGCGTGCATACAGACGCATTTCAAGCTTTTCAGGTACTTTAAGTCGTAGCTATATTTCACAAGATTCCACTCGGGCACTTATCTAAGAGTAATTACTTCGAAACTGTTGAGTGAGCGCAAATCTAAAGAACTCAACTCACAAGTAATATTCATCAGTTTTGATCTACAGCTTTCATCTTTTAAAATGGGTATTGAATATGGATGGGTTATAGACCATCATGATTAAAAAGAAATACTTAAATAATAAACCCTAACTGCAAAAACTATTAATATTATTTTATAAAAGCTTTTCCGCTGTTAATAGCACTAGCTATAACAGTTTTTTTTTCACGAAAGGTGCAGTGCAGCTAACACGTGACATTTGTGGAAGTTTACCTAAAATCGTCTTTTGTGATTTTGATGAATTAAAAATCAAAGACTTGATGGAAAACAAAACGAGTAAGGTTTTCCGAAGTTTAAGTAAGAGGGCAATTTAGTGATCAAGAGTTCATAATTTATTTCTGATGCTGTCGTCATCCCTATTTGTTTAAATGGATCGTAGCAAATATAAAGTATACCTAAATAAGACCTGAATGCATATCTTGAGCCCATCATTCGGTGAGTTAGTCGGTGTATAATTTAAAAAAAAACGCTTGAACATAAATTGTACAGTTAGCTTCCCATACAAAGTAGATTCCAACCATGCACTTCATGAGAAAAATTATAATAATTGAATATGGTGCTAAGTTTGAAAAACGTGGAATTTTTCTCATGAAAACAAAATAGTTATTACGTCAAAAATATGAGATGAGGATATACTTGATGTTATGTTTAAGTTAAAATAAGACTTAATGTCCCATATACCAATAAACAGGTTCCCCCTTTTTTACCCATCCGAAAATTCTCACACTGTGTCTGTTAGGAAATAACTTTACGTTAGTTATGAAGTACAAGGCTGGTGCTCTTAAATTCCGAACTACTACGTGTTTTAACTTCGAGTGACAAAGGTTATGTGATCGTCCAAAAAACCAACTACGAGATTTTGACAAAAATGTCAAGTGTAATCACCTCAAAAGTGTTCTAAAAAATTTGTGTACGTGTATGTCCAAATTCTCGATTTGCAGAAAAACTGTTAGACTGATTTTGATGAAATTTTGCACAAGCATATTAAAAAATATTATCCAGAAAACCTTTTTAGGATTTTTTTATTTTCAAAATAATCAGGATACCTATGTACCTCTTATACAAAAAAGTAAAAAAAAAACACGCTAAGGATTTTTTCCAAATTTTACACTTATGTGGTAAATCTAGGAGTACTCTGAAAATGGTACCTGTCATACAAAATGTTTAAAAATATGTTTTATCCAATTTCAAGCAAAGCGGCTATAATAAGTCATCAGTGGTGTGTCTAGGAAAAGCCTAAAAAAGGTACCTCCCATACAAATCGAATATTGTTAGACGCTCCTGCTAGGAGGTAGTAATATTTTCCTTGAGGAGTCCAGATTGTTTTTCGATCTGTAGTTTTTGAAACTATAAAATGACAGTGCATTATTTTATTTACAGAAACCCATGGACCAAAGACGTGGAATGTTTAGTAGCAAATAATACTATAGTGAATGAAGCGCACACTCCGCAACAGCCGGACCCCTCGCACCCCAACTTTGATGGTTACAAGCCAAGTAAGTATCAATTTACAATATCAAGAGAACTAATCATATTTTTTGGAGATTTCTGCATGCATTATTGTCTTCGCTCAACATACTCGTACTTCAATTATGGATTGATTTCGGCCACATGTCTGTGTTTGTATGTTTTTTTTTTATATTTAGTATACTTATTGAGTAAAGAAGCAATCTCTGAATTTCATACTTTTTCTGTACTATTTGCGTTCATTCGAGATTTTCATGCTTTTAGTATATATTTATTTAAAAACTAGTATGGCACTTATACGAAGAAGGAAAAACAAAATCGGTGTGTGAATGTGTCATTCAGGAGAGCAAATCCTTACTAACATTATAGAGGGTTACTGGTATTTACTGGCTCATTTGCAACAAGAAAGTCATATAATACTTTATTGGGCCCTGAAAGCCGCCGATGAAAAGCGAATGAAAGTATCTGAAATGTGGATGTTGAGATGGATGTTGGGAGTAACCAGGATGGACAAGATCAACAATGAGTTTATACGAGGTAGTATTAAAGTAGCACCGATATCGGAGAAGATAAAAAGCTACCGACTGACACGGTTTGGCCATGTACGCAGAAGAGAAAAGGAACAGGTGTCACGAAGAGTGATGGACATTAGGGTGGAAGGATGTAGAAAGAGGGTAAGAAGACTCAAGAAGCGATGGTTGGATGGAAATAAAAAAGATATGGAAGAATGTGGAGTGACGCAAGATCTAACTGGAATAAGACCAGAATGGAGACAAAAAACATTCATAGCCGACCGCAAATGATTGGGAATAATAAGGCAAAGAAGATGATGATGAAGTGTGAAAAACTTATTTGTTAATTTGTTTATTAAAAACTTGTATTCATCATGATTTTGTAAAAATAAGTTATAATAGTAAGCGCGCGAAATATGGAGAAAAGTTCCTTATTTATTAGCTTTCCAACAAGATATAAAAGTTTTAAAGAATCTAATTAATTATAACAAGAAATAAAGATATCTGTTAAAAGAGGTGCATCATATCCCATACAAATATCCAAATTTTGGATTTATTTTATTTATTTCCGAAATTTACCATGTTTTTCACAAAACCAGGTATCTGTAACCAATTTGCTTCATTTTAGTAATATTTATCGGCAAGGTACTTGAAAAATTAGACCTGATTTTTTCCATATAACATTGTTGAAACAATTGATGCACCTTTTTAAAATAAATCCGCATTTTTTTTTACTACTAAGTTGATTTTTTTAAACTTTTACATCTTGTTGGAAGTTGATCTTGTTGAAAAATAAGGAAGTATTATAACTTTTTTTTACAAAATCATGACATATACAAGAAAATGAGTTTTTCATACAGAATACAAAAATTAAATTTGCCCTAATTAAAAAATCGTTGATTTTTGCCCCCTATATTTCATGTTTTTTTTTTGCAAATGAGCTGTGTAGTTTGTTCCCTTAAAGGGAATGCAACGAAATTACCAGTAACACTGAATACACGATAATGTGTTTCTTTGTTACCTCTTCACGCGTTAACACTTCAACCAATCTTGATGAAATTTGGCATACAGACAGCCTGTGTCATGAGGAAGGACATAGGCTACTTTTTATCTCGTGAACATAACATATTCCGATACAGTTCCTAAGGGAACTGAAAAAAATACTTTTGGTTGATTTCTTTAACATCGCAGCGGATTGTTGTGATTTTTTGCACAGAGATGGTTAAGGGGGTAGGAAATGATAGTAATTAGCATAGCCAGAGATAGTTCCCGAGGGATCTGGAGTAAACTCCTGTGTACGCTCCTAGACAATCATAGAAACGATGCGCACGCAAGTGAAGCCGCGGGCAAAATCTAGTAACAAAATAAAATTAAACTAACTTTATTCCGTCAGGACAATAGCAGATCCCATAAGGTCCGAGTAGTTGACGTTTATTTATAAAGTGGTAGAAAAAAAGTTGATACATTTAAATCTAGATCTTCTTATTCGCTATTAAAAATTCATCTTGTATTTCTACATGGATTATCTGGTGTGTTTAATTTTTGTTTTTATTATTGAAAATAAAACAGAATTATCTACTTACCTTTCACCGTCTCAGTATTTGTTGTATCTTCTTACCATAACACTTTTTTACGTATTTATCAATAATGGTTCTGTCCAGCGATGGCCAGCGATGATGAGGAAGGTAGCTTCGCGTCAGACGTGTGCGTGCCGCCGCTGGCCGTGGTTAGCAGTTATAATGGGGTTTCAGAGGCCGATCTGGAAGTGGAACGGCTGATCGACTCGCAGGTGGAGTCGCACAAGATCGGCAGCGCCATCGCGGAGGAAGCACTGCGCCGCTCCTCGTCAGATTTCTCGCCAGAGCTGCCAGCTGAACTGCTACAGGATGTAGTTTTAAATCAGCAGGTTGGTGGGTCACAATCACTAAGAATTATACGTACTATCTTTGGTTACTGTTAATTTCGTAGCGTAGGCAAGCCTACGACCTGGTGAATTTCGCGGGAAGCCGCTGGATGCGGGCAGTGCTGGACCGGTCCTTTTGGATTTTTGTCCAGCAGTGGACGCTGATACTCATTTACTACCAATAGTATTATATTAATATTAGGATTATTTATATTAAGAAGAGATGAATAATGCCAAAAAAAAAACAGAATAACAAGGAAAAGCAATGACAGGGTGAAAAAAGTCAAAATTTGAAAACATAAATTAATTGTACTGCCACGCTGTGCATACTTTCTCGCGAAGCCTTCACCGTCTGTCGTAGTCGGACATACACAAATAAACAATAAACATTACACGTACTTGGTAGCTAAGAATAAAGCTAGGTATATCAGACTTGATGAAAAATTTACAAATAATTTTGGTTTGTATGGGAGGTATCTACCTTACTCAGATTTTTTCTGGAATAATAAAGTACCCAGTGCAGTAGGCCTTATTAAATCCTAATTATTCACAAAGTTTCATTTAGAGCTATTATGAGAAAAAGTAACAAACAACCTGGATTTGTAAGGGAGGTACCTTATACCGTTTTTTTTGGAACAACGGACTACCGTGGCCCTTAGGCCATGTATAGTTTTAGTAACATACCTAGTTTCATCAAAATCGATAGTCATTTTTTAGTAAAAAATATGATTTTTTTACTATGGTGGTAACCCTAAAAAATCAAGACATGGGGAAACTAAAAAAAACGCCTGGAGATATAAAAATAATATTGCCTTAACCCAAATCCGTCCAGTAGTTTGGGAACTAGAGCACCGGATGAACGTACAGACTCACACACTCACATCGTTTTGTTTTTTTTAATTAGACTAATAGTGTCAATTGATCCCCATCAAAATCTCACCTATTTTTTTTGCTATCACAATACCGTTGATAACTCCTCATGTTCTGATAAAACCAATGAGAAGTGTTCTCGATAGAGCCCGTCTTTGTGAGGCCGTAAGTGGCGATCATTTACATGACGTATATCCAAAACCTAACTCAAAAATATCTCCACGATTGTCGGTTTATTGTCTGTTAATAAGTACCATGAATTAATAAATTATATCCTTAGAAGGCCTTTGTCCGGCAGTCCAGCTGATGTGATAATGAGTAAAAAATTTAAAAATATAACCAATTGCAACACCTTTGTGACTTTGCGCCACCCCCTGTATAAGCGCTACTGACTGCTAATCCGAGTTGTGGGTTCGATTCTCACATAAAACAATGATTTTTGAGATGAACAGGTTTGTTTGAGTCAATTCAGATACTAAGCAGAATAAACGCGCATAAGCTCCGTGAGCGTTGAACGAAACTTATGGGCGCATACATGCGCAAGACGCAATTAAACAGTCGGCCAATAATTCATACAATTTCTATAATTGTATGATTTATGAAACCCTCGGTGAACGAGTAAAACGCGTCTTTGCCTAATTTGTTTTATTATATACCTACCTAATTATAGTTTTTTTGCAAACAGGCATCTCTAGTAGACGTTTTCGGCACGGAAGTGCCTGTCTACAACCAAATTCGGAACAACGTGCCTCTGAGCGCCGTGGGGGAGAGCTCCCCTCCGCAGCAAAGCGGGGGGGATGCGCCGCCACCGGGCACTCCGCCGCCTGCATCGCCGCCTCTGCCACCGCTGGGCCTGGATGGCAACGGCGAGGCGGCCATGGCGGTCATCATGAGCCTGCTGGAAGCCGACGCGGGGCTCGGCGGAGCGGTTAACTTTTCTGGCCTTCCGTGGCCGCTGCCATGATTGTGCCAGGGCGTTATCAATTTGTGGACACAACTAACGAAGGTCTGATAGTTCTTACATGAAAACAAAGTATATTTTTATATCATAATTAACGGTAGGTATGTACCTATAGAAAAATATTGTATGTTAATATTTTGGTTAACGGTTATACTGGTTGAGGTCATTAGAAAAATTTCATGTAAACGTAAGTACGCGAGATTAAAGCATTTTAACCCATCTTTTAGATAACATATCATTTGGATCATGGTTATCATGAAACTACGTGGGAACAATATATATTTTCAATACTTTTCTAGATCTAAGTTAAAATGTATTAGTCAATGTATAATAATAAACAAATCATTGTAAATAGTTCTATTATGAATTTAAATTATAGCTATTGTTATGTAGCCCTTATGATTAAAATTATTTTTTACTGTTATTTTTATTCTTCATCAGTTAGATGTAAACTGTTTCCTGTTTCTTAGTATTTAAAATTTTTCAGACTACATGAATAATAGATATAATTAACACTATAATTTTTAATGTGTTTAACTTGAATTGTCTCAAAGCCACTCACACTAAATATATAATTAAATATACGGTAGATTGGACCAAAAATTGTACAACTTGTTTCTTTTAGGAAAAAAATGTAACAAGTTTAATTTGACTACTATTGCTTAATAATTACATTGCCATTTTTTTTAATACTACCCTTTATTTACGTTTTGAAAGTTATTGCTAAGGTCGGCAATCCTGTATATTATTGCTGTTGGTTTTTGCCCTCAAGCCTCGAAAATCGGATTAACTTTCAGGGGCTGTGCTGGTCAAAGTTTCCTTGGTTTCAGTTTTGAATTTATTTACCAGTTTTTTTTTAATTCCAATTATGTGGAGCGATTCCACCGCTCCCTTGTCTCAGTCTGCTTTTCATCACCTTGACACAGTACCAACTAATATATATACTTTGACAGTACCTTGGGTCAAAGTATATATATATTAGTACTAACGTACCTGGGTTGTGTACGTACGGGATTAGAGGAATATTGCCCCCTTAACCAAAATGATGTTAAAGACTAAGCCATGGTTAATCTTGTCAAATTAGTCATTAATTCTAAGAAATGTTTTATTACATTTTATTATAAATTATTGTTATTTGTTTAGATTCCACTTGCAATGAAGGATTCATGTATATTAGACATCTATTGTTTCTGGTTAATTTGTGGTATTTTTATTGAACATGTAGCCTGTACCAAATACTTTAGAGATTTATTTTTACATGTGTTAGATTTTGTAAGAGGATAGATCTATTTTATAATAAAAATAAGAGAGAACGACTATGTCGAAAATTGTTTTGTTGTTTTCAATAAAATATACTTTGGTTTTTCTTTGAAATTTCATTTCTACACTAACAGCCTACTAAACTTTGGGGTGCAGTAGACCCAATTAGTTTGCTCATTAGGTCAACAACAGGAAGCATTTTAAGATATTGAGAATTGAGATGGCAGACTCGCGTTGTACTTACTCTTGTCAAAGGCATGTTCAGTAATTTTTAACTTCATGTGTCATATTGTTTGCATGTCCTAAAGACATTATAATTTGAAATGATTTTATTTTAATATTATTAACTAATGATATAGTGTATAATTTCTATTTTATGACCTTTGCAACATTCACAAGGTCGTCGGTCCACCAAGTGAGACACCTGCACGCCTCCCTATGCTACGTCTTCTGGTGTGTGGTCTCCACTCAAAAACTTCACTACCCCAACAGCCCTCTGTTCTACCAGCTATGTACCCCATGCACTGCCACTTAAATTTAGCGATTCTAAGGGGAAAAATGAAAATATATGATTGAATTATAAATCATATATTTTTATTGTATCACACTGTTAACAGAATCACAGTCAATCAATGAACAATGTTCAAGAACTGCATTATTCAGTAGCAACTTGTAACCAACTCTTCAATGAAACTTCTTATGCAGTGTATTCTCCCCTCAAAACTTGATTTGGAGTTTATTAGCAGGTTGGGTATTCCACCTCATCTGTCTGACCATGCTAAGCTGGATTCTATCACGCCTTCACAGTTTCTTTGTCAAAATCATCCTTTTTGACTTCTTCTGTCTCAGCTTTGAACTTTTCCTGTGAAAATAATTATTTACTTTAACTCCTTGTCTTTCATAATGCAGATCTCAATGAATAGAATAAGTTTAAGAAACTAATAAGTTTATCCTTTTAAATTTGAAAAATAAGCAATAAAATACCGAGGATTTTTCTAGGTGTATGTTTTAAAAGACAGTCTCCTGGAATATGATACGTACCAAGTCATAAATGACTTTCACTACCAGGGAACAACTTGGGCACGTTGCTACCTCTTCCCCAGCCATTAGTTCATCCTGTAAAATATTAAGTAATAAAACCAAGGTATACTGGAACAACAGTTTATAATACAGGTAAGTAGGTACCTACCACAATTTATAGATTATTGCAAAGCCATGTTGATGTGGCAGGCATATCGTATGATGAGTCATTTTACAAATGGTCAAGCAAATTACGTATATAAATGGCCAGGCATATTGTTAAATACCATACCCCTTCAAGCGCCCTTATCAAACCGCCAAGGCTCACGCGCCTAGTGTAATTTGGACGCACAGCAATACGCTTTGCCGATATCCAAGATTTCTCAGAATTTTTTTCGTAGCAAGTAACACCATTTTCTATGGATTGCCGCAGATATAGTTAGGGGCGGGCTGATTTCCGCAACCAGGCGACCACTGCGCCCATTTTGCGTGATTGGCCGGCATCACTGCCACCCAGCTCCTCCAAGAAGCCCAGTAGCCCCCGTAGGTTGCCGACGACTTCCTGGAGTGACCTCGGGTCACCGAGGTGCACGACCCTGTACTCTGCTAGCCCCTCGCAATCCAGTAGGATGTGGGCAGCAGTCTCCTCAGCCTCCATACACGCTCTGCATAGGGGGCTGTCGGTGATACCTAGAGCGAATAGGTGTTTGTTAAAATGGCCATGTCCAGTAATAACGGCTGTTACCTTGCGGAGCTGAGCTCTCCCAAGTCTCAGAAGCTTTCTGGACAGACCAGGGTTAGTAGCCGGAAGGGCCATCCTTGCTTGCATGCAGGTTTCCAGACCGGACCAGTACAAATTGTGTTCATTTCTTGTGCGATTCCTCAGGGTGGACCGTAGCCAGCCATATGGGAGGGGTATTATAGGTTCCGGTCCCACGGCCATTAGCTCTGACCCTCTCCTGGCAAGCTCATCCGCCGCATCGTTGCCGCGTGAGTTGCTGTGCCCTTTAATCCACTGCAGAGTTACGCCGCCGCGGTTACATACCTCTGTCAGTTTTTGTTGGCACTCCAGTATGAGCCCCGATGTGATCATGCTGCTCTGCAGGGCCTGTAATACGGCTCTGCTGTCAGAGAGGATGCGGATGGGGTACTCACTGCCGCAGATATAAAACACAGTTGACATCACTGTCCGAACTTTCCAACATCTCTAGACCAGAATATATTTTTGAATTTTTTTTATTAGTGCGAATTTCTAAAACCGCGTTATAACGAAATCGCTCAAAGAGAGGTCGCGTAAACCGAGGTATTACTGTATTATGGTACAGTTTGATAAAGATCGCAACAGTTTTGTATACTTTTTCAAACGTAAACAAACTAACTAAATTCCATGGCCTATCGGCCACGGGGGCGCGCAACGGTCGGCCGGTATAATGGCCGATAGGCCATGCAGGCACTGGAAAAGATATGCAGATTGTAAAATGAGCAAGTGAAACTGAAATGAGCGAGCCAAGCAAATTGTAAAATGTCATATGCAGATTGTAAAATTAGCAAGTGAAACTGAAATGAGAGAGCAAGGCAAATTGTAAAATGATGTATGCAGATTGTAAAATAAGCAAGTGAAACTGAAATGAGCGAATCAGGCAAATTGTAAAATGCCGTATGCAGATTGAAAAATGAGCAAGCGAAACTGAAATGAGTGAGCAATGTTAGTTTTGGTCAGGTTTGATTGATTATAGAAGTTAGCAGGGTAGCAGCAATCGGCCCACAGCAATTTACAATTTGCCTGACCATTTGTAAAATGATGAATTACACTATATGCCTGTGACATTGATACCATAAAAAATTAATACCACTCATAGAAAATGTTTTGTAAAACTACCAATAATTGAATGTCTTGAAGGTGTGTGGGGCACCCAGTAGAAAAAGCGATAGGAAGTAACATCGTAACATACTCTCACTTGTTTAAAATATTTAATAAAAACCCGATATTATTTTTGCTAGCTGATTTTTACCCTTTGTAAAACGAGTGACTCAAAAACAAAGTTTTTCTATTTCCATAAATAGTTAAGCAGACTGCCAGATAAAAGCTCCTATGATTGCAATCTCCTTCAGAATAATACAGAAATCTTCTAACCTTACTAATTTGGAATCGATCTCCACAAGGACAGGGGTAATAATACATTTCTTCATCTTCATCATACTCGAAATCTTCGATTTCTATTTCATCGTGGAATATAGTCATGGTCGATTTTACAAACTCCTATTTTAACAATTTTCATGTACTTCTATAACATCTGTAATTAATTATGCTGTCACTGCGCGGAGCCACTAAATTTCACAGATTTATATTTAAAAGTAGTTAAATAGTAAGTTGCAAGACTTGCAAGTGTCGAATCGAAATTAGGATTCATTAAATTCAATACAATAGTTATAGGTTTTAGGTTATGCGCAATTGCACAGAACGATCACGAACGTTGACCTTGATTCTTGAATGATGCAAAACGTAGTGCTATGTACGTATTATGTATGACTAAATTCTCAGTGACAGGCATAGAACAGACTGACTGATCTAATCACTAATGGAACCACATGGTAACCACCAAAGCGAATATAAACACTACGTTCTACGTGTATGTGGCACAGAACCTAATATATATATTATACAGGGTCTTGGCTCGGCAGATAGTTGAAAATACGAAAATGGGGGATAGGTGGGGTCGCCTCCCACCTATTTTGAGAATTAAAAAAAATCTAGGACTTGTAATTTTTTTTACAGGATTTTTTTTCCTTTTTTAGAAATTTTGCCATTTTTATACCTTTGAACACATGTAACTTTTTGTTTTTTAAAGCTAGCTCCAAAATCTTTTTTTTAATTTAAATCTTTTTAAAAAAATCAGAAGCCTTCCAGCCCCATTTTTTTTTTAAATGCATCGCAAAGTTGAGTTTTAAATTTTTGTTCAACTTTTTTTTTAAGTTCGGGGGCCCACATTTTTGTTTTTAGCAATAACTTGAAACAAACATAATTTTTTTAGAGCCGACAATCTTATAAAAGTCTATTAAAAAAAAGATTTTGGAGCTAGCTTTAAAAAACAAAAAGTTACATGTGTTCAAAGGTATAAAAATGGCAAAATTTCTAAAAAAAGGAAAAAAAATCCTGTAAAAAAAATTACAAGTCCTAGATTTTTTTTAATTCTCAAAATAGGTGGGAGGCGACCCCACCTATCCCCCATTTTCGTATTTTCAACCATCTGCCGAAGATCCTGTATATATACTTTGACAGAACCTCCCTTGTGGAGTAATAGTGTTCTGTGGACAGAACTACTAAGACTGGAAGTAGCCTACGTGTGGCCAGATGCACACAAGTGTTGCAATCTAAGAATTTCTACCAGAAATGTGGGTAATTTGTTACAAATAGGTATAGGAGTCCCCTTATATATTTATTTTATTCTGTTTTTGTTGTTATAGCGGCAACAGAAATACTTACATCATCTGTGAAAATTCAACTGTCTGGCTATCACGATCAAATAATATCAAATACAGCCTGGTGACAGATGGACAGCTAAGTCTCAGTAATAGTATGCTAGTACTAATATATATACTGTAGTAAAAGTGTCCCGTTTTTACCTTTTAGGTACGGAACCCAAAAAACTATGCACGCACTACACACAGTAAAACCGCGGTGGGAAAAATGAGAGTCTATACTGGCAACACATAATGATGGATTGATTTAGGTTAAGTCACATTTAATAAGAAAAACTTAGCATTAAATCGGTATATTTTTGCCAGAATGCACTATATAACTTGTTTTGTATTTATCAAGCAAAGAAAACCTCAATAAATACGATAGCATGCCTACTTACGAGTAAAATGATATCCGTTCATCTCTTCTTTCGGTTCTTACAGCCCAAAATGCTGCAACCGCCCATCACTTGCACATTGAGAACACAAAAGGGTATTTATTTACAAAGAGCCTTTATTTCAAAACCATACAAATCTCTTTAAAACTGCGATAAAAATACTCGGCCACTCAATTGTCGTTTGTTTGGCTACGCGACTGTCAAAAGTGTCAAATTTGACGTTTATTTAGCCAGAAAGCCGGCCACGCCGATAAGGACAAAAAATATGTCTGCCTCTCGTTCTTTCTTGCGAATTAATTAATAAACCTTTCTTGTCTAGCAGGCCGTGACGTCATATATACTACTTCTTGTCGTAGTATTTCTGTGGTATGTAAGTAACCACCCACAGTGTGTGAACATGTGATTCAAATTTCAATCGACCTGTGGCTTCCTGTCATGCATGTCTGTGGTCATGTGAGTGGGTGGTGTGTATTCATTTTCGAATCTGATTCTGGCACTTCACATCGCTGTCCGTGTTCGCGTATTTGAATTATTCGCCCAAATACGACGATGTTAACTCTATACGTCTATATTTGACTATTCTCACAAACAAGACTTTTTTTTATTTTTTATTAAAAATTTGAGTGCTTTTGACTGCAAGTTGCAACTCACCTGATGGTAAGTGACTTGCAGTCGAGGATGGTACACACAAACTCAAATAATGCCTATTCATTCTTGCCTTGAAGATCCCCAAATTATAAGAATCGGAAAACACTGAAGCAGGCAAGGAGTTCCACTCCTGCGCTATACGTATAATAAATGAAGAAGCGTAACGATTCGTGCGAAAAGGTGGAACATCAACAACAAAGGGGTGCAACCCCTCCCTGTGTCTCGTTGACCGACGGTGGAATGGAGCCGGGGAAATGAGGTAGTGAAGTTCTTGCGCGCACTCTCCGAAATGAATTCGGTAGAATACCGACAGACAGGCGACTTTGCGGCGATGCTCAAGGCTTTGGAGCTTGTCATTGCGTAGCTCGTCGTCACCAATGAGTCTCCGTGCGTGTCGGTCGATGGCGTCCAAGGTATCCAGCTGA
This sequence comes from Coleophora flavipennella, assembly GCA_947284805.1. Classification (NCBI taxonomy): domain Eukaryota; kingdom Metazoa; phylum Arthropoda; class Insecta; order Lepidoptera; family Coleophoridae; genus Coleophora; species Coleophora flavipennella. The sequence goes on from OX369308.1 coordinate 31,585,749, forward strand.
TAGCGGGCTGATCCATCCCATAAGTGTGAACAGTACTCCATACATGAGCAGACCTGTGCTTGATATAGATAAGTTAAGCAGCTGTCCTTATACGCTAATACACGAAAACTCGTATCCGCCTGCTTGTCGGTTTTTTGCAACATAGCAAAGGATTGGAAATATGCCGAATTATATAGTTTTAACCAAAAATTACTATCGCCATCTATGTATAATTATATATCTGAAACTACCTGGCACCTTAGTTTTAAGTTAACTACTGTCCTCTGTTAGCAAAAAATTTGTATATCGCTCAGTAGTGTGCGGTGCGCGACAGCGGCGGACGTGTTTACTTACTTTAATTACAGCTCGATCGCATCAAAATGGATTGGACAAATGACCTTCTCATCGAATTCCCATGGTCTTTTAACGACTTCGTTTTATGCACGCATAACATATAGTGGTGATTAGCACGATGGAAATAATAAGCCACTGTCGACACGTCAATCTTTGCATTCGATTCTATGGCAAAAATAATCCTATATTAGCGGTTCATGAACGGTGTGTAGACGGTGTATTCTTGTTAATCGGACTTCAACACGAATATAGCAAACAAAGCCGAAAAAAAACGCAAACACAGAATAGTGGAGTGAAGTGACACCATGAGGTGTTCTCTCCGATTTAGTTAGATCAGTACCAATACGTCCGAATACGTCAGACAGAGGAGGTGTTTGACTTCAGATAGTTCCAGCATTGCCAGTGCTCTTCTAACAAAAGATACGAAAGGAAGTCCAAAAAGTAACAGTTTCTGGTCATGTTCAAAAGATTTTCAACCGTTTACCAAAAAATGGGAGGTTCTTAACTCGGCTGTATTTTTATGTTTGTTACCTAAGAACTCGGTAATTTTTATACCGATTTGGATTTTTTTTATTCGATAAACTATCAGGGTGGTCCCATATAAATTTTATCTAAATCAGTTTAATATTTTTTTAGAAATTGAACAAAAACATAAACATATTTTGATACTTACTAGTAAATCAAAACCTTTAGAGTACTTCCTATTGAACTAGAATCATGAAATTAGGCAAGAAGCAAAGTCATCATAAAAAAGAAAAATCCGAATATTGATAAAAGTAACATTCTGGCAGCTCTGGACAATACTGAGGAGTGGCGAAAATGGGATGATACAGTGACAGTATGACCCTCGAAAACAGTTTGTAGACATGACTCAGAAGTGAGATGGGTCTGTAGTTCTTCAGCAGTGTATTGTCGTTCTTTTTGAAGAAAAGCACGACCACACTTCTCTGCAGAGTAAAGTACCTCAGTAAAACGGAATTAAATAACTTCAGAAGAGCTTTAACTACACCGGTGTTCTACCTGATTTCAGAAGTTCAGCCGTAATTCTATCATCACCCGGTGCCTTACTGTTCTTGTTTTGAGAGCCATTTTAATCTCGTGCAGGCTTATGTCCGAGATATCTTCGGTATAGTGTCTGTCGGATTAGTCTGGCTCTTGGGTTCTTAGCCAGATCACTAACTGGCAGACGTGTGGTCGTGTACAAATTTCCGCAGAATTCCTTATCTTCTTCCAGCAACTAAACCTTAGACAATATAATCCTGCTCTCGTCTGTCTTCAGCTGGTCAATTGGCTTTGTCCAACAGGATCTATCGTAAACACTTTTGAGCATTTATTGTGCTCGATTGCCTCTCTAATACAATTTGTATTGTACTGGCGCAAATCACGAGTCAGGGACTTAGAAATCTGACTATTTAGTTGCCTATACTGAGTAACGTCTTCAGAGGACTGCAAAACCAATTTGCGTCTTTCTTCCAAGAGGTTGCTGGTGAAGTCCGAGATTTTTGGTTCTGTTTGAACGGCGAGTTTTAAAAAACTTAGACCCGACCGTTTGGACGATTTATTTCGTAATTTTTAGTTTTAAGTAAAAACTGAAATATTTTTTTTGTAATTGTAAAAAAGTTTGAAAAAATAGTTGTTTTGTTTACTTATTACATTATTACATTTTGTATAAGTTTTTCCTTTGACACAATATCTGTAGCTCGTATCAATTTGCTAAGCCGTTACATTTACTCGTATTAGTCCATGTCTTGAAAACTACTGAACTGATTTTGATAAAACTTGCACTGTTCCCTAAGTTTAAGTAAATACAAAAGAACGGTTATATTTCGATTAATAGGAGCATCAGCGGCGCGGGAGAGTGCCCGTTTTGATTGTGGGCATGTAGTTTTTTAACGCACCTTAAATTAACAAATAAAAAAATGCTCTTACCGGTCATTGAACTTCGTTTAATATAAGTAGCTTCTGTGTTAATACCTAACTTATCGAGATCTGTTATTTGCTGCAATTAATTTGCAATTGTAGATTGAACAGCTAATGATATTTCACCTGCAAAAGAAATTGGTAAGTATGTATCATTACAAACAAATAATGAGTGTTTTTTTAGAATAATATTGATTAATGTGGTTATGGCCAACATTTTGAAAATTCATGGAGAACCTGTAAAACATGAAACATAGATGTGGGCAGTGTAATCCGAACCTATCAAGTATTAAGAAACTGTAAGTTACTTAGGTGTTGAGAATGACGTTTAAAAAGGGTTACCAGCTTACTATTTTTCGGTGTTGCCACTTTATAAGTTATGCAGAGATAGCATTGACAGACTCTATACCCCTTTAAATTAAATGTCAACTGTCATGTGGTGCCGCAGATCACGTCTAAATTGCCACAGTCAACGTTTGACATTTCTCACATAATGTACCCGAATAACTGCCAGCTTGCGGACGAAAGCTTTTACAAGCCGGGTGATGTGCACTGAATGATATCCTGATGAATGGTCCGGTAGTTTTAAAATACCCATTTAACATCTTGACAGTATTCCGATTGGAAAAATATTTTTTATCAATGACATAAAAATAATGTTTAGGTTTCATAATGCTCGATCCTAAACAGAGGTCCCTATTAAACCTACTTTGCGGAGACCAGCCCAATGAGGAAATCAAGTGCATCCAATTAAAAACCGCTAATTGCCATAGTCACCGACGGTCCATTACTAAGGTGTGTATTTTGCCTATAGACACATAAGTACTTAGCCTTTTGATGTCAACAACCCAACCGTACCACGGGTGAGGAGCGGTCAGACATATAAAATTGTAATGAATTCTGGCAACACTGGTCTCTCTTCTCTATAATACCGTGCTAAGTCTTGAACCCTTTTGTTTGTGAAATGAATTATATAAATTTATAAGATACTGTGTGCGATATAATTTCTATTATTAACTGCGCCTAGCTACCGCTGAGTGACTAACAAAATTCTATACAATATAAAGCTTTCTTTTGTACAAATCGGAACGTAATGAAGGTCAGTTCAGTCGTCACGCATGCATGCATGACTCACGTCATTCCATTCCAATTCATTCCATTTCGTTTCGTTCACTTCGTTCGCCCGGACCAGTAGGAGGATGTTATATTTTGTGATCTAATATCCTTGTTTTTTTTTTGATAAAAAGAGTGTAAAGTGGAGTTGTTAATTTAACTACAGTGAAAATTTTTGTTCCGTGTCGAAGATTACAAAACAGCAACCATGTTCAGCTGGCTGAAAAAGGAAGGCGAAAAATCAGAAAGTATAGATAGTGTCGTGGAAGGTTTGAAAAAAATTTATAAAACCAAGTTATTGCCACTTGAGCTACATTATCAATTCCATGATTTCCACTCGCCGCAGCTGGAAGACCCGGACTTTGATGCTAAACCTATGATATTGCTGGTGGGCCAGTATTCGACTGGTAAAACAACTTTTATAAAGTATCTTCTAGAGCGAGATTTCCCGGGGATTCGTATCGGACCGGAACCGACCACGGACCGATTTATTGCGGTAATGCACGATGAAAAAGAGGGCGTAGTTCCCGGCAATGCGCTGGTTGTCGACCCCAAGAAACAATTCAGACCTCTCAGCAAATTCGGCAATGCATTCCTCAATAGATTCCAGTGCTCCACCGTCAACTCGCCAGTGCTGCGTGGCATTTCCATAGTGGACACCCCTGGCATACTTTCTGGGGAGAAGCAGAGAGTAGACAGAGGCTATGATTTTACTGGAGTGTTGGAATGGTTTGCAGAAAGGGTTGATCGAATCATTCTCTTATTTGACGCCCATAAGCTCGATATATCAGACGAGTTTAGACGTAGCATAGAGGCTTTAAGAGGTCATGATGATAAAATCCGCATAGTTTTAAATAAAGCAGACATGATTGACCACCAGCAACTGATGCGAGTATATGGAGCTCTTATGTGGTCTCTAGGCAAAGTATTACAAACTCCTGAAGTCGCAAGGGTCTACATTGGATCATTTTGGGACCAGCCTCTTCGGTATGATGTTAACAGAAGACTATTTGAAGATGAAGAGCAGGACCTCTTTAAGGATATGCAGTCGCTTCCTAGAAATGCAGCACTACGAAAACTGAATGATTTGATTAAAAGAGCAAGACTAGCTAAGGTCCATGCGTATATTGTTAGTGAATTAAGAAAAGAAATGCCCTCTGTGTTTGGTAAGGATGGCAAGAAGAAAGAACTCATAAAAAATCTTGGGCAAGTCTATGATCGCATCCAAAGAGAACAACAAATATCACCTGGAGATTTTCCTGATATTAAAAAAATGCAAGAATTATTAGCAAATCATGATTTCACAAAATTCCATCCATTAAAGCCAAAACTACTGGAAGTAGTGGACCATATGCTAGCTACGGATATAGCAAGACTCATGGACATGATCCCACAAGAAGATGTGAATGTTGTCTTAGAACCTTTCATTAAAGGTAAGCCTTTACACTTGTCATCTTGATTTGCATTATACCTATTAAAATGGCATTTTTTAATGTACAGAGGCCAGCACATCAAGCTAGACATTCGTAGTGTGATTCTGATCCGTATGCATACGGCATAAGAACGGTACAAAGTCCAAAGTGTGTAGCTTAATGCGCTGGCCTCTGTATATCAAATGTAATTTGTGCCCTTATACTTAACTCCAGCAAACACATAATTGACCACGCTGAACACATGAAAAAAAAACTTACAACCAAGTACAATTTTGTTACATATTTGTTTTTGTTAAATTTCTAAAAAAGTACTGAACCTATTTTGATAAAATTTATATAGGACTAACCTAATCGGTTTATAAATGATGGAGTTATGAGGTAGCAAACATTTAAAAAAATACAACCAAATTGTGAACCTCCTCCTTTTTGGAAGTTGGATGAAAAGTAAGGGTTATGGGGGTTTACAAATCTCACAGACAGACTGTGCAAGGGTAAATGTGATCTCTCATACAGAATAAATAATTAAACTAATTTTATGATGATAGGTGTTGATAGTTCTTGTTTTTTTTTATGAAGTCAATTTACACCTAGAGAGGAATTCCAATGTACTTGAAACTATATGGAAAAACTATCTGGGGCCACCAAAACTTCTTGAATTTATTAATTAATTTAGTCATATAACATTAAAAAGAAAAACATTACAATGAAAATATCAAAAACACACTACTACTAAACCAAGCTATATATATTAGTACTAACACTAAGAGATCTCAGCCATTCTTGAAGATTTAAGTGTTTAGTGAACATTTTGAATGAGCTATAATTTTCAATGCTTTTGCGATTTTAAATCATCTTCAACAATGCACATTGCAATGCGAATGTTGGTTACATCACTATAGTATGTATGGTAATAATTAAGTAGAATTCCATAAGTAGGAGTGCCACTTATCACATTTGATTGATGCAAGGTTGTATGTGTTATATCCTTTACTATATGATTAAAGTTTTGTTCAACATAAGAACTAAATGTCTTATCTACAGATACTGACCTGAATAAGCAATCTTATCACACTGTGATAACATTGATAGCTTTGTGGAATTTGCTATCCTTAGCATTAGCTATAGTAATTAACAGACAGAAAATCGCTATTAATAGAATGTTGCCAATAGTGACTTCATAATTTTATTCATATGAAGTTAACTATAGAAATATAGTTAGAAGTTACTATAAAACTGACTTTCTTTACATTATAAGGGTGGTAACATTGATAGCTTTGTGGAATTTGCTATCCTTAGCATTAGCTATTGTAATTAACAGACAGAAAATCGCTATTAATAGAATGTTGCCAATAGTGACTTCATAATTTTATTCATATGAAGTTAACTATAGAAATATAGTTAGAAGTTACAATCAAACTGACTTTCTTTACATTATAAGGGTGGAGGAATTTATTTTTTGACATAACCGCATTCATATTTATGCTATCCCTTCCTCCGTTGTCCATTTGTCTATCAGTGCGCTGTATTTTATGAACTGTAATAGGAAGACAGTTGGAACTTTCACAGAGCGTGTATTTTTATTGCCGCCGTAACAGCAAATAATAAAAATAAAATTAAAAATTATGAAACTTTACTTTTTGTACGATGATACAGAACCCTTCTGTGCAAGTCCGACTCGCACTTGACCGGTTTTTTAACTGCAATGTATCCATAGACAAAAATCTACCTGCTAAAAATATAATATGGTATGAATGAAATCTCGACCAATTTAGCCAAGTTTTTAACTTATAAACTACTATCAAATGCCCGCGTGAACATCGAGGGTGCGCGGTGCGCGGGCGGCTTGCGGCTCGTGGGGGCTTTTTGTTGTAGACCTTCCCTGGCGTGAGCTCAACAATTTACCAAAGTTATCGTAATCAGTAAAGTCCTAATCAGTAAAGTCGTTTTCAGGGTCACACTAAGGGAAACAGGGAATCATTTTTATATATTTATACATATTTTTATAGATTTAGCTTAAAAGTGTCCACAAGGACAAAGGCCTCCCCAGGGATTCTCGATGTATTCCACAGACGGCACCCGCTCAAATGGCACCTGCGCTAATGGCACCTTAGGTATTCGACTTTGGGCACCCACCGTTTTTTTTGCAGGTGTCGTCAGAGTAATAAATAATTTATAGTATAATATTTTATTCCACATACGGCACCGACTCGTACGTGCTAGTGTTGGAACGTGTTTATTTTTTGGGATGTTTTAAATAAAATATTTTTGTCAAAATCAGTATAGTTTAATAACGTAATAAATCATAACTTTTTAAGATTTTTACTATTTTAATATCACAATTTCGTAGTCATTTACTATACTTAACTGATTGTTTAAGATGTTATTGCTGAGGTTATAATTTTTTATTACGTTATTAAGTATGACGATATATATTTGAATTATAAACTTTATTTCATTTAAAACATCCCAAAAATAAACACGTTCCAACACTAGGACACGTAGGTGCCGTATATGGAATAAAATATTAAAGTATAAATTATTCCTCTGGCGGCACCTGCAAAAAAAAGCGGTGGGTGCCCAAAGTCGAATACCTAAGGTGCCATTAGCGAAGGTGCCTTTTGAGCGGGTGCCGTCTGTGGAATACCTCAGATTTTCAGCTGATATGATGATGATGATGATGACATAGATTTAGCTAGAAACAAACAATTCCATTCTCCAATGCAAGTTGCATTCCTTCATAAGTTCTATAATATTCATTTATGTATTTTTTTACTTAGCTATTAACGGGGGATATGCCTTTGGTCAACTTTTAAAACAATATCACTTAAACACTTTTTAAAAACAAGTTATATTTTTAAATAAACATAAAATAAAAACTAGACACTGCACTGCAAAACCAAAACCGATATTCTATACCCACTTTCCTGCTCCTTTATCAGCAGTTAGGCTTGATGTGCACTTTGGTATTGTTCAAATGACCGCATACACGTTTCTGATCCACTTGCCCTTATACAGTCTACGCATTTTTAATAATTTTTTTTATTACTTTCATCCATGACGCATATGCTGAGACATCCTGTATGTACACCTCCTACGTCACGAATTCATATTCCAAGTCAATGAAACATCAGTTTTGTACTCGAACAAAAACAATTGTTCATACCACGAGCATATTCGCTTACGTGATTGATTTTTAGAATATTTTTTGTAAAAGTAATTAATAAAAAAATAAAAAATAATTTATGAATAAAGAGCTAGTTATTGAATAAAAAATATTCAAGTGATTATTTTTTAATCAAAAACATACTTAACTAATAAACTTATTAAAAAAAATATATTTTTTTTTCAATTAACTAGCATTTTTGAGCGGCTTTGCCCGTGTGGACATCCTTTTGTGATTGTCTTTGAAGTTGTGTGGAGTGTGGAAATAAGTTTTTTTTATAAAAATTTGAGTGCGTTTGACTATATCTCACTTGATGGTAAGTGACGATGTAGTCGAGGATGGTACACGCAAACTCAAATAATGCCTGTTCACTCTCGCCTTAAAGATCCCCAAATTATACGAGTCTGGAAACACAGACGCAGGCAAGGAGTTCCACTTTATGGCTGTTCGCATAATAAATGAAGCGTAACGCTTCGTGCGTATGGGCCGAATATCAACAACAAAGGGGTGGAACCTCCCCCTGCATCTCGTTGACCGAAGGTGGAATGGATCTGGGGGAATGAGGTCGTGAATTTCTTGAGCTCACTCTCCGAAATGAGTTCGATAGAAAACCGTAAGACAGGCAACTTTGCGGCGATGCTCAAGGCTTTGTAGCTTGTTTTCTCTAGGTCCCTCAGGAACTATGTTGGGCTATGCTAATTAGTAGCTTACGCCACTTCCCACTCCCATACATATCTTTTTGCAAAAAATAACGTCAAACCGTTGTTCTGGTGCAAAGTGTGCGAGCTTGCAAATGTTTTCTCCAGATCTGCGTCTGGATATGCTTATTAGTAGTGTGAAAAATCACATCAAAACGGCTTCGATGCGACGTGAAAGAAATCAACGAAAAAGGTTCTTACGTTCCCCAGAAACTTTGTCACACTATGCTGTTTTTACGGGATTAAAAAGTAGCCTGTCACTTCCAATCTCGTAAACCAAAATTCACGTTGACCCGTTGCTGCGTTGCGACGTGAAAAAAGGACAAACAAATAAACATAATTTTACATTTATAATATCATAGTAAGGATTACAGTCCAAAAACCTAGCCACCTAACCAATCTATCCAACAGTTAAAACCTATTAGAATCCAGTAATTCTTTCTTTTGATAGTTATTCATTTTTAACCGACTACTGCGGGCAGCGCGGGACCGGGCGTCTTGGAAATCCTTGGGGGAGGCTTGTCCAGCAGTGGACGTCTTTCGGCTGATATGATGATGATGATATCAGACTACGGCGATGAAAAAAGGAGAGGAAGGTTATGATTTTGACAGACATGACGAAACTATAAGGGTTCCTTGTTGTACTACGGAACCCTAAAAACAAATCCCTGTTTTCCCTGGTTACACCATAACTTGAAAACGACTTTACTGATTACGATAAAACTTTTGTAAATATTTGTGCGCACAAACTAGAACCCAACTTCTTAAGAATCACACTCTAAAAATTATGAAACAACAAAATATTCTCATCGAAAATTGTTATGTACCTTTGAGTATACGTTTATGTTCAAACGATTCAATATTTATCGTTTTAAAAAAATAATACATGTTACACGTTACATAGTGATTTTGAGAGGGTAGCCGTGGTCATATGCCATTTTGCCCTAAAGCTTATGATCGCTTATTACTGTTCTAATGTACTGTTAGAGTAGGTGGGATGACAATGGCTATCCTCTGAGCATCACTATGAATATTATATACATGAAAATCAATTACATTTGATAAACAGACGATTAATATTGAATAGTTTGTACATATCAATTTTGGATGAGAATATTTGCTTGTTTCAAACTTTTTAGAGCATTATTTTTCAGTAGTTGGGTTTTACTTTTTACACGACTACGAAAGAGGAGGGTTATATTTTTTACAGTCTATGTAAGTATGTGTGTATGTTCATCTGTTCCCTCGTATACCAATTTTGACAAATGTAGTGTTTTTGAATTTGTGCCATCACTCCGCGTGTCATAGGATATATAGCATTTTTAAAAAACTAGCATGGATATTATAGGTAAATTACACAACAAAAGTTTTATTATTTTTGGTATCAGAAGAAAGGTATTTATGAACACATTGTAAATATCTAATATTACATATGAAAATAATTTTATGTTCTTAGCAAATGGTGTTACGAAGATAGGTACTAACAAGTAAAACAGTGGCAAACATAGGGAACAAAACGCAAGCTGGTTTATTCTGTATTATATTGATTGAAAAACACTTTAGGTGTTGATAATCAATATGATTGCGACGCGGGGCCCTGTGCGGCCCGCTTTGGCCACCCCTAAGACCGCCACTGCCCTGGAGTTATTATTACGCAGTCAAGTCAACCGTAGACGTAGACCACGGCTCTACCCTTAGCAACATGAAAATGGTTAGAAATCTACAGAAAAACCCTTAAGTAAGGCAGCACTTAGTTTCATTCTTATTATGATTCTTGTTGCTTTCTTAGTTAGTTATAATAGATTAATGAAATAAAAATTAAAATATAATCTATTTCGAGAGCAGCATTGGCTAACTTGTAGTAAAAAAATTTCGAACTCCTTTCGCTTGCCTATTTCTTGTCCGATGGACGTCCCCACGAATTTAAAAAGAATTTGGGAAATTGAAAGTTTTTGGGAATCCGGTAGGTAGGTAGGACACATGTCAGCTACAGCATTCAAAACAGGATAAATTTCACCTGAAACTTCTTAAAATTCACCTTTAAATATCTTGATTATACCTTGTCATCAAATAATATAAATTTCGCCCTTTTTTGTTGCTCTGATCTAGAGTTCACCTAACTCCCTTTGCCCTGAATGACTTGATTAGGCTATTTCTTTCACTATAAAAATACAGCATTCATGACATGAAAACGTGGTTTTAATACATTATGGTCACAGATGATAATACTAGTTACTTCGTAAGTACTCGTATGGTGCTCATGCATAGCGTAGCCATGACAGTATTAATATTCGACGACGCACGGCTGATGTGCCTACAACTTTGAACTTATGTGCGATACCTCCATACTAACTCCTATATAAATATGTGTTGGTGTACATAAAACTGTACGTATAGATAAAGTAGTACGGGCAAATGTTGGTGTCATACTGAATCACTGTTTCACTACATAGATGTGTATAATATTATAGCTACAGATAGCAGTTGTACTGGCACACCTGTATTTTATACTTTGACCTTGCCTTTTATACCTACTTTGGTTACATTTTGTAGTTCATTCATGGTAGGTAGCTAGCTGGTCTGGATACCTATGTACCCATAATGTATACAATTAGAACTTTTCATCTTTGTTAATTGGCATTGGATTGATTGATGTGTCACCAAAAAGTATTTTATTAACACTCTCAAAACTTTATTATTAATAAAATAAGTAATGTATTATTGCAGCTGAATCGTCATATTCATAGTTTCCTCATCCGATCTTACAATTTTCTTAGTTCTAAATTTTCCGGTTAGCTTTACTATTTACCCGTATATTGTTCGGAAAACCGCAAATAAATTATACAGAAAGCTGGTGCCCGCGACTTCGTATGCCGTACGCAGCCGTACCGTATGCGTGGGAAAAAGAAAGTTTTGTTCTACATTTTTCCTTTCCCTATTTTACACCTTTGGGGGAAGAATTATCAAAAATGTCGTCTTACCGGGCACAATTTGTAGTTATAGCATCAGTGGTTTTGGCTGGGTGATGGTTATTGTCAATCAGGAATTCTGCCTCACTATAATAATCGTAACAAAACTAAGCAGCACAGCTAGGTTTATGTGAGTGAACATGTTAGTACAGTTAGCTTCCCATAAAAAGTAGATACTAACCAGCTCGCACTTCATGACTAAGCAATGCCACTCACGACTTAAGCTCAGTAGACCCTATTTCCCAAATGTGGGGCCCAGATCAACCCCCCGCAGTTAGTTTAAAATAAAGCTTACATAGTGCTTGATGTCGTTAGGTTTGATTATATGTAATTCACTTTATTTTGTTGTTGTTTAAAAAACTAGATCCGTCAAATCCATCCGGAACGTTTTTTTTGAAGAAATTGGATTGTAGTCCCATTTGACAGAAATTGTTTGTAACGAAATATTCCTTTTAGTTTTCTTAATATCTTAAGGCAGGGTTGTTTGTAGCAGTTTCTAGCCTACTTACCAAATTTCAGTCTTCTAAAACTTCAGGAAGTAACCCTAGAGGTTTTGATGATGTCAGTGAGTGAATGAATCACGAAATCGACGTGATTCAAATGTTAATAAATTTGGAAGCATTAAAGCCTGGATAATTGAACTTGGTAGGACACCTTATCCTGAAAGTTTTAGCTTTCTAGCAACATCCGGACTGAAACTAGGCGGTTTGAAAATATGACGAAACGCTTCCAGGAAAGCTACCCCCTTTACAAGGGTTGGATGGGGGATACTTTCCAATTTCAAAATTTTCCGTTGTTTATATACCATTCCTAGCCTAGATATACCAAATTTCGGTCTTCTAGGAATTGGGAAGTACCATAGAGGTTTTGATGATCATCAGTGAGTGAATCACGAAATCGACGTATTTCAGATGTCAATAAATCTGAAACCATAAAAGTTAGGTAATCGATACTTAGTACGTTAAATAAATGTTCCAATTACACATTATACTGAAAATTTCTGGTTTCTAGCATCATTAGGACCGAAGCTATGACGGCTCAAAAATACGACGAAACGCTTTCAGAAAAGGTAGGTAGAGTTCCGTCCTCCTTTGGCTCGTCTTGGCGGGGCACTGCTGTGCCCAAAGATGCACGTGGTCAGATGCTGGTCAACTAATGAAGAAGGCAGGCCTCTTTACGATATACTCCTTCTTTAAAAAGCCAAATCAGCAGAAGTGGACATGTTAGGGCAGTCAATTTCAAAGTTCTCGAATGGCGGCCGCGTACCGGAATACGTGGCATAGGCAGACGTTCCACTCGGTGGACCGTCGACCTGGTGAAGATCACCATGGAAATCCTTGGGGGAGGCCTTTGTTCAGCAGTGGACGTCTTTCAGATGATATTATGGTTATGATGATAGGTTCATAAACTGCAGTAAAAAACCCTAGGTCGCTATTTGCCATAGTTTGGAAGACGTTTAGCCCTCGTCATGTTTCCTGTGGAGTCTCCAAGGGGCCTCAGAGGGGTTGAGGCCTAGTTGTAGTTTCTACGACGCTGGTACATGTGAAGAAAAAAAAACTATGCGTTAAATAAAAATAACTGACTAACTTTTGGGCATTTAGTATGTGGAATCAAATATTTTTTTGCGATTTTTTTTTGCGAGTTTCTTAGGAAAAGTTATTCTTATGAGTAGAAACCAAGTAACCCGCCGCTTTTATTGCATACTATATAAAGCAACAGATAATGCAAAGTACGTGCCGGACCATCTCTAAACAGACACTCTGTAGCTAGGAAACCAATACTGGTATGAAACTTAACTAGGTCTTATTTATTAGATAAATGGAGAGAATTTAATGTGTTCCTACATTATCTTGCTAAAGCTTTCATGGCTTTCGTAAAGGTTGAGCCGAAAGGGATAAAATCTTATTTTTTTAAATTTGTATCAATGTCGACAATGTAAATGTTTTACATTGTTTTAATGTAAATGTTTTACATTGTTGTTGAGATAATTTAATGCATAGAGAATATATTAATTGGTCTTCTGACAGTTGGCACATACGTTTTACCATTTCTCTGCTAAACGCAACCACGGCATGGGACACATCGGAGAGGGAAAAGAGGCCTATATTTGGGAAATAACTTTAGGGTCTACTGAGCTTAAGTCTTGAGTGGCATTGCTTAATTAAGTGCAAGGTTGGTGCTCTTAAATTCCAAACATATAGGTATTTTGAAATAATAAGGTTCAGTTGTATCAGCTATATCAACCTTTTGTTCACCAGTCGTTGTTTTTCGGCTGAAATGATGATGACGATAATAATATGATGAAACATCAGTAAGTAGTTAGCTAAGACATCAAAAGGAAAATTTCAACAAACTCGTTCACTATTCGAGCATTTACAGCTAAATAGTTCTCAGAGTTGTCATACTTAATAAGTTTCAGTTGTATAAGCTATATCAGCCTTTTGTTCACCAGTCGTTGTTATTCGGCTGAAATGATGATGCGATAGTAATATGATGAAGCATCAGTAAGTAGTTAGCTAAGACATCAAAAGGAAAATTTTAACAAACTCGTTCACTATTCGAGCATTTACACCTAAATAGTTCTCAGAGTTGTCATACTTAACAAGGTTCAGTTGTACCAGCCATATCAGCCTTTTGGTCACCAGTCGTTGTTTTTCGCCTGAAATGATGATGATAATAATATGATGAAGCATCAGTAAGTAGTTAGCTAAGTCATCAACAGGAAAATTTCAACAAACTCGTTCACTATTCGAGCATTTATGTTCTTTAACATTTAAGTGAACATTCAATAGATAGTTAATTGATAGACTCAAGGGGTATAATAATAACAAGAATGTTTTTTTTGATGAACTCAGAATAGAGGCCATAATCGATATCAACCTTAATTTATAATTTAGAGACAAACAGGCCAGTAAAAAGAGTCCATGAGTCGTTTCCGTCAATTTGATAGATGTACTTAGCCCTCTGCGTCCGGCGGCGGTCGCGTACACAGTACGCACTAATTACAGTTACAGGAATATTGTCCCTGTGGACTTGTCGTGACATCATTTACATTATGTCGTCTATTGAGACCAATATTGTGAGCAGCATCTATCTATTGTGTTACTCTGAAAAGCCGTCGCCGACCCGGTTGTCGTCCAATAATGAGTCATTGTGTGCACAGCACGATGCGACTCGCAGTCAGCTTGCACGCTACAACTGGTGCACCCATAGGTACCCGACCTACATGGACCGTGGTACGAAGACTTGGAATTTTAGCATACCCGTATTTGAATTGAAACACGTGGAATTGTATGTAAAGTATACCTAACGTTTCATATTAGGATACCCAATTCGAAAGAAAGAAACTATCGCCGATTATATTAGTAGGTATATGCACAAAGGTAATAGTTATCCAGTGTAGGTAGTCTTCCAACTCGGAAGTGACTAAGTGGACCAGCGCGCGTGCTGAATAATGACGTGACGGCCTGACGGGCGACCCGCACCGCTCGCTTTTAATGGTCCAAAAGTGCCGGCACACGCGCATCTAGATTATTGTCCGTTTTCAATGCTGTTTGTTACCTTCCGGCAAATGGTGTTAGTTTATTTTTTAGTTATATACCGATTAATAGTATATTACATTGCGGAGGCTAGGAAATAGGCAATTGTCGGTCGAGTATGAATCGAGTAGACTAGGCAAACTAGTCAAATCACATTAAGTCTGTCCGTCACAGTCTTTGTGATCCTTTAAAGATAGCATCTGACCTATATCTGACCCGATGTCCAGTGTATTTTACCTAAATAAGCTTTCCTTTTCTAGCAAAGACCAATGTTAAGTCACTCGCGTTAAGGAGTCTGAACTAAATGACAAAAACATCTTTTTTTGTCGCTCGCGTTGATGTCTTTTGTTTGTAATGTTAATAGCTGTATCATTTTCATAGTTGTGTAGAGAGGTGTGGTGATACGCAACCCTTGGAGCGCGAGTCCGACTCGCACTTGGCCTTTTTTTCTATTTTCATATATTAGGGTTGCCATCATATTAAAAAATCAATAGCTTTTTAAAAATAGCTAACGTTTCTATAAAATCTTTCTATGTTACTACAACTTTATACGGCTTACTATCCTATGATGTTCACTGTTCCAGGAAAAATCAGAATAAGGTACCTTCCATACAAATCCTGAGTCAGAGTATTTTTTTAAAATGACTTCAAGTTACTAGAACTTAGTAAGAACTACTGCACCGGATAGCTCCTTATTCTACAAAAAATCGTAATAAATAAGGTACCTTTATAAATATTTCATCAAGTCTGATACATCTCTTTGTAACTAGGTAAGCGTGTTTTAATGCTGATTTATATATGCCAGAAGGTGAAGAATACGGCAGAAAGTATGCACAGCGTGACTTACCAATTCTTTTTTGATGGTGTGTGCTAGAAAAGGAAGGCTTATTTAGGTAAAATACGCTTGAAATCGAGTCAAATATAAGTGAGATGCAATTTTAAAAGGATCACTAAGACTGCGACGGACATACTTAATGTGTTTTGACTAGTTTGCTAGAGCCTCCCTAAAACGGCTGGTGATATAAAAATAATATTTCCTTAACCCAAATTTCCTAATCCGATCAGTAATTTAAAAGCTAGAGGCTAGTCAGACGTTACAGGCACACACACACAGACACACATTAAAAAAATCTATTAGTGTAAGACAATTGGTTCCCATCAAACTCTTAACTTTGATTTTTTTGCCATCACAACACCTTCCTCACTACTTCGACGCTCAAAAGTAAAAGAAAAAATTACTGCTTATCATTCTACAATATTAACTTTGATATGTTTGAGGAGATTTTTCATTTTTTCACGTACAGACAGATAAGAGTTTCTCAGATAGTGAATGTATGAGTACGTATGTTAATAAACATAGATACATAATGGGATCGTGAAAGCTAGTGGCGCCCCCATTATAAAAATTAATAACTCATAACTCGCTGAGTACATACTTTATCGAAAATCGGCCGGAGACTATTGAAGTATAGGTCTCTAGTTTATTTAGAAATCATTGACTTAGTAAAACATTGTTCATAATAGTTAGAGAAAGTGAAAGTGCAAAAGACGGCCACTTTTAAATTTTTTTATAGTAAATTCATAAATTATCAAATACTAAATCTTTTTTTTAATCATTCAAGCTTTTGCCCGCGGCTGCGCCTCTGTGGATATCGAGGGACCGCTGTATACAAACCTTGTCCTGACAATTAATTACGATCACAACAAAAAAATCTGTCCAGCCGTATCAAGTGATGGTCTTCCATACACGCGGCATACGACAATCCGTTGCTCCGTCGCGTTGCGACGCCGACGTGCGCGAGCCTGGCAAAATTATTCCCTAGATCCTCGGGAACTATCTCGGGGCCATGCTTATTACTAGTATATCTCTGTGAAAAAAACACAGCAATCCGTTGCTCCGTTGCGATGTTAAAGAATTCAATAAAAAATAGCTTTTTTTTCAGTTCCCTCAGGAACTGTATCAGACTATGCTATTGTCGAGAGATAAAAAGTAGCCTTCCTCATCACAGGCTTCCTGCATGTCCAATTTTCGTCAAGATTGGTTGAGGTGTTGAAACGTGAAAAGGTGACAATTACACAAAAAACACATTTTAACATTTATAATATTAGTAAGAATAACGAGCCGAGTGAAAAAGCTGTGTTTTCAGGGCAAAAAATTTAAAACTTGTATCGGTTAATCATGGATTTCTGTTAAATTTTAGACACAAATATGCGTATTCCGATCATCGATTTAAAATCATTACAAAATCGATTTTTTGGTTAACAAATGATTCAAAGACGTTTATTATGGGATTCATGAACTGCAGCTGGCTCTTTATGTATCGTATTGATAGCTTTAGCATCGGAGACGTGCGCAGAATTATCACGTGAAGATTAGCTATTCAGTTTTACAAATTTGTATCATTGCTTATACCTAAAGAAATGTAAAAATAATTATTTTGAAAAATTTGGTTATACAGGAGTCCCTCGATTCCAAATGAGAGTGAAACTAGACCAAAAATTTACGTAAAAAAAAGAAAAAAATTATTGCAACAATAATATTAGTCAATTTCGTTGAAATAAAAAAAAATATGCCAAAAACTTAGAAATGAGGATAAAGTAGCAAATATATTTACACCTATTACAGTTGTGTGGAGAGGTGTAGTAGTACGGAACCCTCGGAGTGCTAGCCCTCTCGCAGTTGGCCGTTTTTTTTATTATTGTACCGTTGCTGGACTTCTTAGATATTTTTTATTTGAAAGCTAATATGTTAGAAAACAATATACCTAAGTCATAAAATTTCCTAGTATAGAGGCAAAATTTTGAGAAAAATACAAGAGATCATTTTTAAAAAAACATCATTGTAACAAAAACCCAAGTTTCAAGTCATGATAGCTATTTTTGCGACAAATATTTGAATTAACACTTTTTTATTTCAATGAAATCGACCTAATACTTTAGAAGAAATCGATGTTTTTGTATATGAATGAGTACTTGTAAAAAAATAAAATATTAATTCAGGAAATAAAAAAAATCATTTATATTTTTTTTCTATTTTTTGTCGATAATGTTTTTTGATCTAGATTCACCCCCTTTCGGGATTATACTTTATCGCCGGATACCCTGTATGTTGATTGATAACTGTTTATTTCATTTGTCATGTCTTACTCATGCTCAAAAGGACTTCGCTCTGCGCAGGAACAGTAATAAATGAGCACGACTGCAGTTTGAAAAGTGGCCAATGCGTGTCGCACCACGCGCCAATTAAGATTCCGTCATCATTACAGCTCATATACGTCCCCACCGAGGGGCTCGAGCCTACCCTGAATCAGGGCGATTAGGCCTTAGTCGACCACGCGGGCCCAGTGCGGGTTGGTCGACTTCACACACAACCTTCGAGTTTCTTCGCAGGCGTGTGTAGGTTTCCTCACGATGTTTTCCTTCACCGTTAAAGCAATCGGTAAGTATGTACGTAAGTTTTTGAAAAACTCATTGGTACATTGGCCGACCAGATTTGAACCCGGTACCTCTGGTTAGATGGACCGAGTCGTTACCGGTTGAGCCACCGACGCTTTTTGACGCTAAGATTCCGTAGTCTTTTTAAATTTTAACTTTAAATGTGTATTTCAAGAAACAAAGTTATTCTTGCAGTTATTAATATAACATTTTGTAAGGAAAATCTATGAACTTTTTACAAATCCAACTGAAAATCTTAAGTTGGTCGACTTTTACTTCTAAACTAAAAGCCTACTTAACCGTGATAGTTTTTCTTTTGAATTTATAATATGTCCTACTATTTTTTTTCATATGTCCTGAAATAGCGATTTAGCTGGCGGGAGGGGCACACTTGACTCTAACAAAAAGCTTAATATTTCGAAAATTGATCCCTGAATCAAAAAATGGTTTTTACACACCCGCAATACTTCTGAGCGATCTATCCAACGACATCCACGCCATGGGATTAGGGTTGCCAACCGTACTCTAAAATAGAGTATTGTACTCTATTTCGTGTAGGTGTACTTTATTATCTATAACATTAATAGAGTACTTTAAATACTCTTTTTTACATAAACTGACTTTTGGCACAATTTTTTTTTATGCCAGACATGTTCAATTGATATTCAATACATAAAATGACTTTCTTTTTACTGAATTTAATATACTGGTACCCAAAGCCATAAAACTTGTGAGTTTCTGAACGCAGACACAATCAGTCACGTCAAACTAATGTCAATGACTTCAGCTCAGCGTTCACTGAGAGAGTATTTTCGGTCATGAATGTGAATTGGCGAGAGGAGAGGAACAGGGCTACATTGAAATAGATAAAAAATGAGCTCCTGATCTATATAAACTTAGAAATAGGATGTTTGGAGTCTCATAATTCTTTAAAAAAAAAAAACCAAGTTGTTATGTACTGCAAAAAGCACTAAAAATACATTTTCAAATTTGTTTAAATGATACTCTTTTTTATTAATCTGTAATCTTTATTTAGACTCTCTGAAATCAGAAATACTCTACTTCTTTTAGAAAAAGTTGGCAACCCTACATGGGATAGACAAGAAAAAAAATTACATCTCCACTTCTACTTACAGGGGAGGTAGCCTAATTTTTTCAAGGTTTTATTTTATCACTGTCGGCCTAATTATATGTTGTTGTAGGTATACCCATGTCCCATGCCAAATTACAGCTTTCTAGTACTTAGGAGTCTCTGATTTAAACCGCGGACAGACGGACGGTCGGACGGGCAGACGAACATGGCGGAGCTACACGGGTTCCTTGCTGTCTACGGAACCCTAAAAACATATCATACTAACACATATACACTTTTTTATTGTATGAACTGATCGATTTAATGCATCTATGCAATTGCAGGTGTTTGATTTCCCAGTAATATCCTTACTAATATTATAAATGTGAAAATGTGTTTTTTGTTACCTTTTCACGCTTCAACACCTCGACCAAACATGATGAAATTCGGCATGCACATAACCTGTGTCACTGGGAAGGACATACGAGTAGTATAATAGTCCGATCAGTTCCTGAGAGAACTGAAAATACTCTTTTTTTGGTTAACAAAAAAAAGAAATTCATTTCTTTAACACCTCAACGAAACAATCGATTGTTGTGATTTTTTGCACAGAGGTGGTCGAGGTGTGAAATCGCATTTACTAGTTAGCATATCCTGATATATTTCCCGAGGGATCTCTGAAAAACTCATTTCCACGCTCGCGCATGTCGGCGTCGTCGCAACAGAGCATCGGATTAAAGTTATTTTTTTGTATAGAATTGGTTGAGTGACATAGACTGCTAATAAAATAGTCCGATATAGTTCCTGAAGGATCTTAAGAAAACTCATGTCCATACTCGCGAGCCGCGCCGGCTCGCGCACCACTCACCCTCAAACACAGTCATAAAAACAATGACCACGCGGGCAAAAGCTAGTAATAATATAAGGTATAGCATCCATCCTGATTAAGTATACAGACTGCGGGCGTTCTGACTCCTAACTAGTAACAAATATACAGCCTTGCAGCATTTGCGCGACTAGATAACGGCGTTTCGTGGGCGCTCCCGACACGGATGCATCACATCCTTCTTAAGACGAGACTACTCGTATCCTGTGCACTAGGATCACAAACACCTTGAGCTGATTTGCACTTGTGATAGGTTAGACAAGATACCAATCAACAAGTTAGTTAAAATTAAATTGTTTAAGTCATTAGAACTCCTCATATTAGAAATTCTATTACGGTAATCTTTAGATACCTAGATTCCCTATCGCAATGGGGAAATAAAATAATTCAGATAACTGTTCGGACGTTTTTCATGGTGTGTTTTGTAAAAAACCAGAGATCTTTTATATGTCATATGAAAGGTAAGCCCTCTTCCATCTTCGGCATCATCGTATCATTAGGTGAGATGTGGGTGAGATAATGCCAAGGGCTTACCAACTGTGAATAAAAAATTGCTATGTTAGCCAAAAAGAGAGAATCGCGTAAAAAACACCTCCGAGAACAAAAAGGGTGACTTTATGTTCGGACACTTTTAGTCACTAACACTGTTAGTCACATCGTGATTCGTGATGTGATGTGACTTTTGACTCCGTGACCTAATCTTACATTTTATAAAACAAAGTCCCCCGCCGCGTCTGTGTCTGAACGCGATAATTTCAAAAACTAACGAAGGGATTTTCATACGGTTTTCTTTCACGAATGGATGGATTGGCCTCTTTGAGTGTGATGATTTTGACGAGTCGTCTCTGTACGTTTTGTTAGTTAAATGTTGTTCCATGATATATGCACGCCAAGAGTCTTTTTACGGCCTCTCTTTCCCTCGATAGTGATTCATGAGGAAGGTTTAGGTGTATGTATGATAAATACCCCGGCACCGCGGACCCTCTACTTATAATATAGTTAACCGTCAACTACGTTTACTTTTCCGTCTACATGCCGATTTTAATAAAGAAGTTGGTTTGGTAACAGTTTTCAAGTTAATTATAAATTCATACATACATATTTGAAGGTGTTGGGTAGCTATTGGAAGTTTACGTAGCGAATAAGTAGGTACGAGTAGTTCAACGTCGAATAATGTAGGTTGTAAATCGATTTCTAAACAAGGCTGCTAAGCATCGAAATAAGTTAACTGTTTTAACGAATTAACTTTGTATGTTGTGCAAATGCACACAAAAGAATCATCACAGGTGAATTGTTACTGGCGGAATCAGTAATAAAATTCATCTGTCTTGTCTGTTATTCTTTTATGCAACTAATGAACCGATTTCGCTGAAATTTGGCGTAGAACTAAAGTGGAGGGCGAAAAACTGCATTTATATTGTAAAGGATCTGGCTAAAATTAGGTCTGTTTGTTTCTCTTTCACGCTCAAACTAATTATTCCATTTCGCCGTTTGATAGTTGAGAAAAAATAGGATAAGCTCGCGCACCACGCACCTCCAAAAGATCATTGAAACGACTAGCTTTTTATGGCTGTCTTTGAGGGTGAGCCCGTTGCGGATGTAGCTTGTGTCACTCAGAAATAATGTACTTTTCTACTGGTTAAATATTTTTAAATTCGGTTCAGTAGTTTCAGAGATTACTTCCTCCAAAAAAACATACAAACTTTACCTCTTTATACTTTTAATATTAGCGTAGACATCTTCAAGTATAACTCAGCCATTTACACTCGACAGCAAAGAAAACCGGTCGGTGACAAAAACCTCATTAACTTCCAAAATATTGTAATTAGCTTTATGAAATAAAGACTAGACAATTTAATAGTGCTTAAATAAAAATAAATCATAAAAGTTCAAGATTATAAAGTTTATTTTGAATAAAAGTAGTTAGTAATAGATTTCAAATAATGTGCTACGGTGTCAAATGTGCAATTTTGTATTACACCACGAGCTATTAAAACAGTTGTTACACGGTTTGGCATGCTATCCACCAGATTTCTGAGCCGATGCTGAGGAATTTTCTCCCATTCCTCTATCAGTGTTTCTTTCCGTTCACGAATTTCGCTGGCGTACACGCCATCCCAGTTCATCCCAGGCATGCTCGATGGGGTTCAAGTCAGGGCTGCGTGCTGGCCACTCCATGCGTGTGATAGCGACATCATCAAGGTGGTCAAACACTATCCGAGCTGTATGGGGACGAGCGTTATCTTGCATAAAGATGGCGTTCCCGCCCATGTTTACTATAAATGGGCCAACATACTCATTTAAGATTTCATTCACGTATATCTCTGCAGTTAGTTCCATTTTCGATAACCACTAGCTCGGTGCGGCATCGGAAGAAATTCCAACCCACATGTTTATGGAGACTCCACCGTATGACTCTTTCTCTTCAATGCAAGCTTGGTTATAGCGCTCTGCTGGTCTTCTGTACTCTTTGTGCTTGTATGGCACGTATCTCGACTCTTCCGAAAACATAACTGTTGATCAGTCATTGAGAGTCAAATTCATGTGTTCTTTAGCATAACTCAGCCTTGAATTTCGATGCTGCCTTTCGGGTTTTAGTCCATTGGCGGGTATAAATGGCTTCAAGTTTGCTTTCACAAGATGCCACCTCACTGTACACGTGCTCGGATTGCTCCCTTCAGCACGTAGAAGGTGATTTATGATTTCAACTGCCGTTTGAAATCGATTTCTCAAAATTGTTGACACCATTATCGATCCTCCCGCGCTGTCGTGCACCTTGTTCGGCCCGTTCCTGGTCTGCGAATATTGAATTCAGTCTCTTTCCATCGCTGGAGCACTCTTTGGTTGATAGCGATACACCAACAGTTCTCCCTGTATAACACTGACTGCGCCCGTATTCAAGCATTATCAGAATTCTGGTACACTCTTCGGGGGCTAGTGACATGTTTTTAACTGAATTGGATCAGAATAATGAATTTTGCACAAGAAATGCCCCATTTATATAACAGAACAGAAACAAAAGTAAAACAAATGGTTCCAAATTAGATGTGCAAATTTTGAAAATCGACTATTTTTATTTTTGGTTTTTATTACAATCACCAAAAAGAAATAAAAAGGTTTTACTCCTTAATTTATTCTTAATGAAATTAACTTTAATCACAGTATATATATTAGTACCTTTAATTTAGTTTTTATTTTCAGAGGATTGCTCGAATATTTTAACAGATATATCGCATTTTTATAACCGACCCGTTTTCTTTGCAGTCGAGTGTATATGTTTAATAATTATAAGTACGGTCTTGCATTCATTCATTTGTTTGAAGAGCATTAAATGGATGATATCGATATAGTCTTTTACTTATCGTGTGGCGCTATAGTTATGTTATGATAGTACTGCCCGTCCCCGTGCTCAGTGGATAACATATACAGGGTGTAACAAAATTGGTGTAGGTCCCGTTAACTGGGGCTACTACTCATCATACTGAACAACTTTTGTTCTACGACTTTGCTGAAATCGCAAAAAAATTTTTTTACTCTTCATACAAATCGATCAGCTGATCGACCAATTTTGTGCATTTTAGTATGGAGGGTCAATTTTTTTTTTTGAGAATTGACTATAGGTTCCATGGGGAAAGTTGTTCAGTATGATGAGTAGAAGCTCCAGTTAACGGGTCCTACACCAATTATTTTACAGCCTGTATATAAGTCCTACCTACATGTATACGAATTACATAATATGTTATACTATCGTTGCGTTCCGGTGTAGTTGTTATCATTAAAAAAACAAATCAATCGCATAATAGTTGGCTAAACTATCCTTAGTTTTATCTACAATATTTTTTTCGACTAGCTATTTGTTAAAAACTAATGAATGACCTTACATTGAGAATAACAATAAATAAATAGGTACACTGTTGTTGTATCGACCCTGTCCTTGACTCGTGGATGAAGCTGGCTGCACTCGAGTTAAAATAGTTACTTACCTATTTACACTTAATAGATAAGTATGCATTAAGTGTCGACTGTTGGTCTCATGCAAAATTAGCAAAATGCATAAAACAGCATTATTAAAACGTTCTGTTCAGTGGAGCGAAAATTATTATAAATAAATAACCTTGTCCGATATAATTTGGATGATGAATGATTGTGGAGCAGCGTTATTCAACATCATGAATTTGTCTTTTTATTGAATAATTGTTAAGTTGCAAGATAACTGAATGTAATTGTTATAATTGAGGTTTTAGAGGTTGAGGTTTTGACTCTTTATAGGTTATGTAAAGTTGTAATTTTGAAATGGAAAAGGTAATTAACCGAAATTAATTTGTAACTTTACAGGAGGAGCATTTGAGGGTGTCGAAGATCAAGTGTCGCCGTTCGGGTACGGACGCGGCGAGGGCGTGGACGCCGGCCACGGGGACCCAGAGTGGATCTGCAGCAAGGAGAAGCCTGAATACAACCAAATGTTCCAGTCTCTCAACCCCGTCGACGGAAAAGTCACTGGAGCCGGTACGCTCTTGCCACCATCCCAACTTGACACGCTAATTACACACCCACACTTAGCAAGAACTATCGTTCTTGACAAAACTTTGCAAACCCTGCTGTCTTCTACCCAAAATTGTGCACATTTAACCGAGTTGTGTATGACTCTGCACAATTCTAGGCATTTAATAGGTAACAGTCATGATATTGAAACACATGATTTCGAAAGAGCAGTTAACGTTTTGTGTATTTCGACACAAAATTGTAACATGATTGCACAGTTTTTAATTAATCAGCAGAACAGTAATGAAACCGTACAGAGATCTGGAATGTCGTCAGCCATTTCAATTCATAGCTTGAATAATTCAGTTTCCTCTGAAGAATTGGCAACTAATGTTGAAGTGCCACGACTCGCTGAGGCTGAAGACCGTCATGCGTGGAGAGGTCCAAACGATATAGGGCTTAACTACAATACTGATCATGATAGTGAAGTCTTGTTAGTCAAAGGTGAACAATCCTCTTTTGATTTGATTTTATTCTCATTGAAAGTTATCACTCTACTCATATTAAATATCATAACTATTTCGATAACCTTGCAAATACTATTTGTTATATTTGCTTTTGCTACGAACGGTGAAAATTACATAGAATTCAATGTAAAGAAACCCCCTTCCAACTGGTTAGATAAGTTAAAAATTATCGCGTTTGGTCCTGAAGAAACTGTTAGGTTATATTACTTTTTTGAAATTTTATATCCTCAAAATATTATATGTGTTCTTAATTCATTAATTGCTACTTTTGAAAACTACATATAGAACTGAAGAAGCCGTTCAGTATCCGTGGTCAGATCAGCTTAGTTAAACGGTCGCAGCAAGATGCTCCGTCACTGTCGTAACTGCGGGCGCATACAAGTGGAATAAAAGCGAGTACTGTTGATAATGAGACAGATGTCTTTTTGCTGTAGGTAGGTCACTATCGCTGCTCTCATGACTGAAAACATGTCCATAATATTTTTCAAGATGAAAAATACTTTCGTAAATATGTAATGTTTTTGGTTAAATTTAAAATAGTATTTTTTTATGGTAATTAACGATAACAATAGAGTACTTAATTAAAAGTTTGTAAGATGTAGTGATAGGCTGTAAAAATAATGGATTTATATAGGGTTGTGGTTGGTCTCAGCAACACCTATTTGACAGATAAAAGCAGCACTTGCGTTACGTTATTTAGACTTTAGTAAATAACGTAACGCATGTAACGGCTACCTACTACGAAGGTTTGATAAGACAGTAGTTAGATTTGTATGAAAACGCTTCATATTTTTGTAATTTTTTAAATTGCATTCCCAGGAGCTTGAAATTTTCTAGCAACATCGTAGGGCTGCAGATTTTTTTTACAAAAAATTTGAGAGCGCTTGACTGCATCTCACTTGTGGTAAGTGACGATACAGTCGAGGGTGGTATACATAAATTCAAATAACGTCTATACACTCTCGCTTTAAAGCCGGATCTTAATGTTTGGCTGCTCTTAAGAAAGTGGTCTTGATAGAGAGACATATAGACGGATCCTATAAGTGACAATTTTTTTCTTTCTTAAGATTGTAATCCGAAAAGGAATCTGGACTTAGAATTTAGTAGCTATCTTACAAAGGAATCTGTTTGACAGCGGCGAAGACTGAAATGGTGAAATCTAAGCTGCCGAACTCCGTGCTGGGCAAGATCTGGAAACTGTCGGACATCGACAAGGACGGGTTTCTGGACGAGGACGAATTCGCGCTGGCCATGCACCTGATCCGCGTCAAGATCGACGGACACGACCTGCCCTCTGAGCTGCCGCCGCACCTTGTGCCGCCCTCCAAGCGCAACTAAGAAGAACGGTATCAAGCCGGTAGGACGAAGCTTTATGTCACCTTAATATTTACGAGCGTTACTTCTGTCATCCGCCGCGACTCGGCCCACCTACTTTGTAAACGCCTTAAGCGGTGACATAAAGGTTTTTTCCTTCTGACTCAAACCGATTCCGCGTCGGATAGTTGCCCCTTACGCTGCCCCCATTGTTCCAATCGAGCACTCGGAAGGTGAACATCTAAATAATAAGTGGGCAATCTTAAAAAATGAAAAGCATAATATAAATAAAGTTAAGATTATATTTTTTTCTGAATATGAGGGAAATTTTAGCTTTTGTTGTATTTATTTAAAGAATGTTTATCAGCAGATCTATGTTATTCTTACAATATATCATTTGTATTAGTTGCACTTCATTAAAATTCGTGAAACTATTTATGAAAAGTTATGAATCATTTATATGTAATGTTTGTTCACTGTGTTACTTAATTCGGGGTCTCTGTGGCGTGCAATTTCTTGATCAGTAAACCGAAAACTGGCGCGTTCATGTTACAAGTTAGATAATAAGATTTTTCTAGTGTTAAGCACAGTTTGAGTGACAAAAGGCAATAAAAAAGTTAACGAATCAGTATAACATATGCTTGCACAACTATTAATTTATATTTTCACTGTCCATGCATTAACATATTACGTGTGATGCATTAAGACCTTGCTTAATAAATCCATGTATTACATTACATCTGATCCAATGAACATACATATAGCTCGATAGGTCCATACGTTACATTACATCTGATGCAATAAAGACCTAGGTCGATAAGCTCTTGCATTATATTACATCGGATGCAATAAAGATCTAGCTCGATAAGCCCATGAATTACATTACATCTGATGCAATAAAGACCTAGCTCGATAAGAAAAAGTCCATGCATTACATTACATCTGATGCAAGAAGACCTAGCTTGATAAGTCCATGCATTACATCACACGCACTGGAGACCTAGCTCGATAAGTTCATGCATTACATTACATCTGATGCACTGAAGACCTAACTCGATATTCCCATGCATTATATTACATCTAATGCACTGAAGACCTGACTCGATAAGTCCATGCATTATAATATGTGAAACCTAGCTCTGTTCGTCCGATAATTATATGTGATACACATATGCTGATGGAATTGCAAATTACCTTGGGACAGTGAACATGTTAAACTAAAATTCGATACGAAAAATTAAATAGAACATGGAGGGCAAATGAAATAAATCATGATTCAATTAAGTACATATCGCCAGTACAAGCACCAAGAACCAGTTACAAAAAAACTTCGAAATATTCGCAATAGAATTTCATGTCTGCATTTCTCTTACATTACCTTTTTTTATTCACAATTGGTAAGCCCTTGGCGTCATCTCACCTGATGGCACCTACACACCTAGTTATTTACATAATTGTTTGAATACCTTATATTATAATAATTGGTTTACTTAATAGCTCTTTTAGCAAAAAAAAATATTACGATACTATAAGGATCTGTACAGACAAACTGCAGGCCAGCTCCAAATTTGCTTTTTGGATGCAGTTTGCTTGCAGTTGGCACAGCTACATCGACATTGCCGACCGACTGCGCAGTCCGCTTATTAGAACTGCACACCGACTGAAAGCGGACTGCCGTTCGATGCAGATGTGCCAACTGCAAACAAATCACTGACTGACTGCGCAGCGTGTAGTTGGCGTGCAGTTTAACAAGCGGACTGCGCAGTAGGTCGGCAGTTACGATGCAGTTGTCACAACTGCATCCAAACTGAAAATTTTCAGCTGGCAGGCAGTCCAAATCCAGTCTGTCTGTATAGACCCTTACTAACAAATGTAGGCTGAAATTGTATCTGCTGATAATTTATTAAGAGTGTAATCGAATATTTAAACATGGTGAAATAGGCCAGGTTTACATTGGTGCTGAGAGATGCAATGTTTATAATTATTATATTGTTATTATCTTTCAATAGTAGTATTATTTTATTATTTAGATACAAAAAGTAATATATTTTATTAGTAGTATAGTTTTTTTGAAAAATCGCTTAGAGTTTTTTGAGTAAAAGACGTATTCCACGAATGTTAGCTATTTATTTAAAAGGCAATTTAATTGGTCAACCACGACACGGTTTGACAGTTTGGCTGAACATGACGAGACACGGTCGCCCACATCCCCTTTTGCGGAATACTTGTATTAAGCCCCATAATAGAAGTACGCATACCTACTTTTATATGAAGACCACTGTCATGACGTTTCGTTCAGAAATCGCACTTGAGAGGAGTGTTTTCCTGGCGAGCTCCATAGAAATGAAGTTTGGTTTTTATTTGTATATTTATCAAAATTATTTAAATAGGACTTAGGAGCAAAAACGTTTTAGAAACGAATATCTGTGTCTTAGTTTTGCCAGATTTCCGTTATAAAAGATAAACCAAAGACACATGCATTAGTTTCTAGGACGTGTTTACAAAATTTAAATAACTTTGATTAATATCCATTTTCAATTAAAAACCAAACTACACTTGGTGAGAGTGCGCTAGGGAGGATACACTCCTATGTACGTCCATATTTAGATAATTTCACGTATGTACGTGAAATTATCTAAATATGGTAAACGAGACGATCGGCAAAGTATTAGATTATAAAACCAAGCTGATAATTTTTAAAATGTTTACACATACTACAAAAACAGCAAAAGAACCCTAAAACCAGGGAACCTGAAGACGTCAACATCGTATCACAAGGGACGGGAATTTCTAAAAGCAGTGGAACAAGAGTGTGCGTGATGGCAATATCCTGAAATAAAAAAGTTGTGTGCTGCAATAGGGTATTTGATAGTAACGAAAATAAAGGAATAAAATCTGTTATTAACTTGATATTTGAATCCATTTTTAATTATATACATATTTATAAAAATCACGAAATTAGCTCGTCAAAGACAATGAATTTACATGCCAGTAAAACAAACAGTTTTAGAACCAAAGCATCTTTTTTGATACTTACTTGATAAAAAGTTACTCAAATAAATAGTAATCGAATACAGTATTCAGGAGAAAGAAAGGAAATTTGTGAGAAAGAAGAGAATTTAAGTTAATGAATTCACAGAAAGTGTCTTGGGAAGGAGAGTAACATGCAATAAAAAAAGACTTACCAAGAAAATTAAATGCATTATTGAAGAGACCATTTTGAATTGTCGGTAGTTCTAAATACGCATCCTATTGGCTAGTGAGTGGCTAGTAAAATGGCCCGCCCCTAAGCGTTGTACAAGAATAGCTAAACAATTAAGATGTGGTCCCAAAAGAGAATTACCATGAGGTGCTCCATATTATACTAAATCAGCCCGCTTCTGATTGCTTGGAACAAGATTAAAGATGAGTTTGGAACGGTATAGTCCCGGGTTCTATTTGATAAATATTAAAGAGAAGACTGGCAGACGTGCTTTAATCAAGCAAATGAGTACGATGTGAAATGCGAAGACACCGGGAAAGTTAGACATTATCACTAGCTATTATCTTACTTACTTACTTACTCACTTTAATTTTCACGCTTTTTTAGTTGAAAGTTGGAAATTAGTCATAATTTATTATGACCTTTATTGCCCATTGGACCTTTTTAAGCTAGTTGATAATATAATAAGACTGTTTTTTCAGTAAGTAAGTAGGTAACCTATTTCAATATCTACATTTGTGTCAATATTTTCATTTTTAATGTAAGAAGTTATATTATTGTCTCGTTGTTGCCTTTCGTGGAATACCTTAGCCTGGTTGCCAATCTAATTGACTTTCAATTACTTAAGTTGCCTTTCGCGGAATGAGTCAAAAAAAGACGTAATTGAATGAGGTGTGTCTGTGGGTTTTGTTTATTAATTTATTTATTATGAAGATCTTTCTCTGATCACAAAGAAAAGAACGAGGTTCATAGTTAACCGTTTAAAAGTGTCCGAACAATAATTCACCTGTTTTGTTCGCAGTCTCCCTCTCTGTTTAACATAGCCATTTGAATATTTCTCTCATTTCAATTAACTGTCCGGACGTTTTTCAAAGTTTTTTTTTCCTATGAAACCGGGGATCTAGTTCTTTTAGATGTGATCTCGAAATTGATGTTTGCTTACAGAATCAATCAAGGTTTCAGAAGTCAAAATGTTTTTCTTTTAAAATTTCTAACTTAGGTACATGATTTCAGTATACCTACTAGTATAATTTATAACAATAATAAACATACCTACTTAAGTTATGCGTTAATTAATGTTTTGATTTCTTTTTATTTGGCACTCATTTAGTGTTATTACTTATTAAGTTGTTCTGTTCCTGTAATTTAAATGTTAAAGGTAGTTTTTTTTTGCCCTTATATGGGGCAATTTTGATAAGATAAAGTAGTTAACACAAGCATTTATTAAAAAAAAACATATATAGAAGTCTTAAGATATGTTATCCACTCTAAAAGCCCGAAACACTGTTATTCCTAAAGTGCAACCAGTAAGATTGTTTGTATCCTTCGCACTTTTATAGATTTTAGCACCCTGTGACCCTCTCACATCTCTACCAACTTTTAGTGTCTACACATTTTGAAATACTTACGTTGTAAGTCTTACGCTATACCGGCTTGTAGCACATGTGTTAGTTTACTGCACAAGGCTTTTGATTGTTTTTAAAACAGTGACCTACAGAGAGTGTCTTTCGGCTTCGGCCAATACCAAGCCGAAATTTGGGCCCCGCCGAAACTTACGTAAAAACTCCCAAAGCATTTTATTTTCGTTATTTATGTTGTTGGACCATCATCATCATATCAGCGGAAAGACGTCCACAGCTGGACAAAACAATTCCACAACGACCATTCCTGCGCTGCTCACATCCAGCGGCTTCCCTCGACCTCCGCCAGGTCGTGAGTACAACAAGTGTGAGACCTGTCTACGCTATGTCTACCGGTGCGCAGACGCCACTCGATAACTGCATCCTCAGCGGCCATCTGTTTTACAAGATATGTGCCATGCGCACCGCTACTTAAGTTTAGCTATTACATAGCTCGCTTGTCGCTTGCGTTGTTGGATAGATTTATTCTAATATAACTATATTTACTATGGCGGGTTTTCTATTCTTTGTCCATTCGGATAAGAGCGCCCAAGCGCCCAACCCAAATCCTCTATACCGATTCGGGCGCTCACAAACCGTTCGTTCTATAACTCCAAATGGACAGAGAATAAAAAACCCTATATGGTAAAATATTCCATATCAAATGAATATCTACAAACATGAATACAGTTCTATTGGGGGTTGTGCAAACCCGCACATTGTCGTTTGTGAAAGTTAAACGTTTGTTAAAAGGTTTCGGTTTCGGCCGAAATTAAAATAAAAGCCGAATTTCGGTTCCGGCTAAAAAGCTAGTTTCGGTCGGACTCTATTTTAAAAACACAAAATCGACTTTGGCTTGTTTAATTCCAGCAATTAAAACATTAAATAAAAGACCTGTAAAACTGAACTTATATAAAATCTTGTTTTTTTAAATTTAAGTGTAGGAATATACTTTTAATTGTATTGGATGACCAAAAAGAGAGTTTTTACAAACAACATATTACCACATTTAAAACAAGGCACATTCATAAACAAAATACTATAGTATGTTTATAAAACATATTTTTATATTTTGCTAATGTGTATAAATACTATAAATAAATATTAGGTACCTACGGCTATTGTATGAATATATCATATAATGTATTTAATGTAATAAATACAAATTTGAAAAGTTTGGATTTTAAATGATTTTTAGTATGATAATTGAGCACTTTATTTGAGCAGTGGGTAAAAAGCGTCAACAGTAGGTAAATTCGCAGGGCCAATAAATTCACATCAGTTGAGTGATTTTCAAACGCCATCGCCAGTCAATAAATTCGCAAGGTCAATAAATTCGCATCGGTTATTTTTATTTAGGAAGGGTTATGAATGTTACAATATACGTATGTATGTTTCGTTTAGCACAGCCTAAAATACTGAATCGATTTAAACAATGAAGTAGGTGACTATAAGTACATTACATTGTGTCCTAGGATACAATATATATATGTTTGAGATTTACTTATGGGTACACCCTCTCATAGGGGTTTTTTAAAAATGAAATACTTTTTATCAGGTTTTATAGCATAACGTTTGCATGATGTAGGCCACTGAAGTCTGTTTTATGGTAGTCCCACTGGTGAAACCACAAGGGATACTTGTTTCTCGTAGTCCAACTGCTACATACGGGTGTAAAAAAATAATTAAATACGTTAACTGACGTCTGACATTAAAGGACAAAGCATAGTGAAGACTATCTAATTTATATCCATATTATCTGGTTCCAAGGGTAAAGTCTTCAAAACACTATCGAGGTTGAGCTTTATCAACACTTACAATGTGGGGCTACTTTTAACTGGTACCAGACATGCTGACCTAACTTATTATTTGGAGCTTTCTACATAGTAGTTAATCCATGAGCTTTCCTGTTTGTAAAACAGTTATTAGACGCTTTGGCTGCGACATCCATACAACAAAAGTAAATTCGTGAACTTCGATGATATCCCTGTAGAATACAGTGGAATCCTATGGGAATCTTAGAATTGATGATATCCCGGTAGAATTTGATGGGAACCCTGTAGAATCCAATGGATGGTGGCGCTAAGTGACTGGGAATAAGCGAATTAAACGGCTACAAGTATGTATCAATCGTCTCTGGTTCTTATTGTACTGGGGCCAGCTAAATGGCCATGTATGATTTGTGCCTGAATTAAAATTATCATTTATCCATTTGATGAGAGATAATCAGGTTTGTCCAGATAAAGAACGCCTCTAGGGGTATCCGAATCACCCCCTTGTATGTTCCGCGAAAGTCTACGGATTTCGAGATATTCGGATTTTTAGTTTTTGTATGAAAATCATCATTACTGGACAGTGGAATCCTATGGGAATCTTAGAGTTGATGATATCCCGGTAGAATTTGATGGGAACATCAAAGTCCAGTAATGATGATTTTCATACAAAATCTTCCGCTTGACTTTACTTTTACCCAGTATATTAGTAGTTAGTTATTAGTTCTGTTATTGTTCATCTTGCTATTTATATCTCTCTTAATGGGTATTTTGAAACCAACGAAAACGCACACACCGGTAAGTACGAGTATGTACAATTTCCATTGATTAAATCAAAGTTGGGATTTAGATGTCTCCGTGCCTACGAGTATGTACAATTTCCATTGATTAAATCAAAGTTGGGATTTAGATGTCTCCGTGCCTACGAGTATGTACAATTTCCATTGATTAAATCAAAGTTGGGATTTAGATGTCTCCGTGCCTACGAGTATGTACAATTTCCATTGATTAAATCAAAGTTGGGATTTAGATGTCTCCGTGCCTACGAGTATGTACAATTTCCATTGATTAAATCAAAGTTGGGATTTAGATGTCTCCGTGCCTACGAGTATGTACAATTTCCATTGATTAAATCAAAGTTGGGATTTAGATGTCTCCGTGCCTACGAGTATGTACAATTTCCATTAATTAAATCAAAGTTGGGATTTAGATGTCTCCGTGCCTACGAGTATGTACAATTTCCATTGATTAAATCAAAGTTGGGATTTAGATGTCTCCGTGCCTACGAGTATGTACAATTTCCATTGATTAAATCAAAGTTGGGATTAAGATGTCTCCGTGCCTACGAGTATGTACAATTTCCAGTGATAAAATCAAAGTTGGGATTTAGATGTCACCGTTAGTGGTGGTACTTGCTTCACATTCCGGCGGGTCTAACTTTGTAAGACTCGGGTTTGGTTAGTGGTAGGACATTTTCTTAGCCCGCCTGCCTAGCTACCACCAACTTGTCTAAGTCTTGCCGCTAAACATCAATATTAACAACATTGATGCGTTCCGGCATTAGGATAGGAACTAGTTCCGTTGGGGAATCTTGGTAAGCCCACTACCAACTTTGACATTACCATCATTTACTATCGGGTGAGATGTTGCCAGAGGCTTAAAAAAAGAAGAGTATATTATAGACCTTTTCAGTTTCACGTGATTGGAAAAGAGGGATAAGCATACAAAATAAAAATAGACAGCCACACTATGCATACATTCTCACTGGCATAGGTACAGAAACTTATTTCTTTTCTTTAATCTTAATTAAAAACACGTTAAATACCTACCTAATAGTAGCACAAAAAAAGGTGTGATAACTTGATGAAAAAAACCCATAATAATCTGGGTTTATAAAGGAGGTACCTTCTTCCATTTTTTTTATAGTTTAGTTTTTTTTATTTTTTGTATAGGCCTTATTATGATCTAGTAATTCACATTTTTTAATGATTAGCTATGATCGATATAGAACAACAGAGAACCTGAGATTGACTAGTACTTATTCAGATTTTTCCTGGAATTACGAACTTTCTAGTGCATATAGACCTAACAAAGTTTTAGTACTTTTAGGTAACGCACAAAGTTTCATCAAAACCGTTAGCCATTTTTTTAAGTGTTATTTTTTTACATTGTTTTTTTTTACTCTAAAATATCAAAATGGAAAAAAATGAATAAACAGCTAGAAATATTTAAGTAATATTTATTGCCTTAACCCAAATCATTATCATCGCGTCCAGCGTGTCCCTACACTACACCGGGTCCTAAGTGCTGTTCGCTTCGAGAGTACTGGTCTGACAAAATATAAATTAAATTAACATGAGTACCATCAGCACGATATAAGAAGAAGCAGACCCAAATTAGTTTAGTAGTTTAGGCGCTAGAGCACCGGACGGACACACACGAGGTGGGCCTCCTTTGTCTCGGTTTGTCGCTTGGCTAGCCCGTTTGTAAAACGTCTAATTTGACGATTTAACTGCCATATAGATAACTAAGTAGTAGAGAAATTATAATACTGGAAACCTATAATGTACTATTATGTAAGTAAAGTACCGTCATAGTAAACCTTTTGCTATAGTACTGTCACAGTCTAAGGGATTCTTAGACTTCGGTACTGCATTCTACTTATGAGCCTGAACAACTTTTGTTCTAAAATGCTAAAATTAGAAAAAGTCTAAACTCAACAATACAAAGCAAAAATTGAAAAATGAAATTAATAGGCTGATGCAAGCAAGCAAATTCTGAGAAATGTATATTTTTTCGTAAAATTTACAAAAAGTAATCAATATATGTATTCCATACAACTTTGTGTTTTGCTCACGTTTCAAAAGTTTTATTAGATTCTAATGACTTATTTTCGAAAAAATTATTATATTGCTAACGCTGTATAATATCGAAAGAACAATCAAAAGCAATAATTTGCTCATTATTATTTATTCCATTAAAAAAACCAAATATTTAAACAGTTTCAATTAAAATAAAAGAGGCCAGGTATAATAAAATAGGTGCATGCAGGCATAAGTAATAGGCATTTTAAAAAGGTCCCAGCAGTGACGTGATTATTTAAAATTTGTTGTGTGTATTGGTAATTATTTTCTAGGGATGCTGTGACGCGGGGATATTTTTATTGTAACCACTTATGTGGGGCATCATTGAAAGAGTTTAATGAAATCGTGGAAAACTGCTACAGTTTATTTTCATTACAAAAAATCCGAATAATTTACACTGATATATATTCCATGCCGAGGCTCACTCACATGGGTGATTTCAAGTTTCTTGGTAAAAAAGTTTTGTATTGCCAGGGTGGCAGGGCCTGTACCTTGCAAATGGCATACCTGAGAAAAATAATTTGTAAGAATATAATACTTGATATAAAAAGATCTATTTAATTTACCCCACACAAGGGGTACATTAAAAATATGTAGGGTCTTAACAGAGGTACGCACTTTTTTTAACTGCAGCTTGTACTCATGAAATTGAACAACTTTCCCCAAGAAACCCATAGTCAATTCGCATTTAATATTTTTTAATTAAATTATCAACTGCTCAGAATACAACTCCCAGCTGGTATCCGCGTATTGACAAAGTTCAATGACCGCGCCGGCCGGCCACGCCGTATTCTGGCGTATTTCGCGCACTTTAATAATTTTAATTAAAAAAACAAAAGCGAATTGACCATGGGTTTCTTGGGAAAAGATGTTCAGTTTCATGAGTACAAGCTCCAGTTTAAAAAAAGTGCGTACCTTTGTTAAGACCCTGTATATCGTTCACATTTCCGGGAAGTCACCTCAAAATTATATCAGAAGTCAGAATGTGTCCAAAAGAGACTTCTAATGGGGCCGGCCTGCAGTAATATTACAATTTTGTTACAGACTTTATAAAATAAGTCAGTTCCAGACACGTCAAATGGTTAAAAAAGAAATATACATCCATCTTTGGGTATCTGATCAACACATTGTCAGACTTTATAAAATAAGCCAGTCAGTTCCAGAGATGTTAAATGGTTAAAAATTTTGCAGAAATATACATTAATTTTTGGGCATTTGACCAACACATTGTCAGACTTTATAAAATAAACCAGTCTGTTTCCAGACATATCAAGTTATTGTTTTGA
Source organism: Coleophora flavipennella (assembly GCA_947284805.1). Classification (NCBI taxonomy): domain Eukaryota; kingdom Metazoa; phylum Arthropoda; class Insecta; order Lepidoptera; family Coleophoridae; genus Coleophora; species Coleophora flavipennella. The sequence continues at coordinate 31,623,157 of OX369308.1, forward strand.
GTTCATACAAAAATCTCAATGAAAAAAGCACTTTTTGTTATTCTCTTATTTTTCTTTTCTCGAACACCCTAAAAAGTCCGAACATTACGAAAATTTAAAAAAATAATTAGCCAAATTGGTCCAGCTATTCTCCAGTGATGCACTTACCAATTAATATCATTTAAGTAATTTTTATTTATATAGAATATTGCCTAACCTTCCTGAGATATGTGAAGAGGCCCTTGCCGCAGAAGTAGGTATGTTATGAGTTGTTTTAACATAACTATTTATTTCCTCTATGCAAAGGAAGTCAAAAATAAACTATTAATTATACAAGCTTTTAATTAGTTTCCGAAATTTTACATGCATATGTACATATATCGCATGACAATGCAATATTAAAAGTAGGGATGCATCCGATACCGATACCGATATATCGGCGATACTTCGGGTTTGCCGATATATCGGTATCGGCGATATTTTTATGGCAGATTCAACGATACTTTTAAAATTTCGCGCTTTAAAAATGTAATGTAAACGCGCGTATTATCCCCATCTATTTCGTTGCAAACGAAACATCTGTCGCATTTGAGAGACTATTTTCCACCGCAGGTCTTATTCAAACAGACTTGCGAAATCGCCTTTGCCCGCAAAACTTAAGAATGCTTTGTTTTTTAAATAAAAATCTTATAAATGTTAATTTTGATTACTAAAACTATTAATTAATTGTGTTTTATTTATTCTACCTTCCTTTTTGAATTCAATAAGCGTATCGGTATCGCCGATATTTTTATAAGAGTATCGGTATCGGTATCGTATCGGCAAAAAGGCGTATCGATGCATCCCTAATTAAAAGCTTGTACCTAAAAGTTGTTAGGTTTTTCGAAAGTTATTTATATGTTTTTTGCATCCAACAATATTTTCTGCAGCAAACTTACACTGCATGTGTGAAACTGTCTCTAAAACTTGTCTGTTTTTTCCCTTTCAAATAGCTCTTAGTGATGCCAAGTTTTGCAAAATTTGGAATGTATTTCAATCAATACAATTCAAATAAATTTACACATCTGGGACCAGCACTCAATAGTCTATTTTTTATCAAAACCATACAAACAAGAAAGCAATAAAGGGCCTGTTGATTTAAAACATTTTAAAAATAATTTATACAATTATGTGAACCAGTACTTATTCATGCTTTCTTAAATTTATTAATAAAGAAATGCATGATTAATAAAACAAAATATATCCCATAATATTTGACATAGTATCTAAGGTATTAATATAATTTATACTTGAACTTTATATTATTTCATTGAGTGGTAGGTGGAGGGTTACCATCAGGACCTGGAGGGCGAACCTGTCTTCTCAACTGTTCAACCAAGTCAGGGTTAGCAGCTTGCATATGCTGGGCAAGAGCTTGGCCAGCCTCTAACAATGCATTCATACCACCGGCTCCATTTCCAGCTGTTGCAGTGGTGTTACTCATCAACCCTGATATAAGATTCTGCATGTTTGGATCTGCAAGCATTTCCGTTGCCATATTTAACAATGCTGGGTTTTGTAGTAGGCCGCCCAAGTCTAACTGGGCTCTTTCTCCTCGTTGAGCAAGTCGCTCTTCCACATGGCGTAGGTTTTGTTTGTAGGAGTCATTGTCTGGCTCCAGCTGCACAGCACGAGCGTATGCCGCGCGAGCTTCGCGGTTTTTGTCTAGAGCTGTAAGGGCGAGTCCCAACCTTCCGTGCGCCTTCCCGTAGTCGGGTTGAATGGCGATGGCAGCTGTACAGTCGGCCACGGCAGCTTCGTGTTCTCCCAGCTTAAATTGTGCTGCAGCGCGGTTGCAAAAATACACGGAGTTACGCGGGTCCATTTCGATAGCACGCGAATACTTCTCGAGCGCCTCGCGATAACGTTCTGCTTTCATTAATTCGTTACCTTCATTTTTCAACCGTTCCGCTTGAGCACGATCGAGGGGCGCTTCGCCGCGCCCCTGATGTTGTCGCAGGAGTTGTACCAGATCGACTCCTCGAGATATTTCTTCGGGTCCTAGTTCGAACGCGGTTTCGATACATTGCACTCCAACCTCAACACTCTCACGAGAATCTACACTCAAGGTATCGCTATCAAGCTGTTGTTTTAGAAAGTTCACAATGCTGGCAGCCACAATTTTCACATCGGACATTTTGAAATGCTAAGGAAAAAATATTTCTTTTATTTTTAGATCGCCGAAATAATGACAACGGAGAAAAACTGCACGCAAAGCACGTACGTAGTTTTGATGGATGATGGTAAAGCAAATTGCAAAATGGAAATCAGTGTTGCCAGGTCCAGTTTTCACTTTACCCTAGGCTTAGTATAAATTTACTCTAAGTAATATTTACAAATATTACCCTAAATAAATTTTCTCATTTTGAGCATCGCCCAGACATGCGCGCGGGCGGTGGCGGTCAGTTGTAATGTTTAGGGGATCGGACTGCATCAAAAATAAAATCTGAAATATGACTTCCTAAATTGCACGTCTTCAATTTTTAATTGATTAAATTCACAAAATAAGTTCGTCAATGACGCTTAAAATCTATGACGTCACTTGTGGGTATTTCAAACATTTTTAGAACAAAATTTCGTTTTTGACAGATCATAAAAAGTAGCTCAAATGACTAGCAGTCCAATCCCCTATTTTGTGTGAATAGCTCCTAATCACACACACGCGGGCAGCGCGCGGGTAAGCCGCGGTTGCTCGCCACCGCAAGCTCCGCCCCGTCCGCCACCGCGAGAGAGAAGCACACACGGTGGCGGTGGCGATCAGTTATCAGTCTATTATATAACAAAATATGAGCGCCGAACCGCCACCATGGCAGTGTGTGCTTCACTCTGCGGTCAGCGGTATGCCGCCACCGCCACTACGCTTGTCTTGACGACGCTTTATTCACACGTGAATACTTTTACCCGTAACACTGAAATAGATGACGATACCGTTTTATTGTATATTTACAACCAAAGTCCAAAAACACGGAAGTTAACGAACTTACTAACTTACTCACATGTAATTTTTATTACAAACAATTTAATTAAAAGCAAAAATTAATGCGTATTCCCCTAAAATCGAAGTATAAGAAATACAAAAATTATGTACATTTAAAACAACTGCGTCCAAACAAACCAAAAATAGTAATAATTCTCTAGTATCATAAATATATAAAAAAATGCATAAGTTCTTTGCTCATTATTTTTGTGTATATTCTAAACCACGATTCTAAATACTCATAGTAAAATAATGTCAGTCTTCGTATTTTAACAGACCTTAGTAGATATTGACTTTGGGACGAGAAACGAGTAAAAGTGAGATTGAATATTGGATAGAAAGATCAAAGAAATTGAACAAAAAAGTTCGATAAGTGGAATACGTGGAGTCAATTAACTCATTCAATCAGCAGATATGATGTTGTCTTTTTTGATAATTACCCTAAAAAATACCCTAAGTATAATATGTAGCCTAAAAATACCCTTAGAAAATGCTAATCCTCCTCAGTAATTTTTACTCTAAATCAAGGGTAAATTACACTTGGTTGGAAACACTGATGGAAATATATCGGAAATATTGCGGAATTGATGGCAACTTTTTTTAAATTTATTAAAGTCACTAGGTACAAGCCTTTTTGAGACAGTCTTCAATTTATAATCTGCATTCCTTTTGTAAAGGCAATGCTATATAGTAGTGAGTGCCAGTGCATTACAAATCTTCTCTGGAGTTCTTGCCAGCATTTGCAGCAGCTTCGTTGAGCTTGAAGGTAGGAGAGGTCTATTCGCAGTACAAGTTTGGTCTTCATTGTTTCCTTTTAACCACATTGCTCACCAGGTACTTTGATTTCATTGAAATAACTCCGTCAAGCCCCGCCTCTCTGCGCGCGCAGCAGCGCCGTGCCGCCGCGGCTAACATAAATAAACAAAACTCGAGAACTATTTCTTCTATTCATAAAAGGTCTTTTGTTTTGACTTCGTGGAACTCTAATCTCTATGTAATAAAAAGACTACAGCCATCCAACCATTCATTCATAGCAATAAATCATTTAGAAAATGGTCGACTCCACAAACATGCGCCAGACACAAAAACGTTGTTTTATAGCTAAATGGCTAATAAAATAACTATATAAAAATAGACGCAGTACTTACAGTACTTACATGAGAACACAAAAACACCTCACAAGTCACAAAAACAACAATAAAATACACAATTTGAATAAAATTCGAGTAACGCCGCACACCGTAAACACGTTAAATTCTGAGTGAGACAGGTATCTATGGGATTTTTTCAATAAAACTACATGAAACCATAGACAAAAGTTGTATCATTATACGCCTGACTACTTAAAGAATCATGAACAAAAACGTCATACAGGATTATGCAACGTATTAATTAACTAAGAGGGCCTAAAGTTGCGTACGTCACATCCACCGATATCGGTGGTACGGGGCTTGAGTGGGTCTTTGGTTTAGTCAGCCGATATCGGTGATTCGGGGCTTTAGAGGTTAAACAGTAATGGCCACTTAACTAATATATTACATTTTTTTAATTGTCTCCGTGGCGTAGTGGTTAGTACACTCGCTTCACACCTAGAGGTCGCGGGTTCGACTCCCGGCGGGGTCTAACTTTGTAAGGCTTGGTTTGGTAGGTGGTTGGGCATTTTATAGTTTAACTCGCATTTTATTAGAATAACTACATCCAGTATTCCGTTCGGGTATACTGGCACTATCTAAGCGAATGGAGTATGACTACTTTGTGGTTACATGGTACTTACCCTCTACCAGCTGAAACCACAATTTCAGACAATATGAAAGTAGTGATAATATATAGGTATATATATTTAGAAGGGAAATTATAGTCGCCAGATTTTCTTACTTTAGAACTTATATCTCATGTGTGATTTAGGAGCAAAAGTCGACCATCTTAAAAGTGTGCAGTTGGACTTGTAAAAAGTTCATAGATTTTTTAATATCTATTCAAACTGAAAAAAAACTTTGTTTTTTATTTAAAATATATTTTTTTTAAAGACTACGGAACCTTAGATTGCGGCGTGGTTCGAAAGTACTTGGCCTCTTCTGTTCAGGCCGCTTTTCTACTTTTTCGATATTGTCGAAATCAATATCCATTCAAGCATGGACACAACGTCCTTCCCTAGCAAGTGTTCTCGACTGATTGTCGTTGAGTCGTGTGCGTTAGCGCATACAACTCCATACGTTCCATCGGCCGAAACCCACCGACTTTTTGCATGACCTACTTTTTGTAGGACGTGTACAACGTTGCAATCCATGTGTTCTATTTTTCTCCTACAAAAAGTCAGTCACCAATTGTAGGACGTGTGCGGAGAGTCTAATCCTATCACTTATTATTCCAAAGAGAATATCATCGCTATTATAAATATAGCTATTTTATAACCTACTCCATAATATTGTTATAAATCTTTACAAAATTAAGCTTATGCAATTGCGATTAAAACAATGAATAAATTTAATAAACCCTAAACACAAACTGATTGGCTTAAAACGAGCTTGACTGCGTAAAATGGCATTTTATCGCGAAGAGAAGTTTGAAAATCGTATAATATATGAATTCGTGGATTGCTGGGCGCGTTATGCGGGGCGGGGTATTATGGTATTACAGAATAAGTGTACAAAAAATTCTTTTGCAACATCAAAAACCTCTATAGTAAACAAAGACCATAAGATAATCTTTGCTTGTCATCAAAATGACATAACATTTTAATGTGGGAGATAATGCAATGATATAAACTCATTTTTTTCTAAAATATAAACAGAGAGTTAGATTACAAACGTAGTACTATTAATTATAAAATAAATGGTACTGTTTTTATACGATCATGTGCTTAGCTTTGAGTAAGTATATAAAGCTCCGGCCAAACCTGTGCGACTGCGGCGCGTGACGCGTTTGCGACGCGGGAGCAACAGTCGTGCGACGACGGTCGCTTCCTGTGCAATCTTATGGCGCCTTGCACACCTGCGCGTCTGCGGCGCGGGATGCGAGCGGGACCCACGCGACGTATGGTTAGACGTTTCGTACGTGTATTATTTGTAATTTTACAATAACTAAGGCAGAAGCTAATACGGACATAGGTTGAAGTGCACTTATAGGGCTGTTATACAAGAAATTCTCAGCGTAAAATTAAGAAAATAAATAAAACTATTTTAAGTGCACTTCAACCCAGAGATGTTCATAGAAAGTTTCGCGCCGTGGTCGCACAGGTGTGCACGAAAAGTTTCGCGAGAGTTTCGAGTTGTAGACGCATCCGCGTCGCAGACGCGCACGTTCGGCCGTATCTACACTTTTATTTTAATCGTTAAGAAAATTTGTTTGAGGTATGTCATCGACAGTTGTTGGTCGTGGTCCACCTACTCAGCTTGACCACGGGAATTTTTTTTTTCATGATCCACCGGGGTTGACTAAAGGTTGACCACGAAAAAACAATAAAGCCCGTGGTCCACCTTAGGCATGCGAATATCATGCTAAACGAACCTAGCTTAACTGCATTCCGGCACCCAGGTATCATCGAACCTAACTAACATAAAATCGCTCGCTTCGCTCACTCAACTGAGATCCGCCTGAGCATATAATGATCTGGCCAATTCTACGCAATACATACATTTTACTAACTACAATTCTGTCATACATAACACTATCGATAGACTTTTGTTAGGTGTAACGGGCAATATATACTTATTGTTTTTTTTTATAAGTTACAGAAAGGTGAATCAAGGAAAAAAATATATTGCCTGTAGGTGGACCACGACCAATGTTCCGAAATGCTTCAATGTACAGATTTTAATAAGGTAGGTCTTGATTTCTCATATTAGGTGTTCGGTCTACGCAAAAAACAAACGCGAATCGATGTACAGGATAGCCGATTGGTACACATGTATACTTTAGGTTTAAACAATCACTTTGACTGCCAGTGCTTACAAAGGTGGTACAAATGAAAGGGCTTGCTAAGAAGTGTTTTTAAATCGTGTCATCGGCGTACGAGCTCAATATTGTTGGAAAACGGCAAATCTATGTACAAGATAGCCGTTTGGCACACGTGTACTTGACGTCAAAACAATAATTTTGACCCGCAGTTCCTAATAATATTTCCCTTAGGAAGGGGAGTTATGTAGGACGTCTTATTTTTGGATTAAAAAAATGTATTACGAAACCTATAAATTGAAAGGTCTTTCTGAGCCGGTTTTAAAATCATTAGTTTAAATTAAAACATAAAACATTTTCAAAACATAACCTAACAAGTTTGGACTGAATTAGTTTTTCTAAGATATGAGATGTAAGATAAATATAAGTATCTCAAATTATAACTAGATAATATAAGTTTCAAAAATAAGTACTGAAATGTAAGAAACTTTACTTCACTTTGTAAAAATTAAAAACCAAAAAACAATATTTTTATATATTTTCAAACTGATTATGAGGTTATTATTTCATGAGGTTAGTTATGAAGATGATACGTATCATTTGAAGTACGTAGAGTGGAGTACCTGGGCGACAGAATTTTGCTCGGATGAGCGTGATAACTCGGAAATACGCGCTTTCCCAGAGAGATCTAGCTAGAAAATCAAAAACTATACTAACTGATGAAAAGGCACGGTAAAAGGGGTATCGCTATAAATCCAACCCCCTTTCATGTTCCAGAGCGATGTGTGACGATTATAACTATTATAAGTTTCAAAATTACTGAAACTTAAGGAACCGTTTCACTTTGGAATAATGAAAAATTAAAAATAATATATCAAATTCAAATATTTTCAAATTTGCTTTCTTGATGTTAAATATAAGGATATTACTTAACATTTGAGATATATCTTATAACAACTAATTCAGCTGTATCTTAACTGGATTAGCCTATTTTTTTTTTCATTCACAAGGAAATTGGTAAAAGGGGTATCGCCTTAAAACCCACCCCCTTTCATGTTCCGGAGCGATGTAATATATATTACCATTTTTTTTTCTTAAACTTGGTATGTTTTGAAAATGTTTTATGTTCTATTTTAAAGCAAGTGACTAAAGTGTAACAATGTGGTATATTTTTTGAACCGGCTCAGAAAGTCCTTTAATTTCATGCCCCACACGATTGGTTTCCGAAAAATACGTTTTTTTTCATACAAAAAAAGAAGGCGTCATAACTACGAGGGCTGTTTGATAAGTACCCGTTTGTGGCAAATTTTTTTTTTTTGTTTATATGCATTTATTTTTCTACGTAGTCACCTTTGAACTCTATACACTTGTTCCACCTATACTCAAGCTTCAAAAAAACATCCAAAAAGTATGATTTTGGAAAGTCATTAAAATAGGCCTCCTTGGCGGCAATGACTTCGTCATTTGATCCAAATCGCTTACCACCGAGCCATTTTTTTAGGTTGGGAAACAAAAAGAAATCGCATGGGGCCAAATCTGGAGAATACGGGGGGTGAGGCAATAGTTTGTAGCGTAACTGTGCTAATTTAGCCGTCACAACTCTGGACGAATGAGCCGGGGCGTTGTCGTGATGAAACAGTACTTTTTTCTTTTTTAAATGGGGTCGTTTGTCCTTTGAGACGGCGTCAAATTAATCCAATAAATTAGCATAGCATTGCCCTGTTATCGTTTTCCCCTTTTCTAAGTAGTCAATATGTTTAATACCCTGCGAATCCCAAAAAACAGTCGCCATGACCTTTCCAGCCGATGGGACGGTTTTTGCTTTCTTTGGAGCAGGTTCACCCGGTAAAATTCACTGTTTCGACTGCTCTTTCATTTCCGGGGTGTAGTGGTGAACCCACGTTTCGTCCACGGTTACGAAACGACGCAGAAACTCCTTCGGGTTACGTTAGAACACGGCCAAACACTGCTCCGAAGTAGTCAGTCGGTTCCGTTTTTGCTCCTCCGTGAGTAAACGCGGCACCCACCTCGCCGATACTTTCTTCATACCCAATTTATCTTCTAATATGTGTTGTACCCTCTCGATTGAAACGTTTACACCATCAACGATTTCTCGAAGTTTAATTCGGCGGTCGGCTAAAACGATATTTTCAATTTTCTTAACCATATCGTCTGTAGTCACCTCGATTGGCCGGCCTGGGCGATCCTCATCAAACACGGTTGTTCTCCCCCGCTTAAACTCGTTATACCAATATCTGACGGTTGTCATAGAAGGAGCACATTCATGATAAACCGCTTGCATTCTTACTTTTATTTTATCACATGTTTTTCCTTCCAAAAACAAGAATCTAATTACAGACCGATACTGTTCTTTCTCCATTTTAACAATTTTAAGTTCACGCTTTCACTAAATCGCTGTCAAATGAGAAAAAATACAAAAGAATGCAATTTTTTTTCTTTTTCCCGCCTCTGAAAAAAGGCTTAAAAAGGTGGTATACTTTTTTTTTTTTAATTAAAAAATTTGAGTACGTTTGGCTGCACCTCACCTGATGGTAAGTGCCAATGCAGCCGAGGATGTGACACGCAAGCTCAAATAGTGCCTATTCACTCTCGTCTTAAAGATTCCTAAATTGTACGAATCGGGGAATACAGACGCCTGAAGGGAATTCCACTCCTTGGCCGTTCGCATGATGAACGAAGACGCAAAACGCTTCGTACGTAAAGGTGGAACATTGACGACAAAGGGATGGAACCGCCCTCCGCGCCTGGTCGTCCGATGATGAAATGGAGAGGGGGGAATGAGGTTGTGAAGCTCCAGGGCACACTCTCCGAAATGAATCCTGTAGAACACCGATAGACAGGCGACTTTGCGGCGATGCTCGAGGCTTTGGAGCGTGTTTGATACAAGTTCCTCGTCGCCGATGAGTCTCCTAGCGCGTCGGTCGATAGAATCCAAGGCATCTAGCTGGTAACGAGCCGATCCGTCCCATAAGTGAGAGCAGTACTCCATACATGACCGAACTTGAGCTTGGTATAATATTAGAAGCTGCTCTGGTGTGAAGTAAAGTCTCACCTTCGAGAGGATACCAAGCTTTTTGGCTGCCGTTTTTGCCTTGGATTCAATGTATCTCCCGAAATTCAGATCGGATGTTAAATCTACGCCAAGGAGCTTAAGATGGTCGGAGATCTGGATAGATTCATCTCGGAAAGTAGGAGTCAGGGTAAAAGGACTCCTTTTTGCAGTAAATAGACACGCCCGCGTTTTAGAGGCATTAAACCTAACAAGATTGGCATCGCCCCAGTCAGAGACTGCCTTGAGTTTTAGGTTCACGCGCTCAATCATGGCCTCTCTCTGAGATTGTATATCCGGACCCCTAGCTCGAGCACTAGACAAGTATCTCTCCGCAACCGTGCTGTCGTCTGCGTACCCAAATATACCGGGTTTCAGCAGATCGTTTATGTGCAGCAAAAACAAAGTTGCGGAGAGAACTGAGCCCTGAGGTACCCCGGCATCAATAGCCAATAGGTCAGACGAGCAGCCATCAACGACCACTCGAATGAACCGTTCCCTCAGGAATTCAGATATCCAGTTGCACAAACCAGTAGGTATTCCGTAGGAAGGAAGCTTACCAATAAGGCTAGCATGCCAGACCCTATCAAATGCCTTAGAGACATAGAGAGATACGGCAAGAGCTTCACCGTGCTTCTCTATGGCTTCACCCCATACATGCGTAGCATACACTAGAAGATCTCCCGTTGACCGACCCCGGCGAAAGCCATACTGACGGTCACTCAGGAGGTCATTGTCTTCTAGGTATGCTAAGAGGCGGGTGTTCAATACACGCTCCATAATCTTACAGAGTATGGAGGTGATTGCAATAGGTCGATAGTTTGATGGGTCAGCACGACTACCTTTTTTAGGCACGGGCTGCACGTTGGCAAGCTTCCAAGACTTTGGAACTATACCGGTTTTGAGAGAGAGGCGGTACAGGCGTGTCAGCACAGGAGACAACTCAGGAGCACAGTTCTTAAGAACTATGGCTGGAATACCGTCAGTACCGCTGGCCTTGTTCACGTCTAGACTGCAAAGAGTTTTAAGAACCTCTTTTTGGCGAATACGAAAAGAGTTCATTACAGTACCGCATGGAGGTATCTGAGGTGGTGTATTATTTGCAGTATCCAGACGCGAATTTTCAGCAAACATACAGGCAAATAAATTTGCCTTGTCTGCAGCGGAGTGTGCCAGTGATCCGTCAGGTTTTACCAGTGGAGGCAAAGACGAGCGGCAGAAATTCGACTCGACCGACTTAGCCAAGGACCAAAACGCCTTACTCCCAGAAGGGTAGGAGGCAAGTTTTGATCCAATATGGCTTATGTGGTCCAAGCGTGCCCTGCGCAGTGTCTTTTTGTAGGACTTGGCAGCTTTATTAAAGGCTTTCTTCCGGGAACGCGTTTCCGGAGCTTTGCGAGCTCGAGCGTCAGCCCAGGCTTGATAAGCCGAATGCTTCAGGGCCTCAGCCCTGGTACACTCAGCACCAAACCATGGGCGCGCTTTGTATTCCAGAGGAATGTCGGAAAATGGAATGTAGTATTCCATTGCACGACATATAACCTCTGAGACTGCTGTCGCGCAACTCGACGGGTCGCTGGAAGAAAAGCACGTTTGCCGCCAAGGATAAGATGCAAAAAAGTGGCGCATCTCATCCCAGTCTGCTGACTTGTACCGCCATACCCGTCTATCCGTCCATATCTATACCGTACCCTTAGGACTATGATCAGGAGGTGAACATGACAGCACAGATTTCACCAGACAGTGGTCAGAGGTACCCAAAGGAGAAGATACTGACACACTATATCGGTCTGGTTCCTTATTTTCGGCCAGTGATATTAATATATTTAGTAAACGGGTACTTATCAAACAGCCTAGGTACCCTCCTAAGGAAAATATTTTTGGGAACTTCTTTTAAATTATAAATTTGAGTGCGTTTGACTGCAACTCACCTGATGGGAGTCGAGGATGGTACACGTAAACACACACACTACGTCAAACTCAAATAATGCCTGTTCACTTTTTTCTTGAAGATCTCTAAATTATAGGAAACGGTGATAAATTGACGCAGGCAAGGAGTTCCACTCCTTCGCTGTCCGCATAGTAAATGAGGATGCATTACGGAAGGATGGAACATCAACAACAAAGGGGTCCGATGGTGGAATGGAGCCGGGGGAATGAGGTCGTGAAGTTCTTGCGCACAGTTTCCGAAATGAATTCGATAGAATACCGATAGACAGGTGACTTTGCGGTGATGGTCATGGCTTTGGAGCTTGTTTATAACTAGCTCGTCATCACCAATGAGTCTCCAGGCGCGTCGATCGGAGGAGTTTAAGATATCCAGCTGCTAGCGGGCTGATCCATCTCATAAATGTGAACAGTATATAAGTACTCCATATATGTGCGGACCTGTGCTTTATATAAGGTAAGCAGCTGTCCAGGTGTAAAGTACCGTCTCACCTTAGAGAGAATGCCCAGCTTCATTGCAGCATCTTTTGCCTTGGACTCAATGTAACGACCGAAGTTAAGATTAAATCCACGCCGAGAAGCTCCAGGTAATCACATATCTGAATAGGTTCATTCCGGAGAGCTGAGTCAAGGTGAAATGATTTCTTTTGGCGGAAAAAAGACACGCCTGTGTGTAAGAGTTAGGTAAGAGGCATTAACTTACAAGGTTGGTATCACCCCATTCAGACACTGCCTAAAGTGATTTATTGTTTTACTTCAAGTATGCATATGCCAAACGGATATCTTGTACATGGATTTGTATTTTTTTTTGGTTACACTTAGTAATAATTTATAAGAGCCGCAAAAGTTCAAATTCTAAAAATGAGCCGATAATTTTTTCATATGAACGATGCAGATTCTATATAATTATTTTAATTAAAAAAAATAATTGACTAGACACAACGTTATACTTAAAGGGCTTATATTATTATGTACCAAACTCAATAAAAGTTCGGCAAGGTAGTTAGTTGTACAAATTGTTTTCGGACCGCATTGCACATCCCAACCTAAGTTAGTAAATATATCTACAAATCCTCATTATGTCACCGCAGGTGGACTAGATTCATAAATATTGGTGTTTGAAAATAATAGATTGAAATTATTATTGTATTTATAATTGTAGATAGTATTTTCTGTTTCTACGCGCATCATTCATTCATTAATTTTACAGTGATATTTACTTCAATGCGCTTTTCAAGAGCGCATAGTCTGTTTTCGAAGCCAGTGGGGTCAGCTCTTCAGACGTGCCAAGCTCTACTTGTGCCTGCGCTGCCTTCCCCAATGAAAACTGCCATACGGATCCCCATGAGAGTGTCGGTTCCCGCGGACAGGCGGCCAAGAGTTTCTCCCTTCTCTGGCCGTAGCTACGTCGGATTTTTCGCCAAAATGTTAGACTCTTTTTTCAATAACTATTCGTGACACAAGTTTGTTTTATATTACGTAATTCGTTTATTCTAGTATTGTTTTGAATATTTATGGGTCTATCATAATATGTGAAAATTAAAAAGTTGAAATAAGTATTTACTGTTTTTACACACGAAATTGTGTCTGCCTCGCTATGACGCAGTGTAGATAGAGTTCTTACGCCTTAGTAGCGATGCTTTATAATAATACGAGTATGCGTTTTAAAAAGCATTCAGAAGAATGAAAGAAAACAAATAAATATTTGCTCCTCATTTTTTATGTTTGTGGGTTTGGTTGTCATGTTATAGTAAAATTCTTCAAATAACAATACAAATAATTAACTAGTTTGTTTATTTTATACAAATTCCGCTATAATACATATTTACAAACATAAAAACGATTTCGAGATTGTCACATTGTATAAAAAAGCATTGAGCAGATCGGCGCCGGCGCCGGGCGGCCCTGCGGCCGCGCGGCCCCGTCGTCGCAACGCCGCGGGGCACCGCGAGGCAACTCTATACTACCCTACTACCTACCTTAGGATAACACATCAAACACAAAGTAGCACCGGTGCCATCGAATTATCGTAAAAGCAGGGAAATGTCAGGATTCCCAGCAATTTTTGTGTAATTTGTAATTATAATAGTTGTTTTAATATTTAATAAACTCCTTAGAAGTCATAAATTAATCTGATCTCCGTTCCAATATTATCTTTACCAGCAGTTGTATCTCCTGGCATCGGTGCTACTCTAAGTTCTATATTGTTCTAAACTTGAGCTCATTAAATGATAGAGGTGATTAGTCGCGCCTTGAAGTTGACTATTCTCTCCGAGGTCTGCGCTATGCGGAGGATGAGGTCCTGAATGAGGTTGGCGATGCCCCGGTTGGCGATGATGAAGAGCCGGGTGATGGGCCCGGGGACGCCCTCGGTGAGATTGTCGCCCTTCGCGGCACCGGCGTCGTCGCCCTCCGCGGCTGCCGCCGCCTCGCCTCCTGCCGAGCCCGAGGAAGAGCCGGCTACCAACTGTAAATGTTTTTGACATAATGTAATAATATAAGAACTTCACTGGTCTTTCTCGGTTAATGGGTATACAAGTGGTTCTTTAGTCTCTGAAAACCGAAAATGGTAGATGCCGCTCCTGCTCATGAAACTGGCTGGACTTTTCATTCAAATCGCTCAGCTGGTTGGCCAACTATGTAATGGGAAGTCAGAATATTAATATGTAGTTAATTATATCCTGGATAATTGATCCACTGATTTGCAAACTATATGAAAATTAGTATTTTTGCTCTATTTTTGTGTTCAATGGGAGAGAGTAGGTACATAAACTGTTTGCCGCTTTTCATCTACTAAGAAATCACCTGTATGAATGCAATAAGGTACGTGGAAATACGAGGGGGACCACGGGTAATAAGCCCGATCGAACATGGGTAAGCACTTTTTATATCTCAGAAAATACGACATGGTGTATATGAATCACTTTGTCGTAGTAGGATAAGATTGTAGAGTCAGATTTTTTATAAATCAGCTAGCCGGTTTTTGAATTTTTGACAGACGGACGAAAAGACTGTTAGGTTAGGTTAGTTTACTCGTAGAATGTCTGGTGGGTTTGCGATAGAATAAGACTTTTTGTTTTTGAATTGTCTATCTTTTGGATTTATTCTAAGTGGTTTTACTCAGTACTTTACATAGCGACCAGCTGGTTTGTACAACAGCTAATTCTACCATTACATGAAAAAAAATCGCTGGTGGCGCTCATTTTACAATCCTACTACGACAAATCAATTTTGTTCTATTTACAAAAACTAAACTTACAAAGCCTGTTAGCTCTACTTTTCTAATACATCTATTAATTTACGATTAAACTTATTCTACATGAACCCATTACCGAAACCACAAAATTGCAGAATCGTAGCTGTGGCTGCATATCAACTACAAAGCCCTATCCATCATGAAGTAGTTACACGATAACAACCAAGTGCTAACCTACAATAAACAGCTCAATCGACTACAACACAACGATGCTAGTAATATAAGTAAAGCTCAAACTACTCGTTCGTATGGCTTAAAAGCCGGAGAAGATCACACAAACTCTCAATTTACTATGGCAAAATTTACACTGGCTTATGATTATGACATTCTTAAGACTATGCTGTCTAATGTGGTGGGGTAGGAGCTCTAATAAGGTGCGTGTTTTGTGTAGCATGTACTTGTGGGTCATTGGGGTCCAGTGTGGCTGTGTGAGAGGCGGTAAGACCAACGTTGAGCGAGTCCGTGCCAGCGAACAGCCGGAAAGCGGTGCCGGCCGCGCGCGCCATCGCCTCAGCGGGTCGCTGCAAAATTATCTTCTCACTCGCACCGCAATTGGATAGAATCTACTCCCATACATTCTTACACGGTTTAAATTTCAGGCAGCTTATGATCCAAAACTTCAGAAGTCCCTCTAAAATCCTTATGTGATAGAACGTGCGTCATACCTTTGCGCTTTGTGTGGTGATGGACAATGTTACAGAGGAAATTAAAAAGTAACGAAAATGAAGGAGATATTTAGAAATACTCATTAAAAAAAATAGAAGTTAGGTAAATTACACTTGGAAAAGTAAGAAGTAAGTAAGAAGAGAAAATTATTTTGGAGATTATATAATAAGAAAGTATAGAAATTTATGAGATGAGAAAATTATGATGTGGTTGCTTTCTTACTCTAACAATATCGAAGAGGAAGTTGCCGGAGCCTCCACCGGAAGCTCCTCCTTGCCCTCCGAAGCTGAGGAACCTGAAATTATACAAAAAAAAACTAATAAAGTAAATAATAAAAAAACCTTAATTAAAAAATAAATCACGGCATACTTATTTTTACAAATAACATTCAGTAATAAAACACGTTTTAAACAAAATTAAGAAACAAAAATCCTATTCCACATTGCAAATGTATAAAAAAGCTTAGTACAACATACAGGTTAATTTATTAATTACTTTACAAAAAATGACACACTATCAATCAAAATGTAAAATGTCACTAACATACCATTACATCAAAAACAAAACTTTATCGAAGAATACCCAAAATTCATTTCTTTGAGGTTCCCCACAAATGTGTAATTTCAAGTTTCTAGGTTAAATCGTGTAGAAATGCAATGGCTCCTTCCTGACATCCCCCGGACACTTTGTTAACGCATTTGGTGTTCTTTATCTAGAAAACGGTACAACTGATACAAATAGGTTTTCAGAACACTGTCTCATTTTAAAAGACAAATTCATCGATACAGCAAACGCGGCGTATGGAGAATATTTTAACTATTTTTGTGCTTATGTTTAATGAAATCAAAAATGTAAATGTTATGACGCTGTTACTCTCTGTGCCGGACGAACGGACGCACAATGACCTATAAGGGTTATTTCTAGGGACTACGGAACCCTCAAAAGGTTCCTCACCAGGTACATGTAATGAGTTATTGAATATTGTTTTCATTAGCTCTAGCTGTATACACTGATTACCAACCTTTTATTAAATTCTCTGCTATTAGAACACTATTATTGTCTAGTACACAACTAGAAATCGCACCGTGTGAATGAAGAAAAGGACCACAAAAAGTGGTATGCACTCGTTCTCAATGTATTGTTCGCCAATGTCGAATACACTATTACGTTGTTGAGGACTTTTTTTCGCTAATTTAATGTTGTACCCAAGTAATGAAATTTACTGTTTCAAATAAGTAGGTACTACCTTTTTTTTCCGTGATCGAAGGGTACTACATATTAAGTTTAATTGCGATTACTAATCATTATGTTTTTTAGCGATAAGTGGTCAAAGTGAAATGTTTAATATGAAGATCCCGGTGGAAATTTGTGGAAGGGCCAATCGTGGTTAGGTACCTCTTGTTCCTGTTCTCTTCGCTGTTGTCACCGTCATCGAGCGTGATCTCGTCGATGCTGGCGGAGTTGGTTTGCGCAGCGGCCTGCTGGTCCTCGCTGGCGGCAGTCTGCTGGTCTCCCTGGCTTTGGCCTTGGCCTTCGCCAAACGCTACGCGCACTTCTGCTTGCTGGGACTCCGCACCCGATAGCAATTGGTTCTCATCGGCAATCGCATTCTGAAAGAAGGTATGCGCATCAGAATACATTTACAGGGACAAGAATAAATATGATGGTATGGTCGTGACGTCGATGGGATGACATGGCGGTGACGATGACGATGGCGATGAGGAGCGGTCTGCGCTGCTCTGCCGTCTCCAGGCAGGCTGATGTTAGTGCACGATAGTGCGACGCTCATA
This sequence comes from Coleophora flavipennella, assembly GCA_947284805.1. NCBI lineage: Eukaryota > Metazoa > Arthropoda > Insecta > Lepidoptera > Coleophoridae > Coleophora > Coleophora flavipennella. Next base: position 31,640,775 of record OX369308.1, read on the forward strand.
CCGGCAGGAAGTACAGCGCACGCTTGCGCCGACGCCGGCGCTCTGGTCCGCTCGTGGTTGTGGTGCTCGCCACTGAGGATGTCTCAGCCGAGGGGCTCTCGTCATCGTCGTCGTCTTCGTCGTCATCGTCTAGCTCGACAGTGCCTCCGCCAGCGCCAGTGTTGCCACCACCACCGTTGCGATTGCCAAGGAACGCTCTCAGCACTACGGGCCCAAGCGTTTGAAGCACCATGCTGGTAATCTGCTGTACTTTCTGTTCAATAATCTACAACAACACCGCCCTTATTATGTCTATCATCGCTAATAGGCGGCGACTCTACAATATACTCTTGCTATTCTGAAATAGATCATTATTATACGGCGTAGCCTGTGAATAGCGAATAAACTGTAAGTATCACAAATAATGGGCATTAAATAAAGGGTAACTTTAGAAGCATAAATATAAGCTTATTTAGGAATATTGTGCATGGGGAAGCATTTTTTTTCAACCAACTTCCAAAAAGAGGTTCTCAGTTCGAAAATATGTTTTTTTTTGGATGTTTGTTACGCGATTACATGCATCTGCGCAGATTGTAAACCGATTTTCGTGATTTCTTTTATTCCATAGGGCTTAAGGTATGCTGCTCACTCGGGTCTATATTAATTTTATCAAAATCGGTGAAGAACTTTTTGAAAATCAACGAAATCCAAAATTGTACTAAGTTGTTGCGATGGAAGTCGGTTTTTAACGTGTTAAGGGTCCCCAGGAGGCTCGAGTAGTATAAACGTAGTTCCGCTTTAATACAAAAACTACATGCCGGATTGAATCCAAACTTCCCGAATAAATTGAGTAGACACATATCGATGTTTGTAATTAGTTTTAGATGTACCCACTAACATAAAACGGAAAAAAGAGAAGTTTAAAATTTTCAGTACAACACTAATTTAAGCCTTCGTTTAGATATGTTTCAATTTACTACGATGAAAATCAATTACAAATATCGACATGTGTCTACTCAATATATTCGCTGGATTTAATCCGGCACGTAGTTTTTTTTATTAAAGCGGTACTACGTTTGTATGGAAACTCGAGCCACCTGGGGTTAATAACTAATTCCGGTTCACTATGTTTAAATGTAAATTTTCGTGGGAATTTCGTGGAGATTATAAGAACTGTACATTTTTGGAAATATCGTAATATAAGTAATAAAAAAAACAATGTTTCCATTGGCCTGGAGTTAAAATATTAAAAATAAAATGAGAGGGGTCGCCATACAATGAACCTATTTTGACAAGCTTTTGTTTAACTTGCAATGTATGTATGTTTGTTCGGGTGGAATTTTGCAAGTTAAATTTGACCCACTTTCCGGTTTCCGATTGAGCTGAAATTTTGCATGTATATGTATATCGCGTGACAATGCAATGTTAAAAACTTATACCTAAAAAAAATTGGTTTTTCAAAAATTATTTAGTTTTTGTTGCTCTTTCATAAAAACGGTAATACATAGAAACATGAAACTTGGTGCGATTATTTAATCCTAAAGTAAAACAAAGAACCATAAAAACTGGCCTAGTATAAGTCGCATTCGCGCTAAGGATCACGAATAAAAAAACCGGCGAAATTACTTAGCAATATTGTTTTTTTGAGTTAGTTATTAATTAGGTAAAATCTAAGAAAAAACAGGCAAATGGAAACATTCTTTTTATTATTGTTAATACTATGTATAATAATATATATATATATTGAAAATAAAATGAGGGGCGTCGCCATACAATTAACCTATTTTTACAAGCTATACTATGTATATAATACCTTTACAAAAATGTATCTATTTGAAACTCTCAATAAAATTTTCACGAAATTACAGTCGTAGTGAACCTGACCGTAGCACTAATATATATACTTTGACCTGACTATACTTGGAACCTTCATATACAGGGTGTAACAAAATTGGTGTAGGTCCCGTTAACTGGGGCTTCTACTCATCAAACTGAACAACTTTTGTTCTACAAGTTTGCTGAAATCACAAAAAAATTTTTTTGAACACTTCATACAAAACGATCAGCTGATTGACCAATTTTGTGCATATTTGTATGGAGTGTCAATTTTTTTTTGCGAATTGACTATAGGTTCCTTGGGGAAAGTTGTTCAGTATGATGAGTAGAAGCTCCAGTTAACGGGTCCTACATCAGTTTCTTTACACCCTGTATAGGTAAGCAGGTAAGTATGCACTTGGTTAAGTTTAGATATCTTTTTACCCACGACGACGGATCGGGGAAATTGTTTGCGAGTGTTGCTTTGGCTTGTTAATTTTACACGATGAAATTGCTTGTGAAGCTTAGCATTGCAGTACTTATTCTTAATAACAATAACTAGTTGGTGCGCGAGCCGCAAAAAGCTCGCGGGGACATACAAACCTTCCTCATCTTTCGCTCTTTCTATTAGTGAAACCCGTATTAAAGTCTGTTGCGAGGTTAAGAACAAGTAAGAAACAGACAGAGGCAGACCGCGACTTTGTTTTACACTATGTAGAGATTACAGACCTGTGTGAGGGTTGGGAACAACTGCCGCAGAATACCGATGGTTCTCTTGTTTCGCTCACTCAACTCAGAGCCTGGGGCGCCGAGATTCAATGTGGCCAGGGTCTCCTGAAAAGAATTTAAAAACGGGTTACAAGTCTATATCGAAGCTATTTCTTCATATCAGCTCATATGCCTCGCCACCGAGGGGCTCGAACCTACGCTGAATTAGGGCGATCTGTCCTTAGTCGAACACGCAGACCCAGTGTGGGTTGGCCAACCTCACACACAACCTTCCAGTTTTTTCGCGGGCGTGTGCAGGTTTCCTCACGATGTTTTCCTTCACCGCAAGAACGTCGAATAAACGTACATAAGAAATCGAAATTCGAAAACACATTGGTACCAGCGTGGCAGAATCCAAACTACGACTTTCCAGACAGGAGGTAGTGGCCCTAGCCTTTACGCCACCGACGCTTCCTGAATATATCGAAGCTACTTATGAGGTATATAAAATTTAACACTAGCGTAAAGTAACCTTCAGATCGAGAGTCAATAGTTCTCAGAAAACTGTGGTGAGTTTGAAGGAATCGGGGAATAAGGTTTTCTAATTATACTTATGAATAATACCAGGTATGACTAAGCAAAGCAATGAAATTATGCTGGTAATTACTATATTGCATTGTGCTTAATTAAAGACACGCGATAACGTCTAAAGGCGCGGCCGCGGCTGCGGTGCGCTGACTCGCTGACCCGTGCGGCGGGGTCTTCTTTAGATTTTCCGAAAACAATACGTTACATCGTTTCACTCCTGAATCACATTTTCGACTTTTAAGTGTTTGTGCTGGTCATGTAAGTCATGTCAACGTCTTGAAGAAACCTTGTCCAGTTAACGCTAAAACTGTCTTTTGTCATATTTCAGTCTATTTTTCGTAAATTGATTCCTTTGACGTTGACTTTTGACGTACGAAGCGTTTTGCTTCATCGTTCATCATGCGGACGGCCAAGGAGTGGAATTCCCTGCCGCTGTCTGTATTCCTCGATTCTTATAATTTAGGACTTCAAGACAATAGTGAATTGGCACTGTTTGAGCTTGCTTTTCACATTCTCGGCTGCTTTGGCACCTACCATTAGGTGAGGTGCTACCAAACGCACTCAAAATTATATAAAAAGAATATATTTATATACTTAAATTTAACTATACTTTTCTTACAACAATACCCACTTACCGATGTCGAAATTAGTGTAAATTATTATAATAACCTACTCATATATTAAGGCGATTTGTTTTGTAGTATCTATGTATGGTTCGGTGGTTATTGAGGGCGTTTAGTTAGTATCTTACACTTGTTAGAACTGTTAGGTAAGGCTAACCAGAACGGATGCTCAAACTATCTATACAATTTAGTAACTCTTGTATGTATTAAGTAGATATTTAGACTAAGATAATTATAAATGAAGAGGTCATTAACCTAATTTTGTAATTATCTATTGTAGTAGGTAAAATAGATGCGTACGACGGAGTACATATTTAGATAGATGTTTTAATAGGTACTACAAGTTTCAGCTATTTCCCATACATCCTTGTCATTGGCAGTGTGGTCAAATCCGTTCACTTTTATAATGCAGATTAATACATAAATATATAACATCAGAATACTTATAATTTATTGTCGAACCTGTGCACTAGCGGCTGGCGCAATGATCTCGATGATCTCCGGGCGGTCGTCGGCGGGGTTCGCCGCCGGCGCAGCCGCTGGGTTAGGCGCGGGCTTGGCCTCAGGAGCCGGGGCGCCTTGCGCCGCCGCCAGAAGTGTAGCGCACACCGCTGCCAAGTATAGTGTCGTCCGCATGATTCGCTTTTCACTACAGATGATGATCTGATCTCTCCGTTTTCAACTATCTATTGGTACCTGAAACGTTAAAAATAAGTAAATGTGAATTGCCATATTTCGACTTTTCAAATCGGTATTTAAATCCAAAGCATCACCAGCGTGGTCCGCACCCCACACATTTATTATCAATGCAATCACCTATAGTTGCAACGAATCTGATGTAGAAATCCTTCAGTGAGTCTCATTTCATCATGTTGTATGTGAAATAGGTAGCTCAATATGAGGAGCAGAAACTCTGGTGAACGGGTCCTACACCAATACTGTTGCACCCTGTGTTCAAGTGTGTTGTGCGTTTCTGTGTGGCAAATGGCATGTATGTATGATACTCGTAGTTCAACGATTTGGTATGCAGGACGCGTGTGAGAGATTGGGCAAGGGCGCACGCGCACTGCAAGCCTACGTGAGTGGAGGTGCGACTCCAGAGCGCTCCATTGAAATTAAGTACCTACTCGCTTTTGACACTTATTTGAACCGACCATGTAATCCTATCGTTCTACTCGTATAAATATAATGTAGTAAAATGTATTATTCCACCCATCCTTAGAAGCTAGAATACAATCCCCTTGGTTGTTTCCCACTCATATCGCTGATAAATGAATTATGTTGGATAACGATTTTATCATAACTATTGAAGTTTTACTCTAATGCAACGTGGTAAGTATTAACTGTTTGAAAACTTGAAAAGGTTAAAAAAATCAACTCGCTAAAAATGACTTCCTTTCCGTTAGCATTTGTTTTTTTAAAAAAATATTTGCCAATTTATGAGATTTTTAAATTGTCTAATTAAACAGGTAAATCTTAGGCGATAACAGTATTAAATATTATGTATTATTAATGTACGATGTATTATTTGTCTTATATGTCTAATGTTCCTTCATCTATACATATTATAATAATTAATTTGTAACGACGCTGTGTCTGTAAACATTTTTTGAAAATTTTGTGGCGGGATTCTTTATCGATGTAGAGCCCACAACATTTTTTAAAATATAAGCCTGTCTGCTTGTTCATGCATCACGCAAAACGGCTAATCCGATTGGAACGAAACTTTCTACGATTACACCTAATATTCATCTAACTAAGATAACTTTTATCCCGGAAAAGTCAAGGGTTCCCGAAAGAACATTAAAAAAATAATTAAAGTATTTCATCACGCCAAAACCACTTATTTGATTTTAGTGATATAATAGCCTGATATTATCTTATATCATGGGTAACCATCACAATTTTTCGAAACCATCTCAGAAAAACTAGTAAACTTCTGTATATCTGGGATAGTTTAAGATATTAAGATGAAGACTTCACTGTTAGATTACGCATGTCGAATACAGTACTTTCTCTTTACGTGACATCATATTTTTGACCCTGAGTAATCAAAGTTCCCGCAGGAAAAGAAAATTGTACCTTCGAAAATTGTAATTGTATATTGCTTAATGTATGAAGTTGAAACTTTCACTATTAGATTAGGTTCATTTAATATAATTACACCTGATTATAGTTAAGAAAGTATACTTTGGTCTAGGAAAATCGAGGGATTCCCGAGGGAATCGAAAAAATCCATTGTGTTTTTTTCAATTGGACGTGTCGAATATCGTAGGTAGGTATCTCGGGAAGTCGATGTATATATTATAAATCTCTTTAAAAAAATTCCGTCCAGTATACACTTACTTTCCGAGATAACTTACCACAGGGTATTTTGCAAAAAAGTGTAAACCGAAGGAACCCAACCGTCGCGCGAAGTCGCTAGGACCAGCTATACAGTCTTAAAAAGATATCAAAGCGGGCGAAGTCACGGGCAAAAGCTGGTACAAAAGTAAGGTTAATAAAAACAAAAGCAGCATTTAAAAGAAGAGCCAAGGTCTTGATGTGAAATTAATTAAGTACCTATTTAAGTGAAGGTAAAGTACCGTTCGCTATTTTAAAAGACTACTAAGTATAAAGAGTTTGCATTCACCAATTAAAGGTCCCTAGAGTTCAATGACGGTGGGCTGATAGCCTCTATCCCTTCAAATAGCCGACTGGCAAGAAGTGGCGCAGGATCCTGACGGATGGCATCAAAAAAAGGTTGTACGCCAAGATCCTTTTCGGGTCGCTGAGCCAGCGCAGTAAGTAAGAAATCTATTAGGTATTCATGTTAGACTTGTCTATAGGGTTATTTATGAACCTCTGTCTCAAGACCAACATCATCGGTCTATATTAGTCCACTTTTGGGAATAGGCGTTCACCAGTGTACGCCAGGCGTAACGATCTGTGGCACTGCGCATACAGCTGTTAACAACTTTGAGCAAATCGTCACACCATCGTGCCTTGCTGTGGTTAGATTTCAGAATTGGCTTTGATCAGAAGTTATACTATATTTTTAGTTTTTTTTTTTAAAAGTTTTACTTCCCTTATATATTTAGTCGATTAGGTGATTAATGTAGTTCAAAATACCAAGATATTTTTTTTTCTGCCAAGTAGACCACATATTTCATTCATGGTTCATCATACCAGCTCTACGTCCCACCGAGGGGCTCAAGCCTTCCCTGAATTAGGGCGATCGGGCCTTAGTCGAGCACGCGGGCCCAGTGCGGGTTGGTCGAGTTTACACACAACCTGCGAGTTTCTTCGCAGGCGTGTGCAGGTTTCCTCACGATGTTTTCCTTCACCGTAAGAGCGTCGGATAAACGTACATAATATTAAATCTAAATTCGGAATCACATTGGTACGTGGCAGAATTCGACCCACGACCTCCCAGCCCGGACGGCTGGCGGTGGCGGCCCTAGCCGTTACGCTACCGACGCTCTTACTGCCTATTACACATTCCTGGTTAAAGCTTTTTAATTGTATCAGTAAAAAGTTTTAGTTAAATTTTTGGCTACTGATCCGTACAAACTACACTAATGTCAATTGTTTACTCATATAACTACTCGTATAAACATGAAACTTGAAAAAATAAATACATTTGAAGGTGACGAGAGATATTTTCTTTTAAGTTTTGTAATTTTAGATTTATTTTACTTACAGCAAATTACTTGATAAATTTCCAGTAGCGGGCAAAACATAGTAAAAATAATAATTTAGATATTAATTTAGGTCTTTCGAATACTGGATTTTTAAATACTGAAGATCTTGTTTTTAATACCCGGACGGATACAGGGACGGGTCGGGATCCCGGTATTGAAATGGGGTTTAATACCTACTTAATAAAATTCTTTAATAATCATAGAAATTGCCAGCTTGCACATTGCTTGATAATAATAACAGAGTATCCTCGTAGAGCGTTTAAATGCCCTAGAATATTATTTTTTTAATCCTACACATTTAACACAATGAGTCTTAGCAGCCATTGTTTAGTTCAGTGCTTGAAGTGCTCCCCGAGAGCTTGTAATTTAGTAATTTTATTAATTAACCAATGCAATTATTTTTTTGTTGTAGGTTTACGAGTATATACCTGCACGTGTATGGTATAAAAAAGTACACATCGATTTTCCTGTCGTCGATTTGATTTGTCAAGAATTTTTATTCTATTTATTGTCAATTATGTGCTCCGTCTATTTATTGTCAATTACGAGAGTTACAACATAATTGTTTTATTCTGTGAAGAACTCTTTAATATCTCATTAATTCATTGAACCCTAAATCTCTAACTTTTATCATATCAGCTTATTTACTTTTCCACCGAAGGGCCTACCCTGAATTAGGGCGATCGGGCCTTAGTCGAACATGCGGACCCAGTGCGGGTTGGTCGACTTTACACACAACCTTCGAGTTTCTTCGCAGGCGTGTGCAGGTTTTCTCACGATGTTTCCTTCACCGTAAGAGCTTCGGATAAACGAACATATGAAATCGACAGTCGTAAACACATTGGTACGTGGCAGAATTCGAACCACGACTGCCTTTGCCTTTACGCCACAGACGCAATCGTAAGACCAATCCCCGTAGTAATATTACGTTCAAAAAACTTGTGTCTGTTATGTTTAAACATTTCGATTTTGTTTCAACAGTCTGTGCTGTTGCGAGAATTAATGTTTGATGTTCAAAACGTGATCTTATTTAGCGAAATTGCTCCCTAGTTTCAAAACCTCTTACTGACGGCCTGAGAAACATGATAATTTATATGACTTACAGTAACTGATCTACACTCGTTCGCTGATTTATTGTAAATACAGGCCGTATAGGCCGAAGCGGTCATATTGGTGTGTCTAGCACACAGGTAAATTCACCTGAAACGCGGTCATATACCTGGATGGGTTTCAATATTAGTTGCATTTTCTCGACCGCTTGCGTGCTTCGCAAGGCACGTTAAGCCGTTGTTGGTGCCGATCGCTATCAATAGATGGCAGTGGTTTAGCCGTGTTAGTCGTAGATGCCATAAAGGCGGCTTGAAAAAATTCTGACAGTGGGGGTTGCCACTAGCCATATAGCCTCGACCAACCCGTACTTGACCCAGTGTGTATGGCCTAACCTTCCCGAGTTTGGGAAGAGACCCAGTGTGTATGGCCTAACCCTCCTGAGTTTGGGAAGAGATCCGTGTCCTAGCAGTGGAGATGTTTATAGGTTGTTTAGGTAATCACACTTATCGTATGAATTGGAATTATTTCACTTACCACACAAGTATGGATAGTTTGATAGACATACGAGTATGTGCAAGGCTAAGGTGCAAACATGTTCCGAGTGTAAGGGAGTAGTTAGTTAGTGGTTACTGGCCGGTCAGTTTTTTAGAAAGAGAAAAAAGTCCTGAAAAAATTCCAGTGAAATATGAGATGATTGAACCCTATCAGTTTTCGGAAAGCCGTCCCTTACACCCTGTATAATATGGATTATTTTGATAATCAGGTGTCTAGCAACCTCGTGGACTAAGTGCCAGCAACATACAACCAAATTTTTACGTTATTTTTATTACCTACCTTATTATTAAAATAATAGTCCCCTTATTTGTAAAACAGCGCTGTACTTATCTATCTGAAGATAAAAGATCTTTATCTGCGAAAAGACTTGAACCCACGACCCTGCCTCTCTGTCGTCCTTTACCGCTAACGATATGTGATTATCATAATAAAGACGGAAAGCACAGGGTACATATGAATTGCTACTTAAATGATGAATAAGTTGAGTGTAAAGTTGGTAGATATATTGCAGCCTGTGGTGTTGATGAATGTGAGAACTGGAGGCTGTTGAAATGGCAGCTGCAAAGTAACCGCGACCCCGATGTCTTCCAACCGTTATATAATTTCATTTGTATAGACAATACGACACCCAGCCAACACCATTATATCCCTTTAAGTGATTACGGTACAACGATGTGATTTAATGTTTGTAATAATGTTATTAACCATATAAAATTGTACATTAAAGGCTTTTATTATTATCATTTAAGTTTTACTAATATTTCAAAGTACAAAAAAACTTATTATCTCATAAGATAAATATGATATTTTACATAGCTATACTAGATGATGTTTCATTTATTTATTTAATAATTACATAGTGTAATTAACCCAATTACAGTAATTATAATAAAATAAGATTAAATTAACATTTATCATTATGTCATACATATAACATAAATCATTCATTACATAGGGATTGTAGTCGTCTCACAGAAATCTAAACAATCACGCATTACTTTCGACCATCCAGGTTCATGTCAATTTTACATCGTGCATGGTGTTTTTAGGAACAGAAATTGTCCTTGTTAATTCTTTTATAAGGCACAGTGCCCATGGAAAAGTGGTGAGCTCAATCGAACGAGTCAAATAAGAAAAAGACCCACGGCACCCAATGCTATGTCCCGATCCTGTACCCCAAGGCTCAAAAGCAGTCGCAGCTTTATCAAAGAGGCGTTACCTCTAAATAGTGATACCTCCAAAGCTCGGTTGAGTCTCTAGCAGGAGAGGTATCCTGCGCTAACACATATCCCTCTGTCAGAAAGCCTCCCTCTTTACACAACCTTCCTTGGCCAACATGGAAGTCTTCATATAGACTCCGGACTCAATCTGGCCGAAGCAAGGAAAACATTTGCAGGTGGGGCTACAGTTGGGATAATACATGCGAGTGTGGTGCCTCTCCCCCGAGTATGGCACACCTTTGTCCTGCCCTGAGCGTGTTAGCACCTGTACTATGCAACAGATAATGTAGTCTTAGATTAAGCCCATCGTCTCGCTCAGAAGAAGAAGACTAGGAGATATATTTGGATTTGATAATATAAAAAGTGAATTAAAAATCATTAATAACTTTATTCATTTCGTAATCGTTAATTTAAATGAAGACTGATCCGTTGGTCCAATAGCTGCGCTCTTGTCTGCTGGGCCGAGTGTTATGGGTTCAATCCCCACCCAGGGCAAATATTCGTGTAACGAACCGGTTTTTTTTGCTCCGTGTCCGTGACAATATCTCAATAGCTATGTATTTAAACATTCATTAGTAGATATGTATGTCAGTCTGGTTTCCATAGAACAGGGAATCCTAATTTGAGGCCAGGTGACCGTGAGTAATTTTGTCACTGAATATACAGGTTGTAAAAAAATTGGAGTAGGTGCCGTTAACTGGGGCTTCTACTCATTATACTGAACAACTTTTGTTCTACGACTTTGCGAAATCGCAAAAAAATATTTTTTGTCTTACAGACAAGGACTAGAATAGGAAAAACCGGCCAAGTGTGTGTCAGACCACGCTTGTAGTATAGGGTTCCTTCTAAGAAATACGAGTAGGTACATGGGTAATTTCAAGTTTCTAGGTCAAACCGTTAAGAAATGTCAGTTACTTTGTTAACGGCTTAAATATTTTAAATAGTACACTTTACAACAGCTTCTTTATTTTACGGGTTGCACTATAAAAAAATTAATCATCCCCATACATTTACATTACAAGTTTTTTTTTAATTAATAAAAATGGAACATCAAAATTATTTTTTTGCCAATTATGCAATTCGGTGTCAATAAATAATGACGTTGTGTCTGTCTGGGTTGGACGGACAGACGAACATAACGATGTCATAAGGATTCTTCTTAGAAACCACGGAACCTTAATAAGCGGTAGTTAAGTGACCGTTTTTTTGCCATCACAGATATCACACAGCTATTACTCGATAATCGCTCGCGTATTGTTCTCGTGACGACCAGTGCAGTTCCGCAAGCTTCGGCCCACTCGCCAACACAGATAATATCGGATAAAACACTATATGTGTGTTACTCTTCATCCTTACGTAAACTATTGTGTGTAATGTGTACTCGTCTACAGTCGTAACTTTATACAAAATGTTATGATTGTTTTGCTCAAATTACAGTCCAAGCGTTTGTATAAGTTGCGTGTGATGTATATTATAATCGCTGGATACAATAGGTTGTCATGTAACCTACACATTGAAATGTGTTTTCTAAGGAGTTGGGATCGAGGTTTTCCTAATCCATTAACCTACTTCCGTAAGCAGATTGTCGTAAGTTGTTAGGTATCTACGGATATCCCTTGAAATAAAGCAGAATAGAAGAAACAAACAATTTAGGACATCTTATGCCAATAATAACCTAACCAATTTAACTAAAAATTAAAAACCCGACTGCATGAAAACGTTACTTCTCTTTTTTGGGTAATCAGGTAAAAAATATGCTATGTCACTCATAGCATCTAGATTCTAGACGCATCTAACGACATCTCCCACTCCAAAATTTATTAAGCCGTTTAGGCTTCAGATTCAACCAAGAAACATAAATATACATACCCAAAAACATTATCCTACACTTCAGCAGTTTGGTAAATTTTGAAGTGATTGCTTAGCTTTGTATGGAAAGTCCGAACATATTTTTTGCTCCGATTGTATTGGTTTCTCAGGGAACCTTGTAGGGTTTGTGAGTAGATGCTCTGTTTAAAAATTGATCACCAATTTCACTTTCATTCTATTTTGTGTTGATTTTATACCTTCATAATTTATCATATTAGCTCATATATGTCCCCACCAAAGGGCTTGAGCCTAACCTGAATTAGGACAATCGGGCCTTAGTTGACCACGCGGGCCCAGTGCCGGTTGGTGGACTTCACACACAACCTTCGAGTTTCTTCGCATTCGTGTGTAGGTTTCCTCACGACGTTTTCCTTCACCGTAAGTGCATCGGATAAACGTTCATATGAAATTGAAATCAAAAAACACAATGGTACGTGGCAGGATTCGAACCACGACATCCCAAACAGAAGGTAACCGTTACGCCACTGACGCTCTCATATTATTAGTCTCTGAAATTTAATAATCCTGTGATATTTCAATATTTCCTAGAAATATTTTTTTACGTAACCCGTGTTTGAATAGTGTTACTTACATAAGTCACATCATTATCGACATCTCGTTATTACATATGACATCATGATAGTCAGTCAAGTCTAATGATTGTATTTTTACCCACCAGCCGAAGAAAGAGGTTTATGTTCTTGGGGTGTATGAATGTAGGTATTATGTAAATTGGTAAAGTTAGTTGAGTAATTCATATATAATATTTTTTTAATTTTTTTTATACGCTTTTGTTGCACTATACTTCTACTTGGTTAGTTTATTTCAATGCAATACAGACAGACAATTAAACTTTAAAAAAATACCATGACACTTTCTGAATCGTAACGGGTAAGATTTTTAGGAAGGTATTGTAATAGCCAAAAAAAATCAAAGTTGAGTTTTGATGCGGATCTATTATTATGCGGTGCTCAAGCGCCTAAACTGCTGGACGGATTTTCATACAATTTGGGATTGGGACATGTTATTTTAGTATCTCCAGCAGTTTTTTTAAAATTTCATTATTTTTTAGGGTTGTCACCGTAGTTAAAGATTTTTTTTGCTCAAAAAAAACACACAATTTAAAGGATACTTTGACAGTTAGTTACTTTGCTTTTATATCATCTAATATACGGGATAGTTCGTTATTTTAGGAAAATTGGTGTAACATACAAACCCAGGTCGTTTTATATTTTTTCTCAAACATGGCTCTAACGGTTTTGCTAAAACTGTACTTTACTATTTCTATATACGGCCAAATATGCAAATAAGTTCTTTCAGAGAAAATCAAACTGAGGTACCTCTAATACCCAGATTGTTAGTTACATTTTCCCAAAAATAGCTTTAAAGATTTTTTAATGTTTTTTTTTTAATTACAATAACTTTATAAGGCCTACTACACTGGGTAGTTCACTCTTCGAGGAAAAAACTATATGGCACCTCCCACACAAACCTAGATTATTTTGTGATATTTTCATCGACATACTGGGTAACTTTATTATTTACTATTAATTATGTGTAATGTTAATAATGGTTGATTTATGCATGCTCGACCGCACAAAATGTTAAATCCTACGGAAGAAAGTATTCACAGCGTGTCTGTACAATGTACCATTGTAAAGGTGGGTATATTGCGTGCGAGTTGGCAGCAGAAACCATTATGTTTGGAGATGATTCCAGCAGATCTATGTCTTTTATTCCAACCATTATGTTAACAGTGAACGGTTTTGTAAGCAAACTGAACTTGCAAAATCACAATCATGGGAGCCCACAATAAATATAAGAACACTTAGTCGCAATGTTATACTGGTATTCTCATTAGAAACACTTGTTAGACAAGTTTCGCAATTTCCTTAGTCGAAAGTTAAAACAACACAAACGAATTTAGGTCAGTTTCGAGCATGTTAGGTTTTTTTTGGTCAGAACAAGTTGCAGCCATATAGTGACTGGTACATCGAGCTCCTGACACTGAGCCCGACCGGCTGTGGCTGCGGTGAGTCGGCGGCATAGGCGGCTCTGGGTGGCGGCGGTTTGCACAACACTACCCTTTCACCGGCTGACCTGCCAGCTTGACTCACCGAGGAAAAAACCCAAAAACGAGACATAGGTTGCCCTTCAAAGCTCGCCGTCACATTTGGGTTAATTGTCGATAATGACTAGACATTTTTTGGACTGTGCCGTGTGCCACGAGCTCGTCATTGTTACGTTACTGTCACTTATGTGCCAACATGGAGCAGGCAAATGACTGTTTTGAAACTGCACAGCCGCCACCTGCTCATACTTAGATTGCATAAAAAGCTGGTTTAATATTAAGTTTCCAATATAAGATGCAATCAAGACGTAGGAAGTGAACGGCTAGCTAGATCATCACAGCAAGGCCTGGTTACATTAATGAGAGGAAAGAAGCGTTCGTCTTTTCAAGTTTTAGCGTTACAACTGTTAAATGGAAACAAAACAAAGAAAAATCTACCAGAAACCTCCTCGAACTATCGCTTTAAACGTTGATCACTCAATAGAATTTACGCCGGCCGTGTTATAGACGCACAAATAAGTCTAGAGATCAGTCGGCTAGTAATAAATTGGCCGATAGTGGTAATTGGGGTTGCCATACGCGCGCTCTTCATACGATGAAGCAATGATTGTAAATGGCTTGCGGCGAATCAGTGATTGTAAGCAGTAGATTGGATTAAAATTGATCGATCAGGAGTAACAGTCATTTTGTGGATTTTGGACGAGTGAGCGGCGCAAGGACGCGCTCCGGTCCAGCCGCGGTGAGGGTGAAGTGGACTGGTTCGCAATGGGCGTGCCCTGTCCACACAATCGCCTTACTACTTGTTTTATTTTTTGTCCAAAATAAGATCGGTTAGTGTTTACAATATGATACTTGTGGACTCCGATGTAATTCACGCTTCATTTTACACCTGGTACACTGTTTTTGTTGTGAAATAGTTATGAATTCTGACTAAAATAGAGCTTACCAAAAATAACACTTTAAACAGATTTCCAATGGTCTTGGAATCAATAACTCATAATCATATTTTAACAAAAAGATCATTACGGTTTAGTTCAGTTTGAGTTTAAAACCGAAACTGATAAAGTGTAGTAGTAAGTGCCGGCTGGTTGCTTGTCGAAGAGGGGGGAGGGGCGTTGCACTTTTCATTGAGGCCTTGTACCACATAAAGACCACGCCAATTCCTTTCTCATTTGCCTTTTCAGTTTCCCATACTGAGTAAAAAGTAGTGTGTCGTGGTGCAACATGCGCCATTGTTCATACTCGTAAGGACAAGAAACGGACCAAATATTGCATCCTGATTGAACTAATTAGTATATAAACTAATTCTCAGACTACGTCGGTCATTATTACAGTCTAAGAAAAAAATCGCACGAGCATAAAAATATAGGTTACTACAAACAACCTGATATGGATTTGCCACAGCATTTTCCACCTTCCCATTCTTTTGTCAATTAATATCTGTTGCGCCGACTCCAAATAATAATTAGGAACATGGGCAGGAAATGATGATGTCCAATTAATGTCTGTAATACTACTGATAGATGACGTGAAGTAAACTACTAAATAAATGATATCCTAGATTTCTACAATATGCAAGGGTAGGGTCGTCGCTACGTTTTTCGTAGCCGAAGTTAGCCGAAGTTCGTAGACGGGTGCTACAATACGACGCCTACGATAAATTATTTTAACAATATAAGATATAGTCTATTTATGAGGCACGTACTGTTTTACCGTAGTATACCATACGAATTGGAACTTTAATAGAAGACTGGAGTAAATTAAGCTCAACGAACCTACGTTTTCTACCTATAATGGTTCTCCTACAATATTATAAGTATATGAGTTACACTCATAAGCATATCGGGGCCAGTCGCTAACTTGAAGCTTTATGAGCCATTAGATATCGTGTTTTACGACGTCTGCAGAGGCTTGCGTGGACACGAAATAAGCATTGTGCATATTTTTATGCAACAATATAATGTTTAGTTATACATACACTAAAACCTTTTCGCAATTTTATGCATACAAATCTCTACAAAATTACTATGATTTATAACGTTACGTCATAAAATTATACAAGTTGGCGAGGAACAATTTTCAACGCCCGCCTGTTCGGTTCAGAGGCAGGTTTCCTATACAGGGTGTGCGGTGAGTATTAATACCATCTTCCGTACAAACTAATAATTTAAATTTCTCATAAAATAATAAACCTGTTCTAACGTAACTTTATATTTTTGAGAAAGAAAACAAAACTCTAGTAAGTGTACGACTTTTTTTTTAAAATTTTGAATTTTTACAAAAGTATTGAAATTTTAAGTCTTCATAGAAATTTTAAAGTTTGCTTTACTCATTTTTAATTGCGAGTTTCTAATCTGACACATTCTACAATTTCGTGTTTTACGATTCATTTTCGAGAAATTATTAGAATCATTAGTTTTTTCGGAAGACGATTTTGTTAGGGAACCTTAACAGTTCTAACGTTCATCGATTTTATTACACAAGTAGTTTCTGACGTAGATGCATAAGTGACATACTCAGGGAATTCAACTAGTTTTAACATTTCCGCGTTGAATATGTAAAAATTAAAAGGTCAATTAGTTGTAACTGGTATTCTAGAGGTTTCGTGTCTTCTCTATTAAGCAAGTTTTAAAACTCTTTTGTATTATAATATAACAAAGCGTTTCCTATTTCGTTGCCCGTCCGGGATGTCCTGTCTTAGATAACAAACGAGCACATATTTCAAAGTATGGCGAAACGTTCTTATCCAAATAAACTATGACATCAAGGTACTGTGTGTATGTATATAAATAATTTTAGTTTGTCTTAACCAAATAAGTTTTATATACACCTGGCAGTCCGTGTAGGGTCTAATATATAAAAATTACCCCATTGCGTTGGGGAATCTTGGTAAGCTTGGTTCCATCTTCGGCATCATCATTACTTCCCATCAAGTGAGGTGATGCCAAGGGGTTACTAATTTATTGCGGATAAAAAAAATTGGAACATAAAGAAAAAACAAAACCTCCTCTGTGGCAATAGCCAAGATGAAAATCACATACGAGTATGATACATAATAGAAAAGTTATCCTATTATTATGATGCGAATGGTGAAATAACAAGGAGGTTTTAAATGTTAGCGTTTTTAAATGTTGGACCAATATAAACTTAAAATAGCTTCAATAAGTGGGACTCACAAGGAAAATTATTTATTTGTTTAGACACACAGTTTTGAGTTCTAATGACCCCAGAACCCAACACTATACTGTTACAAAATCGGTGTAAGTCCCGTTAACTGGGGCTTCTACTCATCATACTGAACGACTTTTGTTCTATTACTTTGCTGAAATGGCAACAAAAAGAAAACTCTTCATTTAAATCGATCAGCTGATCGACCAATTTTATGCATTTTTGTATCTCCACACAAAAAATGTATGTTTGTTTTTACAATTTTTTTTAGAAATTTAAAATTTCCTTTGGGTAACTTGTACAGTATAATGAGTAGAACCCCCAGTTAACGGTTCCTACAACAATTTTGTTACACCATGTATAAGTGGCGCGACTTGCACTTGGCCGATATAAGATCTATGAAAAGTGTACACCGCTACTTTCTTCGAGTAAAATATTTAAATTAATATTTATCCGAGTTATTTTCTCTTACGTCCTAAGTTAGTACTCACACAGTAACCAATGGAACGTAGTTTTTTAAACCATTATATCCAGAGCATAATGATTACTTGAAAATATAGATATCGAAAGAAAGTAAAAACATAAACCGTAGTACGGCCAAGTGTGAGTTGGACCAGCGCACTGAGGATTTCGTACCAAAACATTTTCAAAATCAACTATATAGAAGATACTACTATATCCTACTAGATGTCGCTAGTTTCTTCCCGTTGAAAAAAAAGTGTGTGGGTCAGCTCCGACGCACGAATGGAGTTTAATCGTTAGATTATAAATGTGCTGGGGTATGGCGGCCAGTTTTTTTCAATTCTGACAACGGATTTGTGATTAGGAACCCAGATATCGATTTTGGAAGCAATCTGTCCAGTAAATAAAAAGTTCAAAATGGCGGCCTTTTTTAAATTCTGATGACGGATTCGTGATAAAGAACCTCAATGACCCCCAGATATCGATTTGGGAAGCAATCGGTCCAGTAGCTAAAAATAATGTGTGTTTCGGCTCCGAAGCAGGCCCGGAGTTTACTCCTTACTAACGATTATAAATGTGCTTCAATTCTGACAACGGATTCGTGATTAGGGACCTCAAGGATCCCAGGGACTCCCAGATATCAATATTGGACGCAATCTGTCCAGTAACTAAAAAGTTCAAAATGGCGGCCACTTTTTTCAATTCTGTCAGCGGATTTGTGCGCATCAACTATCGCATAACGTTTTGATTTTACTCCCCATAAATTCCCCAGGCTATTCTTAAGTAGTAAATTCAAAAAAATGTATGGGTTTGATTTTATTTTATTTTTGTTGTACGGTATCTTCTTTTGTTTACCGTATACGCATTATGTATCTACTGTAAGGCTATGAGAAATAAACGATTTATCTATCTATCTCTTTTTTTTAAAAGAAATAAACAATGAAAATTTTAACTATCTACTTATCACGGTTCATGAACTACAGCCCACTGACAGACAGACGGACAGTGGAGACTTAGTAATAGGTTCCCGTTAGTCACCCTTTGGGTGTATGAAACCCTAAGAAGTAGTGAAATCTAATCAAAAACACCTGTCCTGATCCTATTTAAAAAGTTCGCCTGAATAGCACTGAAATAGAAGACACGAAATGATCTCAGAACTAACCTCTTATTATTTTGTATCAGCGGTGAACTCAGTTACTACACAAACTCAGTTATTAATAAATAGAGTTTAAAAAAAATTAAAAACACTTTAAAGTACATCAAACTAAAAAGTAAAAAAAAATCTTAATATACGTTGAAAATAATAATCAACAAACTACTAGTATTATTGTTAAAAAGCGTGGGGCGCTCTGTGCCATATTTTTCGACTATCGAACAACCCACACTTTTTCACAATAATACTAGTAATTTGTTAATTATTATTTTCAACTTATATTAAGAATAATTTTTACTTTATACTTTGATGTACTTAAAAAGTGTGTTTTTTAGTTTTTTAAAACTCTATTTATTTTTTAGTTCAAACTTATATAAATTATTATATTGTCGCTGATTCTTGATAAGTCTACAAAGTTTGAATTAAATCTGTCCGTTTAAAGTAGGTCAAAATCGAGTTCGCAAGGAGTCGGTTACTTAAAAACATACAGGTGAAGCTAATAAAAGCGTGATAAAAAAACGAAGCACTGCCTATAGGATTTTCAATGACCACTTAGCCAAGTAAATTAATGAGACTGCTATAACATTGTTGCCACACACACGAATTAATACCTGTTTAGTATGAGAATACAATTAACGCATTCGGTCATCTCATCAACATAGTCGTCGGAAACCGCTCAGTTTTGCTAAAACTTATATAATAGCAAGTTTTTAAGTAGCCTATTATAGCGTAATCATTATGATCTGAGACGAAAGACGTGTACTGCCGGGCAAAGGCCTCCTCCAAGGACTTCCATAACGAACGGTCCTGCGCTGCCCCCATCCAACGGCTTCCCGCGGCCTACTTTTTTAAAAGTTGGGGACGCTACTCTCAAAGGTTTTGACGAGTACCTGGGACAAATAGTCCAGTTTGTTAGGTCCAACTTTACGTCCCAAATACCTCAGCGTCTCAAAACTAAGGTCTTCTAACAGTTTATATTGCCAGTGCTGACATGGGGAACTAAGACATGGTCGCTTACTATGGGTCTCATAAGAAGATTCAAGGTCACCCAAAGGACAACTCAGAGTTTCTCTACATGATCGAATCAGAAATGAGGAGATCCGTAGCAGAATAAAATGAACCGACATAGCTATCATAATCACTAAACTTAAGTGGCAGTGCACGGGGCACATAGCTAGAAGAACAGATGTTCGTTGGGGCAGTAAAGTTTTGGAATGGTGAACGCGCACTGGAAGACTCGTGGGGCCGAAGACTTATTGTTAGTGAAACTGGAGCTTAGTTCTGACAAAACTTTGTCTCTTTCATTTCAGTTATTTTTCAGACAATCTTTTGAAATAGGAATAGAAGTAAAAAACTTCGCTTCTTTTTTGTAGAGGCGTTTTCAATAAGGTAAACAGTTACATTAAGGTACTACGTAAAACATCTTCGGTCTTTAATTATTACAGCACCTGCAAAAACAATTGTCAAGAAAGTTAGTAAAATTAACTAAATGACTGAAAACAGTGGTAGCAGCCGGCCAGCGTGCCTCGTCGAGCAATGACGATAAAGACTGTTATGTCAGAGTGATGTTTAGCGAATTCCTGAGCGGGCGATGTGCTCGACGCACAAGTGGCAACGCTTGTTTTTGTTTAGGGGCGGCCCACATCTAGCGTCACTATAGCTGTGTAGTAGTACAATACGGTATTTTACTACTAGTCATTTGAGTAATTTTTTATCAAGTGTCAAAACGAAAATTTGTTCTGCAATTATTCACATTACTCGTAGTGACGTCATATGTGCCATAGTCTTTAACAAACTAATTAGCTTTAATATTGAAATATTAAAATTGTTTAATATTTCAAATGAGCAAGTGTTTTTGCTATTCTAAAATAAATTATATTTATTGAATAGTGTTTTAAATTTATTTTTTGTGCGGTAAAATAGCCTATTATGACGGAGGTCAACGATGTGTAGAAATGGTCGCTCCTCATTGTC
Organism: Coleophora flavipennella; assembly: GCA_947284805.1. Taxonomy (NCBI): domain Eukaryota; kingdom Metazoa; phylum Arthropoda; class Insecta; order Lepidoptera; family Coleophoridae; genus Coleophora; species Coleophora flavipennella. The sequence goes on from OX369308.1 coordinate 31,661,693, forward strand.
GATTCGCCACGTGTAAACCCATAATGAATTATCTAGTAAAAGAAAGAAACTTGTTATAAAAAGCCGTGACATATATCTACATATTAAACATACACTTTCTTTGTAAATTTACAAAACTCAATGATTTTGCACCAACAAATATAGCAAAATCTGTGCTCCGCTAAGTCTACGTTGACCCTTATAGCGCCCGTCTTTTTCTGCCGACCTCCTTCCGCGGCGAAAGTGGCGCGACCTACGTCATCTCACCAGCGGTGCGCCGGAGTCGAGCTCCGTGACACTAGGTGCACTAAACTGTTTGCCATTAGTCATTCAAAACTTTTAATCTCACTTTTAAGCACTTATAAAAAAGAAGTCAATAAATAAAAGTATTTTTTTTACCTATATGATCTGTATTTGAAATATAACTGATAATTTAAGTATTAAATCTAATATTTGACGTGCTACATTACATTTTAAAACTATCAACTTTATAAAATATGGCCTACTACTGCTCTAGTTAGTTACTATCTCTGCTTATTAAGTAGGTTTGTGAGCTCCGGCCCTGAAACATCCATAAAGTTATATCTCAGATCATGAAGTTTAATTGACTTTATACGTTTAATTGCCTGTTGCCGTAATTATTTCAATACTAATATTCATATAAAAAACAGTAAATTCATTTGTTATTTATAAATTGTGTTGGACGTTTAAGTACTTTGTACATTGAAATGGAACCAGGAAGAGCTTGAGGTTATCGCCGTTGCGCAGCTTTGACATGAACAACCACTCACAACGAATGAATGCCTGTATTTCGGTCACTTTATTAGTGAAAAGCGAGGACACGCATTCAACTCAATTAAATTTAAAAGTGCAAGGTATTGATCAAGGTTCAACTTTACTGTTAAAAGGCACTCAACTTGATGGAACTATGAGACCTGTTTTACGAATTTGTCTAACACAGATTTCAATATTATTCGGGTGACATTGAAAAACTTTTGTTGGAATTTTATTGTAAGAGTCGTAGACAAGTAATTAGGCATGGTATTAATTGGTGTACAGTTCATAAGATACTTTGGGTTTTAAAGTATAACAGTTTTATAGTATAACAGTTTCTAGCGGGATAAACTTACTGATTTTTCTTCAAGCACTGCGTTGTGTAAAAGAAATCTCTTTCAAAATAAGATCGCCCAGATTTTACTTCTGTTATTTGTACTTTTACTTTATTGGTTGTGTAATAAAGCGTATTTTGGTTTTAAATTTAATCGCCCATACAGATTTTTTTTATTGGCTGTGCAATAAAGCGTATTATGGTTTCATTTTAAAGTACTTACAATAGTCAGTTTTGTAGAGTAAATGTAGAAAAGACAGATCCATATTTTCATTATTGTTCCTTAGCTGCGTGTTCTTAGTAACACGTATCTATGTAATGTGCGAGCGGCTGCGCAGGCGCCGCCGTTGGCGCGAGGCAAGGAAAGCAGTCGTCTGGTGACGCAACTTATCAGGTTTTGCTTGTGACCACTTTATATAATCGTTAGAATGCACTGTGGGCTATATTAGTAGACCGTATGCCAACGTTTGACCCTAGATGCCCCGTCACCTGCCTTAAGATACCACTTCCATCGTATTTTAAGTGATATTTACCGGAAGGATAAAAATTAAAAAGATTTCTTAATCATTAATGATCACTGAAAGAAATCAAGGAGTCCGTGTATTTTAATGTTTAATTTACAATATACCTGATTCACAGGGTGTGATGTATCTATCTAATCAGTAATGTATACTGGCATGTAAAGTACCACTTTTCGAGTAACTGTAATAAAAGAAATACTATGGCCTTTAGTAATGAAACTGGACAACTTTTCCAATTGGAGCCTATGCTCTATATTTGGACTTCCCTTACAAAGTTCGCCAACTTTGTATGGGAAGTTTATCTGCTATCAGTTTTATAAGGTCAAAATTCCTCAAAAAGTAATTCTTATTGATAAGCATTATATGTGACCTAATTTTTTTTTCAGGTCCTCAAGATGACTTAATTTTAGAAGAGTCCTCAAGATGACTTTTTATTCACTAAAAAGCCGAAAATGGTAGATTCTAATTATGAAACTGTATAATGTTCCCCAATGAACTTATATAATCAAGGAACAAAAAACACCAACTCACCGCCTCCACGGCGTAATTTTTAAAACCATTAGCTTCACACCAGGAGGTCGCGGGTTTGATTTCCGGCGAAGTCTAACTTTGTAAGACTGGGTTAGTTTAGTGGACGGGCATTTTCAAAGCCAGCCTGGCTAGCTGCCACCATTTTATCTAAGTTTTGCTGCCAAACATCAACGTTAACAGTATTGCAGCAATGTTAAAAGTCAACAGCACAGCAGATGTGTAGCCGGCTTGAAGATAAGATAGCCAGGTCGCATTAAGTTGGGGAATCTTGGTAAGCCCGCTTTCATCTTTTGCATCATCGATACTTACTATCATCCAATTGTGGATAAAAAACTGATTATCAATAAATTGATAAATCGATTATCAAACTTTGTGTAGAAAGGATGCTAATATTTGTCGCTTTTCAGCAAATTTAACAAGTCACTGTATAATATGAGTAGTGTGTATAAATATTAACTTTTGCCCGTGACTTCACCCACATGGATGTCGTTTTAGGGTGAGGCCAAATGAGCGTAATTTCAGTCGCGTAATATACGCTGCATTCCGTTTCATAAGTCTAGTTTGTGCTACACAACGACTGAAAATGAGTTGTTAGTTTATATGAACCGACAGAAAATACGCGATTCACAATTCACAAAATTACGCCTCACGCCTAATGATTTTATTAGAAGGTGAGTGGTGGGTGAGCTGCAAGCTGATTAAGCGTTATTAACTAGGACTTAATAAAGCCTACTGCACTGGGTAGTTTATTTTATTCCAGGAAAATGTATAGTGTATGCCCTACTACGACAGACGGTGAAATTGGTAAGCCCTTGGCATCATCTCACCTGATGGAAAGTGACGATGATGCCGACGATGGAAGAGGGCTTACCAAGATTTTCCAATGCAATGAGAAACTGGCTATATCTTATCTTCTAACCGGAAAAAATCTATGCTGTTAATATCGCACGTTTCCCGTAGTTATTACCAGTTGATATTGATTTTTGGAAGCAAGACTTAGTTGAGATGGTGGTAGCTAGCCAGGCGGGCTTAGAAAAAGCCCTTCCACCAACTAAACCATGTCAAGTTAGACTATGCTGGGAATCGAACCCGCAACCTCCTGATGTGAAGCTGATAGACTTAACCATTACGCAACAGAGCGGTTAAATTTAATTGTGCGATAATTAAGTCATTGGCTTCAAAGGGACTCGGAAACTATGGAAAGGTGACACTTGACTGCGCTGTGCAAATCGGTGGTGCCAAACGGGCCGTCGCCGTTATTATCGTCTTTTTGTTTTGCCGAAAATGTTTGCCCTGGCAAGTACTCAGTGAAACTACTTTCATTTTTAACGAGATAGGCTTAGCTAGTACTATTATTTATTGCTTTTAATCTTTGAAACATTCTTATTTGGTATGTGTATAATTTAAGTATCTTATCAGTACACATTAGCGACATTTATGTATATTATTATACATCGATTTTGATCTTGCGCAATAGTTTTATAAGTAAAACATTAGTGAGTATTGTAAGTGATCGCTAGAATAGTATTAAATATGTATACGAAAAAACAAAATATTATGACAGAAAGTTTAATTGTTTAAATTAATTTCATTTTACACTATTTTATTGTAATTATACATGATTTTGCTTATTTGCGTAATTAATACACACCAAAACATGTTGAAAAATGACAAATAGTTTTAATAGAAGTGTAAACGTATTTTCAAGGCAAATCAAGATTTATTTTTGTTTCTTACAACATGATAAATATTTTTTAAACCTCAGTGACACATTTTATTATTGGCAACTAATTTGACTAATGACCATTCTCGTCTTTATGTTGAAATAACTACATTTGTGAATACTGAAATTTGTGTCAAAACCTTGTGACAAAACATCTATCCGATCCGTAGCCACAAAATTGAAATAAATCCGGTTAATGTCTGACCTTGCGCGTGAAACCGGCCACCAGACACAGTAATTGCCAAACTTTTCATTAATTCAACAAGTTTTGATTGCTACTCTGCGTCACATATTGGAAAGTTACAGAAGTAAGTTGCCTGAAGACTTCATAAGTTGAAAAGTTTTGATTGCTACTCTCTGTCACTTCATGAAAAGTTACAGAGGTTAGTTGCCTAAAGACTTTTCATAATTCTCCGAGTTTTGATTGCGACTGTGCGTCACTTAATGGAAAGTTATAGAGGTTATAGTTGCCTGAAGACTTTTATATTAATTCAACGAGTTTTGGTTGCTACAATGCGTCACATATTGGAAAGTTGCAGAGGTCAGTTGCCTGAAGACTTTTCATTAATTCAACGAGTTTTTATTGCTAATATTTTGCGTCATATATTGAAAAGTAACAGAGGTTAGTTGCCTGAAGACATCGTATTATTTCAATAAGTATTGATTGATACTCTGCGTTTTCTAATGGAAAGTTGCAGAGCACAATTGCCTGAAGACTTTCCACACTAAATAAAAAGTCAGATATGTTTTTCTTGAATAATAATATTTTTGTATGATTTTCGAAAGCGTTTATAGTATACAGCTGTTGCTCGCCGCTTTGCCTCCGTGGATATCGAGGGTGCCCGAGCCGAAATTTACTTGCGGGGTTTTTTCTTAAAAACCTTATTTGGAATATTAAGAACGTTTTAAAATAAAAATTAAGCGAAATCGGTAAAGTCGTTCTCAAGTAATGGCGTGACGAAGGGAAACAGGGATTCATTTTTATATATGAAGATATACTCGTATAGTTTTATTAATAGTAATATTAATAGCAGCTAAGGCAAAAAGTGTAAAAAAATAATAAAATATATATATAAATTAATGTATTATCAAGAAAGCATTTATTAATTGCATTTTGTGTTACGTTTTCTTCAAAATTACACATTCTACATTTTTTGTAATTGTTGAAGGTAGCAGAAAGGTGACGGCCCACCTGATGGATAGTGGCTTTAACCGCCTATGAACAACGTAATATAAAAGATCATATTATAATATAACAATAATATCAATAGATTAGTCTAACTACATCCATATACAGGATGAAATGATCTTACCGCCTACTTTATTAGCAAAAAACGGATTGGAAATTCCTCCAGAGTCAATTGGTACAAAGTGGTTGGTGCAGGACAGAAGAAAGTGGCTCGGGTCTTGGAGGTTGAGTGGTGCGCGAGCCGCAAGCGGCTCGCGTGCATGGACATGTGTTTTCTCCAGATTCCTCAGGAACTATATAGGGCTATTCTGATTAGCAGTCGATGTAATTTCCCACTCCCTCAACTAATTCTGTACAAAAAATCCCTTCAATTCGTTGCTCCGTAGCGACGCCGACGTGCGCGAGCGTGGAAATGAGTTTTCCACATATCCCTTGGGAACTATGTCAGGATATGCTAATTAGTAAATTATGTCATTTCTTACTCCCTCAACCATCTTTGTGCAAAAAATCACAATAATCTTTTGTACCGTTGCGATGTTAAATAAATTAACAAAAAAGTAGTACCCTCAGAAACTGCATCGATCTATGCTATTTTCACGAGATAAAACGTAGCCTGTGCCCTTCTCTTCCTCCATGCCGAATTTCATCAAGATTGGTCAAGGTTTTGAAGCGTAAAAAGACAAACAAACAAATACCTTTTCACATTTATTATATCAGTAAGGAAAACAATTGAAAGCTGAAAAAAAACAAGTAAGTACAAATTAAGGTATTTACGATAGCACGTGCTTCTGCTAAAAGCGTTACCCATTACGTAGTACGCCTGGACAGACGTTGCTCCAATTAACATTGTCGAGGACGTACTAAGTGGCAGTTTGACGAGGGGGTCATCAGGTAGCAGGAGGCTCTTTCTTACGCAAGCCCTGCACGTGCGCACTTGACCCCGGCCACATGTGATGAGCGGACTACATTTTATGCTACTTCACCTCTATTACACACAAATATCATGCTTCACCTTTGTTTTTAGACATGAGTTCACTATTACGCTTAGGTCAATAAGAATACCCATTTTTTAAATGTTTACACGCTGGGTAAGTGAGTACGGGATGACTAAATTTGTTAAAATTCCATTACTTATGGGCAATGGGCACATACGTAGTTAGAATAAGTATGTATAATTACTTTGCCCATCTTAGACCAAATTGCTTCAGAGTAAAAAATACTGGCCAACTGTGAGTCCAACTCGCTCACCGAGGTCGCTCATCATATCAGCCGAAAAACGTCCACTGCTGGACAAAAGCCTTCCCCAAGGATTTCCACGACGGCCGGTACTACGCTGCCCGCATCAAGCGGCTTTCCGCAATCTTCACCAGGCCATCGGTCCACCTTTACTGCCCTAACGGTCATCTGTTCTACGGGCTATGTGCCTTGCCCACTGCCACTTACGTTTAGCGATTTTGTGAGCTATGTCGCTTACTTTGGTTCCTCTGCTGATCTCCTCATTTCTGATTAGATCGCGAAGGGAAATTCCGAGCATAGCTCGCTCCATTGCCCTCATTTTCGAGGTTCCCTACCACCACACAATATACCTATGTGTGTTGTGTAGTTACAAAAATAAGTCGGATCGAAGTACAAACTTAACTTTGAAGTTAAAAGTCTCTGTAGTTAAAAGTTAAAAGACTCATACATCGATATACGTCATGGTCAATTCCTCAACTACAATTATAAGTGTGGTAAACGAAAAAAATATTTTTTAGGTTTTTAAGTACTACAAATTATCATTGTTCGAATTTTTACTTTACTTGTGCAGTGAGACCTTGCTTGTCAAATTTCATGATTCTAGGTCAACGGGAAGTATCATAAAGGTATTTATTTACTTGAGAGTTGAATTATGCTGCATTTATTTTTTTAAATTACGTATATTTTGACTGCGATGACTTAGAATCGTACCGTAGGGCTAAGTGTTTAATATTAATTTTAACGTAATACCTCCACCGTTGGTAGCGTAATGGCTAGGGCTGCTAGCTCATGTCCGGGAGGTTGTGGTTCGAATCCGGCCACGTACCAATGTGTTTTCGAATTTTGATTTCATATGTAAGTTTATCCGATGCTCTTAGGATGCTCGAAGGAAAACATCGTGAGGAAACCTGAACACGCCGCAACACTGGGCCCGCGTGGTCGACTAAGGCCCGATCGCCTTAATTCAGGGTAGGCTTGAGTCCCTCGGCGGGAACATACATATATGTTCACGTGGTGATATTCATCATATTCATTGTTATAGCACATGCTGATATGATGAATACCACCACGCGTTCCCGAGAAAATGGGTCTTGACAGACAGATAGATTCCTTTTTAGGTACAGAACCCTAAACATATGCCCTACAGTTGATTGGATCAAAGATAGCAATTGGACTAGCGATATTTTCATCATTTTAGTTGTTCTTAGTGTCAAGATACAGGGGCACGAAAATCAGCCGGAATGGTTGTGGAAAGGTTTATTACGGCAGTGCTTACTTTGCGCTCGACTTGGCGGGGGCACTATTTGGAGGGGGCACTAAAACATCGATTTATTTTTATTGTAAAAGGAACACAATTTTTAATTAGTTTGAATTTTTTCAGATTTTTAGGCTTGCATATTTCAGAGATGATTATAGTATTTTTTAAGCATTTATATGGTTGCCATTAAAATACACGCCAGTTAAATTTTCAAACATGCGCGAAAACATTGTCATTATAAAAAAAAACGCAAAGTATAAAATTTACCTCATCTTGTTACATCCTGTACAGTTGTCTGAAATATCACCACCTGATACCGGATACTACGCCAATTTTGTTACATCATGTTTTAATAAATATGGTCACTCTGATCAGTGTTTAAGTAAGGTATACTCGTAGTGTTACGTGGACACTATCATGCGAAGTAGCGAGTATGTATTTGATCTGCACTATTTATCTTGCTACTTGTCGTTAGCATGCAAATGTGTACTTTCAACTCAACTGATGATCGCTTATGAAAAACTTATTAATATCTACGTTCAATCTTTACATGTTGATGCTTGGAAAACTATTATTTATGACGTAAATGTACGTTTTATAAAGACGCCACTTAAATTGAAAGAGGAAATTTATAGAATAGGATGAATTTGTTTACCGCGGCTCCCGTTTTTTACCGGTACCGTTAAAATTTCCGAATGAAAAATAGATTACGACCTATTCTCAGACCCACCGAATATACACAGGAAATTTCATGGAAATGGGTCCACCCGTTTCCGAGGAGTATGGCTACTAACACTGTGACATGAGAATTTTATATATATAATAGAGATAGAGATAGAGATTATACGACTTTTCGTCTTGTATGTATCTGAGTGTTGGGCCACTAAAGGGATGAATAAAAGACGACCGACTTTCTACATGCAGTGGAAATGAGAATATTAAGATGATTGTGTGGAGTAACAAGGACGGACAAAATTAGGAATTAGTACATAAGGGGAAGTTTGAAGGTAGCACCAGTGACTGAGAAATTGAGAGCGAATCATTTGTCATGGTTTGAACATGTAATAAGGAGGGATTAAAGACATGTGACAAAGATAGTTATGAGAATGAATGTGGATGGGTACAAAGGGAGAGGGAGACCAAAGAATATATGGATAGACTGTGTGAAAGATGATTTATGAAAGAAAGAAGTGAGTGTAGAGATGTTTGCAAATAGGAAAAATGTACACCGAACTCAAATAATAATTGGGAACGGGGCAGGCAAATGATGAATGATTATGTAGATTTTTTGATGATCTGTAAAAACAGGATATTCTGTGATTAAATATAAATTTTATAATATGTGTCCCGGTCGCTTGGTTGTTCCATAACTCTCTTCACATTTTAAACACCTTTTTTACTTATTTAACTTGCAATGTTTGTATGTATGTTTGTTCGTTTAGTTCAAATCTTGTTCTCGTTTAGTTAAATCTGATTGATCTGAAATTTTGGAATGAAGCCGTATTTCCGGTGACAATACGAGTAGATCCTTTTGGCATTTTGAAGTTGATCTGATAATGAAATTTGGGGATGGAATCATGTTCCCAGTATCGTCCTTTCAATAGAATCGTAGGAAATACAGCCTGTATTGAATTTGGAACCGTGTAATTTATTATAATTTGGGCATTCGTCTTTTGAGCATAAAGACCCTTTTCAAATAAAATCTTGTACCAAAAAGCTTTTTGGTTTTTCGAAAATTATTTATTTTGTCTCTATATAAAAGATCATCACATCAGCCGAAGGACGTCCACTGCTGGACATAGGCCTCCCCCAAGGATTTCCACGACGACCGGTTCTGCGCTACCCGCATCCAGCGGCTTCCCCCGACCATCACCAGGTCATCGGTCTACCGAGTGGGAGGCCTGCCTGAGCTACGTTTTCCGGTGCGCGGTTGCCACTCGAGAACTTTACTGCCCCAACGGCCATCCGTTCTATGAGCTATGTTCCCCACCCACTTAAGTTTAGCAATTCTGAGAGCTATGTCGGTTACTTTGGTTCTTCGTTTCGTTTGAATCGAAAGTGGGTGATGTACTCGCCGTTGATATTAATGCCGAGTTCACCCCAGTCCAGAAGCTTAAAAACATCTTCCAGGGCGGCGGTGAACAGTTTCGGAGATATGACGTCTCCCTGTCTCACCTCTCGCTGCAACCGAAGAGGTTCCGAGTTTTGATCCTGGAGGCGAACCGACATGGTGGCGTTTTCATACAAACACTATACAAAAGATAACGTAAACCAACAAATGTTTACTTAAATGAATATTTGCCTTCTCGAAAACAGGTAATAAAGGTAAAAAGGGCTGTTATTTCGACTACAGGTGAGGTCAGTCAGGTGTAGGTTGTAGGTCAACATTACCAAACTCATTACTATTCATAGGGATTTCTAAATTGACTGCCGTTACGCGCATCTACTCAAAACCGAGAAGATTGATTGGTATCTAAATTATCTAAACGACGGAATATTCAACGACATTACCTAATGCGTCCCAATCCTAGAACACCACATAATATAGATAAATCAAAACATAAATAATTTTCTAATATAAATTAAAATTTGCAATATTTTTTACTGGGAAATCGTTGTTGCTGTTAAGTCATTGGCAATATATTAAGACCAGGGTATACTAATGAATCAATGAGCGTCGGTGGCGTTATGGCAAGGGCCGCTATCTCTTGTCCGGGAGGTCGTGGTTCGAACCCTGCCACGTACCAATGTGTTTTCGAATTTCGATTTCATATGTACGTATATCCGACGCTCTTATGGTGAAGGAAAACATTGCATCGTGAGGAAACCTGCACACACCTGCGAAGAAACATGAAGGTTGTGTATGAAGTCAACCAACCCGCACTGGGCCCGCGTGTTCGACTAAGGCCCGATCTCCCTAATTCAGGGTAGGCTCGAGCCCCTCGGAGGGGACGTATATGAGCTGATATGATGATACTTATGAAATCGAATGACTAGTAAATAATAAAGCAAAGACAAATTAGTCTTCTCATATCAATCAATCAATAAATCGACTCTCATATTAATATACTATGGATTCACTGATTGGCCAACTTTGGAGGAAAGTCCAAAATATTTCGCTACGATTGTAAGATTTTCGAGGATAGTTGTTCAGTTTCATGAGTAGATCCTGAGTTTAAAAAACGTGGCTCACGATTTCAATTTTACCGAATAAGTTGTCATGGGACACACAAATGTTGTAACCATACCCAGAGTAGGTAACAATAAGAACTTATGGATAAAACAACGCCCTGAGACGTTAGGTTTGATTTACGTAATCTTTTATGTGCAATGTGTGATAGACATAACATCACTCGAAGGGCGTCCACTGTTCGACAGTGGCATCCACTAAGAAAATCCGCAACGACCGATCCTATGCTGCCCACATGCAGCGGCAACCCTCGACCATCACTAATTGCTCCATCAAACGGGATGCCTTCCTACGTTATGTTTTCCAGAGCTTTACTGCCCGAACGGCCACCTGTTCTACGAACTATTTGCCCCGCGCACTGCCACTTAAGTTTAGCTATGCTGAGAGTTATGTCGGTAACTTTGGTTCTCCTAAGTATCTCCTCGTTTCTGATTGGAACTCGACGCAGGGTAACTCCGAGAATAGCACGCTCCATTGCCCTTTGATTGGCATTCCGCTTTCTTATGAGGCCCATAGTAAGCGACCATATTGTCTGAGTTTCATACGTCATCACTAACAACACACACTGGTCAAAAATCTTGGTCTTAAGACACTTGCGGTATTTAGGACGTGAAGATACTGCGAAGGCCCAGCCGAGTTGGATTTGACGCTTGATCTCTTTTTTAACCGAATTCTAAAAAGGAGGAAGTTTCTCAATTGAACCGTATACATATATGTGTTCGCGGATAGCTTCATCGTTTATAAACCGATTTTGATGATTCTTTTTTTGTTGGAAAGACGAAATCCCAAGAGTGGTACCATGATAAGGAAACCAGGATCTGATGATAGCATCCCAGAGAAATCGAGGTGAACCTTAGTTTCCTGTTTGAAGTCGGTTTTTTTTGTTCAAAATTATTCACACACCTATATTTACTAATTTTCATATTACTTTGAATGAAATTATTATCAAAAAGATTATGCAACTGAGAAATCATATCATCATAATTATGTTATAAACGCAAAAGTATGATCCTCCATACTTATATTGTTTGTTTGTTCCACTTTTACATCTAAGCGGCTGAACCACTTTAGGTGAAATTTTGCAAAAAGTAAAGTAAAGGGTGAAAAACAACGTAGGATATTATTCTTATTACGTTGTTCCTAAGAAATCTGGAAAAACCTAATGTCCAAGCTCGTGAGTCGCTTACGGCTCGCGTACAGTCCACACTCGAATACGGTCATAAAAACTATCTGCGCAGACGAAGCTGCAGGCAAAAGCTAGTTTTTATAAGTTTTTAAATGCATTAATTAAACCGGACAATATTTATAGACCGTTTACTAATTTGAATTTCTTTAATTTGCATTTCTTTCAATTTACTTATTTGAATTTCTTTAAAAAAATTAGAATGGCATATTAGTGGAAAGCTTGCTACGTTTGTTAATCGATAATTTTATAATGTTGTTGCGTAATTGTTGGCATTCAGCGGCAGACGTAGATTTACTAGTAAATTATTTATAAAAGTGTGCACCTTGTCGCCGGTGACTCGATAGTCGAGATCAATGGGCAACACTGGTATAAAGAAAGGCCGAATGTGTGTCAGACTGTTACAATATATACGTAATATCGCACTGATTGCAGTGCGGCAATAGCTAGTCTTTGTGATTTCCGATTCTGTGAGGTATTTGACGCTTTGTAATTGAGTGTCTGTTGTTTCTACTGAACTAGTCTCTGTTGTTTATAAAGAAGATTTTACGTAACTAACTTCTGAAATTTTTGAGGGTGTTTTATTCCTGAAACGAAAAACTTTTCACAGGGAACCGGTCCTTAAATATTAGGTCCTAGGGCAGAAAAGTAGTGAAAAAAAGTTTTAATCAATAATCGTATAATCGTTGTGTTGGGCGAAGAAGGCAGATACCTGTACAATCAGTAGGTATAGTTTTAGTTAAATAGGTAACTTATCAACCCTAGTTGCTCCAGTCATAGAGATGTTAGAAAATAAAATAAATGCACATTGCCGTATGCTTCCGTAAAACATCTTTACATTAAAAGCAACACATTCATTTCATTAGGTATTTTTTAAATATTTTATCGGTGTATTAAAATTACGGGGTAAAAAATAAAATAAAAAAATGTTGTAGAATTTGTACGTTGTAATCAAAAATTCAAAACTAGACTGCAAAAAACTTAAACCTCTCTTTTTTGGCAAGTTAAGTAAAAATGAATTCTATTTAGTCACGGGATCAAGACGAATCTAACACCTCGCACTTCAAAAACATTCAGGCCGTTTATCCTGCAGCACAAGAAATATACATATTTTTATCTACATATATACATCTTTTTATATTTGATAAATTGATTGAAACTGTTAAGTACTTAGTTTTGTTTTTATTACATATAGCGTGGACCTTGGATCTATCGACAACAACATAAAAACGCTATCAACTTCCTGCAATCTTTACATCAAAAATACTGTTAAGTCTCTAGGTAGCGTGAGGGGTCTAGGTGCAAATCCTGTTCTATCCATAGAAAGCCAACTTTTTAATATCTGGCAACACCCCAACTACATAACTGTCCATGGGTTGTTCATATTAGAATATGTCTGAACCGAAAATAAATACGAAATGTACAATGATAGTTACTACAATGCTCAACATTGCCTAGGGCTATTTTAAATGCAAAACATGGTTTCTTGAAAAGCTGTTATTTAGGACACGTGCAGTACATGGTATAAAAACTGTCACGATAGGCAAGTGCTATATTTACGACTACCTTCTCAGTTCTTTTAAATATGGTTTCTACTAAATTCATACCATCTCTGCTATTTGTTTTTATATTACTATATCATCATCATTACAGCTCATATACGTCCCCACCGAGGGGCTCGAGCCTACCCTGAATCAGGGCGATTAGGCCTTAGTCGACCACGCGGGCCCAGTGCGGGTTGGTCGACTTCACACACAACCTTCGAGTTTCATCGCAGGCGTGTGCAGGTTTCCTCACGATGTTTTCCTTCACCGTTAAAGCAATCGGTAAGTATGTACGTAAGTTTTGAAAAACTCATTGGTACATTGGCCGTCCAGATTTGAACCCGGTACCTCTGGTTAGAAGAACCGAGTCGTTACCGGCTGAGCCACCGACGCTTGTATATTACTATATAAAAACACAATATTCATTTTCCGCATGTTTTACAAAAATCACTTAAAACTAAATGAAGCATAAAAAACTGATCCGACATCTTTGGGAGTCCGCTCTATTGGATTTAGAATGACTTTACTTACCTTACCCTAAACTATTCTCCAAACTTAACGTGTATGCAAAATTTCAGCTCAATCGGAAACCGGGAATGAGTTCTAATATAACTTTCAAGATTTTTCCCAAACTAACACGGCTAGCTTGAAGCTTGTAAAAACATCGCGTTTTCATGTTTTTACTTTCAAGTGACGAAGGAGTCAATAGGAAATAAGATCTAAGTTGAGATTTTGGTGAGGATCGATTGTCTTGCACTAATGAGGCTAAAAACAAAAAAAAAGTACGTATGTGTGTTTGTGTATCTGTGCGTCCTACCGGCGGTGCTCTAGTTCCCAAATTACAAGGTGGATTTTGGTAAAATTTGTGTCAGAGAAATATTATTTTTATAAAAAAAGTAATAAAATATAAATTATTTTAAAATTTCCTCTATTTTGATTTTTAGGGTTACCACCATAGTAAAATATTACTTACTATTTTTTACTTCAAAATAGCTCTATTGATATTGATGAAACTCGGTTAGTTACTATAACTATACGTGCCCTATAGAACACAGTAGTTTGTTACATCAAGAAAAATCGACACCTCCCATACAAATTCAGGTTTAATGTTACTTTTTCTCAAACATAACTCCAACGACATTAATGAAACTTTGTGCATGACTTGGACTTAATAAGGCCTACTGTACTAGGTACTTAATTATTCCAGGTCTTGTATTCTTTGCATTCTACAAAGTAAGTGAGTGTTTATTGTTGATTTGTGTATTCCTCCCGACTACTACAACAGATGGTGAAGGCTTCGCGAGAAAGTATGCACAGCATGGCTGTACAATTAATTGGTAAATATTATCGAATATGTCGGTGGCGAATAATGGACAGTGATGAAGGTTTTTGACAGTAAAGTCAAAATAATACACAAGTAAGAAAATAATTTTGAAAAACTTAAAAGCTTTTGGTACAATCTTTTATTTGAAAGGAGTTTTTATGCTCAAAAAGCCAAACGCTCAAATGAATATAAAAAAAGCGCTTCCAAATTCAATAAAGGTGAGCATAGTATTGTATTTCCTACGATTCTATTAAAAAATGAAAGACGATTCAGGGACCTCGTAATCTATTGTCACCGGTAAAACGCTTCATTCCAAATTTTAGCTTAATCGGACCCTTGGGAGTCGCTCTAAAATCGATCGCAAGATTTGAACTAAACAAACACACATACATACATTAACAAATCCTTTATAATAATATAATCTGAAAATGTACACGTCTGTCTGTCTGTTTGTTACTCTGAAGTAAAGGGTGGAGAACAACTTAGAATACTTTTCGTCTCGGAAAAATGTTTGCTTCTTAAATCCAAACTACTAAACCTATTTCTCTGCAAATTGGCGTAGAGCTTATCGAGCGGAATAGAACTTAAAATACTGTCATCATATCACATCAGCTCATGTATTCGTCCCCACCGAGGGGCTAGAGCCTACCCTGAATTAGGGCGATCGGGCCTTAGTCGACCACGCTAGCCCAGTGCGGGTTGGACAAGTCCACACACAACTTTCGAGTTTTTTCGCAGATGTGTGCAGGTATACTCATGATGTTGTCCTTCACCGTAAGAGCGTCGGATAAACGTACGTTAGAGATCGAAATTCGAAAACACATTGGTACGTGGCAGGACTCTAAAAATACTGTATCTCTCACAAATGCTTAGTTCCCAAGCGATCTAGAAAAACTTAATTTTGTTTGTCCCTTTTTTACGTTTAGACTACTGAACTGGTATAGAGCTAAAGTAAAGGGTGCAAGACAACCTATGATACTTCGCGTCCCGGAACATTGCATAGTTCCCGGGAATCTAGTAAAAACTTTATTCCATTAAAGCGGTATCCTAGCAACCGAAGACGCAGGCAACAGCTAATCCATTATCTAAGGATATGACTTCGTCCGTCATATAAAGACACATCGTCATAATTTTTACATTTTTGACTGAATGCATAAAATTTGGCACAAAAGTACTTTAGAAAAAGATCTTCATTTTGAAAAATTAAAAAACAATAACAGCAAAATTTTCAATGTCTCCAACATTGTTATTTGATTATTAAATATTAATAACAGATATGCAAAGTAAGTAGCCGGTGGTATCCTTGCAACCGAAGACGCAGGCAAAAGCTAGTCCATTATCTATGGATATGACGTCGTCCACCATAGAAAAACACATCGTAATAATTTTTACATTTTTAACCGAATTGCATAAATTTGGGCGCAAAATTATTTTAGAAAATGATCTTCATTTTGAAAAATTAAATAACAATAACAGCAAAATTTTGAATGTCTCCAACATTGTTAATTGATTATTGAATATTGATAACGGATTTGTAACAAAGTAAGTAGTCTCTATGTTTGTGAATGGCTGTCGATTGCGGTGGATAATAAAGAATCGCAGCACATATTATTTTTTCTACGTAAAGTATTTGTGAGGGTTCTAAATTAAGGCTGGTGGGGTCAGAAGGCGTGGCCTTGACCGTGCACGCTGAGCAAGCGATCCTACGCTTGTTAGCCACGGCGGTGGCAGCGTGACATGGCGCTCCGGTGCACGGCAGCCGCGACCTCGCCCACGCCCTCCCAAACAAATGAGACTTCACGAGGAGGCAGAATATAACTTTGCCAAAGACGAAACAATCAGCCTCAAGGAATAACAATAAATCATGATAGAAACCACTAAACAAAAGGGGATTTAACTTATATAAGGATTTTTAACAAATCTGATAATAATTGGAAGTTTGAGGAACAACAAACAACTATTCTTATTCAGGGCACGATCAGAGTTTCGTCAACAGGTTTTATATTTACCGGCGCAAAAGTAAAATCAGTTAACTCTACGAAAAACAATGTAACTACACAATAAAGTGTTTTCTTACAAAACGAAGCAATAACTATGTACTTAAAATCGTTTATAATTGGCGGGTAGGATGAGGAAAATGACACCGTTAATAAATTTGCAAGGTGTCGTTGTTAGACTATGTACACAAGACAGGTAATTTGAATGACAGCCATTGTAAATAAACAAATTGATTGATTCATTGATGAGATAGCTGTTTGAAGTGAAGGAGCTAAAAATAGCAACAAATTACACGCCTCAGGAGTCATCGACGATTTCGGGGAATGCCCACAGCATCAAGAAAAAAGGTAAACTTTTGTAAACGAACACAAAGTAGTCTATCTGTACGTTGATACACTTGAAAAAATGACGCAAGCTTAGAGTTATAGTTTCGCACAGCAATATATTCGCAAAGCTTTACCCTATACCACAGACGGATATATACGAGACATGATCACGTTTTGGAAGAGAGAAAAGATATTTAAAATGAAAATTTTAATACTCAGTAACCAATTTTCCTATACTAATACCCATGACTTGAGTACACCTGTACCTAATATGTTGTTTCTTCGGATTTCAATGTTATCGAAATCGTTTTCTATCAGTCGATAGCCGTACGGCGGGTGTCGAAATCCGCCCAATGTCGGCGGCGCTGTGGCGAGGTTGCGCCCGTGGTGTAGCAACTAACGCGAATTGCTTTCGATTTAGTTCGGTGGCAAATTATGATAATTTGATATGCTGACACTACATCGATTTAATAATGAGATATTAATAAACGTCTGTACAACGTTAACAAAATAATTACAATAATTTATTACATTTAACCGCAAACGTAGTACGGTAACATATTCGTGTCACTGTTGAGTGTTTATGTATCAAGGATCACTCCGTAAGGATCGAACAACAAAGCACATGTCTGGAAAGACGGGTCACCGTGTCCGTTTTGAAGGCGTGCGCGATTCACTTTCATACTTTCGTAACGGGCAGTGATGCGGAAATGCGGCGTTTATTATGCAAGCGCACGCGCCAGTGTGTCTGTTTGGAGCGAGTGTGTGGTGGTGCGGGTACGTTACCGAGCTGGTGGCGGCGCGTGCGGTGGCGAACACTCACGGGAGGCTGAGCGGGCTGGCGAAGCGTAGCCGGAGACGCGAGCGGTCCGAGTGAGCGCGCACAATCGAGTGCCGCCATGAGCCGGCGCCGGCGCAGCGAGCCCGCCACCACCGGCTCCCTACTCGTGCCGCCACCGCCGGTTCGCCGAAGCCTCTCTACTCCCTTCAGTTGCTGAACCAGGGTGGGTTAACTATTACCACACGACCACAACACACGAATTTTCTCATACTATATTTATACAGCTTCTTACAAACTCTGATCAATCGATATAAAACGAAGATGAAATAAATGATAACACATGAGATAAAATTAACAGGTCGGTGGTCTATTGGTCACAGCTCTTGACTGCTAAATCTAGAGTCTAGGGTTCAATTCACCACCACAGCAAACATTCATGTTTGCTTCATGTCTGGGTGTTTAATATCTAAACAAAGTATCGTCATAATTTAGGGTAGGCTCGAGCCCCTCGGTGGGGACATACATGAGCTGACGATTACAAAGTATGTATGTAGAGTCTATGGTTTCTATTCTAGTAACAGAACAGGAAATCCTAGTTTGGAGCCACTGTCTTGCTTATGTGTATAAAGTTTCATTTGAATCAGCTCAAGTTCCGTTTTCAAGAAAATATTATACGTCGAGTTTCGGTAAGGTCCCTCAATTGGCTACAAGTATTATTAGTACGGGTACCGAGTTGATTTTTCAATTCAATTCAAAACATTTATTTCGGATACGATAAAAAAGATTTGTTAGCTATTTGAAAAATGTAAAGTTATATTGTTGTAGCTATTTGAAAAATGTAAACGATAATATGTATTTTTATTGCATTGCAGTAACAATGAATTAATGTTATGATGTTTTGAACTATTGCTTTCGTTTGGATTTTAAAATGTTTACTTGACTTTATAAAAAGTTCATAAAACGCAAGTCAGGTCGAACTTTCCAAGGTAGTAGTTAAGTACTTGTTTTTTTACCTTATTCACTTGGACATAAATGCAAGCAACATAATAATACCTGTAAACCTACTCATTGTACAATATGTTCAATTCTTATAAAATATCTATAGAAGGCAATTGTACGCACATGTCATTTTTACTTCCTTTTTAGCATTTGATCTCTTGTACAGAAATTGGCTGACGATGTAAAGACTGCAATTACATGCATTCGTAAAGTAATGAATACCGATATTAAGTTTCTAAAATTAGGTAATTTATTATGTAAATGGTAAACAATGGTGGTCGTTGGCCAAGGGCGAGGAGCTGCCACTCACCCGTGGTTTACGAGTATGTTAATAAGACGAATGTCAGAGTTCACAGTGAGTGAGGAAACCCAGCTCAGCAGACGCTTGGAGACAAACGCCTACTTTTTCAAAGTTTCCACTTGCGTCAAGGCGAAAAAGTCTTCATTACACCTTTTCATCAGTGTTTAGTTAGTTATATCATTAAAGAATAGGTTATCACGTTGTAGGTCGTTGCATTATTTTATTTTTATTGTTAACGCCTCACCAGTGGAGTGCGCTATCCTTAGACTGTGTGGCGATCGGGAAACTTCCGCGGGGAAAAAACGCCGCTAGAAATGTAAATTTTTCGGGTTCTGTGCCATATATCCTAAATCTGATTACTGATTTGGAAAACTGATATAATTTTCAGTTTAGTGATGTTATTTTTAAATGAAATTATTTAGTTATCGACTGGAAAAAAAGTTAAGGAAATAATACTGCGAAATATGATATCTTTTTTAATATTTTACCCTACATTTTTAAGCCAGATTACCCTACTGATCGTTATAACGACCAAAATTGCATAAATTGCATTTTTTTAAATAACATTTAAAATTATTAAGCCAAGTCAGGAAATATATAACAAAGCACGTGCAATTATTAATTCGCGTTGAGATTTTGAATTTTCCCACAGGAACTTTTGAATTTTCCGGGATAAAAAGTACCCTATGAGGAACCATCATACAAAATTTCATCAAAATCAACAGACAAAAATTGCAAAAGTTGTTGTTTTGGCCTCTATGTCGTTCCTAATGTCCGCCACAGTTATTATTTTCCAAAAATATTTCATGTACAGACACGGCCCCGTTATTATATGTATAGAAACAGAAAAAAAGAAATAAAAAAACTAATAAAATAAAAAAAAATCAGGCATAATTAGGTTAAAACGAAATCAACGACTACCCTTTTTTGTGTTTTTATAAAGTTTATAGTCTAAGCGGGACACTACGGTGAGGGTTTATGGCATTTTTTAAACTTTTGGATTAATGTACTAAATCTTACTGAAAGTGTGCCAACGAAACTTATACCAAGTCCACCCATCTATATGTCGCTAGACTTAATCTTTTTTTTAAATTCCACGAAATTCTTCAAATCCGAAGCCCACTCCAGAGTTACGGAGTTGAGCGCTCCACATAGTTTCCAAGCCCTATGTGCGTGCCTCTGTTATTGCAATTAATAAATTAAAAAAACTGGCCAAGTGCTAGTCGGACTCGCACTTCGAGGGCTCCGCACCACCACGTCTCTCCACGCAACTATGACAATACCACTTATTAGAAACAAAAGACCAATAGAATTATGATGGTTGTTTTTCAGTTTAGACTCTGTGGCGGACTCCTTACTCGTGTAAATATTTTTAAATGTTTATAGTTTTGTATCTGGTGTGAATATTTTTGGTCTGTGCATCGCTTTGTGATCTGGCTTGTCTACCTTGGATTTTTTTGAGGCGAAATTTCTGTCAATTCAAAAAAATAGGTGCAAATTACACTATTTCTGATAGTCATAAAATAATAATAACAATGTCATTTGTGAAGAATCAAGAATTATTTCTTGATTATTTTTGTTTATACAAGAATTAGTTAATAACGTCAAAACTCAATCCTTGATATAAACCAGATTATGTCATTAGAACATGAAAACAATATGACACGAAAAGTTATAGGTAAAAATCATTGATTGCCTTTAACAAGAGTAGATCAGTTCACACGGACAGCACCCGGTCACGAGTATAATGCGAGAGTCAGCCATCGCTCCCATCAACCATATTAGAGGAAAAGGAACGTCTGAATGGAATCGGAATGTATTATGAATAGCTAGAAAATTATATAAATACATTGTAATAATTTTCGAAAGACCTAAAATCTTTTAGGTACAAGCTTTTAATATTGCATTGTCACGCGATATACTGCAATATGCAAAATTTCAGCTCAATCGCAAACCGGGAAGTAGGTCAAATTTGACTTGCAAGATTCCACCCGAACAAATATACCTGCATACATTGCAAGTTAAATAAAAGCTTGTTAATAGCATTTCGGCGTTTCACTATGTTCCGCACCGGACTCCGCTTTAACTCCTTATCGTGAATATATCTCAAGATTGACCAGTTTTTATTATTTGTTGTTAAACTTTAGGACAAGTACACCACATCACCAAGTTTATTGCTTGTATGTATAGCCTTTTTACAAAAGAGCAAAAACAAAATGAAGCTTTTAGAAAACATGTATCATACATGGGAAAGGAGCCCCCTTTAATTTTTATTTATTGTGTTGTTTGTTAAAGCGGCAACAAAAATACACTCTTTAAAATACAATCGTCTACTTTTAATGGTTCATGAAATACAGTGACAGACAGACGGACGGAACAGGCAGATTGCGCAGGCATAGTAATAGGGTCCCCTTGGTCACCCTTAGGGTGTACGGTACCATAAAATAAGTCAAATTCCGAAGGGTCTCCCCACAAAGATGAAGATATCTCTTAAATCGGAAAGAAATTTATTTTTGGTTGTCAAAACAGATATTTCATTTTAAAAGCTTTTAATTAACTTGCAATGTATGTATGTATGTTTGTTCGGGTGAAATCTTGCAATTTAATTTTGACCCACTTATCCCGGTTTCCGATTGAGCTGAAATTTTGCATGCATATGTATATCGCGTGACAATGCAATATTAAAAGCTTGTACCTAAAAGTTTTTAGATTTTTCAAAAATATTTTCGATTTTTATTGTTCCTGCTCTATCTAGGTACATAAACTTAACTTGGGTTAGGTAAAAATAAATATAATACTAATGAAAATAGGTAAAATACAATAGTTGTGTAATTGTAATCGGAATTTTCAGTGTGTAAGCCTTTACACAGTTAACTTGCGGTTTTGGCGAGTTAAGTCCTCATCGTCGTTTGGACGGCGATTTGCCAGTTAAGGCGGTAATATTACAGATTTTCGTTATTTTTGACGTCAATTGATCCTAAACGATAGAAAACCCAAGGTTGAAAAAAAAACCACCCTTATTGTTGATGATGTCCCTTAAAGTCAAAAGCTATGAGAAACATGATTGAGCAGTTTTGGCTCAATAGAAAAAAATACCAAAGATGGGTCTACACTACACCGTTACTTTCAAAATTTAGTTATGACTAATATTTTGAACTATAAAAAAAAAAAAATATACAACAATATTTTTTATAATAATACAAAGTGAGAAAAGTTATTATTTTTTATATTTCATTCAGAAAATTGAAAATAAACGAAAAAACATTGATAAAGTGTAAAAGTGTGGTTATTTTCTTTACTCTTTACACGTAAAAAAACAGAGACAACTGTTCCAATTAAAGCCTCGCTTTAAGTAATTCTATTTTTCAACCGACTACAAAAAGAAGGAGGTTCTCAATTCGCCTGTATGTTTTTTTTTGTATATTTGTTACGCGATATCTCCGCCGAAGGTGAACCGATTTTCAAAATCCTTTTTTTATTCGAAAGAGTATACTCTCGAATGGGACCCCCCATTGTCACCGAGTCAGGATCTGATGATGGGATCCCAGGGAAATCGAGGGCAACCCTCAAATTTTATAGGCACGTTATACGTGTTTCATGTAATTTCTAAAATTATTAAAGTATTTGCGTCTGGTAGTCATCATCTTATGTTTATGAGATGATGAAGGAAGGTACAACTCCTTAACGGTTAGGAGTTGGAGGATAATTCTTTAAATTACGTAGGTACGTATAGACCGATAGTTGTATTCTTTCAGATTATTCAAATGAGCTGATGGAAGATTTAACTCCTTAACTTTCATGCTGTTGAGATGATGATGGAACAAAAACACAGGAATCTGTATCTTTTAATGAAACACATGAGTTAAGATTTGATGGTTTCTATTGCCGAGTGGGTTATTGGGTTTAACGTTGTCAGATAGATAACAATATCACTAAAAATAAAGAAAATAAAAATAAAAGTTTTAAAAACTTAAAACCGACTTCAAAATGAAATTCACTCAAAAGTGTGAAAAATATTATTATACTTAGATACACGATATTAACCAACAATAACGAAATCAAAGGCCTAAAGTTTTTTTGAGGTGGGTGTCAGCAATGCCATAAGTTAATTGTGACTAAGTAGCTGTGTGCTGGTACCGACCTCACAAAAAACTTAAGACCCACCTTTGATTTCGTTATTGTTGGTTAATGTCGTGTATCTAAGTATAACAATATTATTTCATACTTTTGAGTGAATTTAATTTTGAAGTCGGTTTTAAGTTTTTTAATCGGCGCGTCAAGTGCAAGTCTACCCCGCCCGTGCGTCTACCGCACCCCGGCAATGGCAACTAAATTCGCCGCGTGTGTTAACTAAACTCGCCGGTGTAGACGGGCGATACAGTTCAAACGACCGGCTATGTTAAATAATTTTCGAAAAACCTAAAAACTTTTAGGTACCAGCTTTTAATATTGCATTGTTACGCGTTATACATATGCATGCAAAATTTCAGCTCAATCGGAAATCGGGAAGTGGGTCAAAATTAACTTGCAAGATTTCACCCGAACAAACATACATACATACATACATTGCAAGTTAATTAAAAGCTATATATACCTACACATAACATAACATGTTTATGTGTAGGTAACGTCAAAGGCAAGAAGCAATCTCTCACAGCACAAATAATGGAAAAATGCGACATTCGTTAATTTGTAGTTTAACACACAAAAATATGTTTTTACGATTACAAATTTACATTTGCTGTTGGTCCATCGACCGTGATTTAGACCAATGTAGGGAAGGGAGAACATTGCTCATCAATCGTATTGCTTTTATAGTTTCGTATCAGAATTCCCGGACTGCCGGATGTTCTTTAGTGATTTAGAATGTTCCATCTCATCTTAGTTGTAGTAGTAGTATCTTGCAAAGTCGCTGTCTGCCTCTGCCTGTTTCTCCGCTTACTTCTGAACCACGATACACCTGATTGATTTTGATACGGTTATCTATCACTAATAAAAAGAGAGATGAAAAGGTTTGTTAGACACCTTGAGCCGTAAATGAATTGGGCGCAGTCGAGGGTGTTTTTGGTGGATGTCGCTATCCCGTTATAAGAAACCTCGTGCAAGCTGATACAGAAAAAGGACCAAGTACGTAACTGGCGCACGAAGTTACTGATTTGTGATATGGAATCCACCAAAATCCTCCCAGTAGTCTTTTTCGTGAACGGATTATTCTCAGCTGGCCTTGAAAGTCACCTAAGGTGGCTGAAACTCCAAGGCAAACCAATAATTGCGGCATTGCAGAAAGCAGTCCTCCTCGACAATGCCCGGATAGTCTGACGCTCTCTCTCCCCATCGCACTGTACTCCAGCTGACTGGTGCTTCTGTGCAATATATTTTTTAATAATTTATTAGAGGGTCCTTGGGGAAAATTGTTTAGTATGATTGGTAGAAAGTCCCAATTAATTTGATACTACAGTGCTTCTATTTGTACTTTCTCGACCCCGTAGTACGGTACGTACGTACATAGGGCAAGAAGTATTGTTATCGCGAAAAAAAAATGTTTTTCAAATTGTCGTGAAAATATGTTCTAGGTATATCAATAGCACGTACCGAAAAACCGTGCATCTCAATACCGTCCGTCCGTGCGTCCTTGCGTTTGTCCAATTCAGAAATTTGGATAAAATTATTTCATTAAGGGAATAACATAAGTTTCTTCTTACCTTCAAACCGAAGAGTAGCTGCGATACAACAAAAACTATGTTATTTTTTTTGTCTTAAAAACGGCTCAATAAAACGATTTTGATAAAACTTTGTTTGTCTATTACATTTTAATACCCATTGGTTTAGGAAAAATCGTGTTTGTATGGTTCTCCTACAAATGTGCGATTTACTCACAAATTGTTGGAGCTATTGAATTGTCATGTACTTAATATTTGTTAACGAATAAGTATATACTTCGTCATGCAACATAAATTCATAGTTTTTTTTTTAATGATTTATGTATGAAAAAAATTAATAATCAAAACAATTGCCGAGAAAGTTGAGCGCGGACTGCTGTACATTTTATAATATTAGATGATGATTTGGTTAGCTTGTCTATAAAATAGTTATATAATATTTAGTAAAAAGAAACGTCTATAATGGCCAATTGTATATTGTATTAAGGTCACTGCTCACTACCTATAAAAGGAGTAGAACGCAAAAATAAACAACATAATATAGGCACTGAGGGACCTGTGACCAAAGTAAATAGAATCACTACGTTTGAGCTGTGACAAACGAATGATAAGTACCTACCAGTGCGCGTACCCGTGCGTTGCGGGGGAAACACGTACATTGGTGGGAGGCAGGGAGTTTCCCTTCTTTACGTAGTAATATTTGGTATTCTTTGATATTATTGTAGGCCTTTTCGTCTCGCATTTTGCAACTCTGTTTTAGGTTTCCGTCGTCAACAAGGAACCTTTATAGTTTCGCTATATCTGTCTGTCTGTCCGTCTGCTCGCGGCTTAGTTCAGAGACTATTAGTACTGGAAAGTTGTTATTTGGCATGCATTTAAAGAGAGGGTGAATTATTTTTCGTTAACTTACCCTATTGTGTGGGTATCTTTGAATAGGTCTTCCAAAACTTCTGCGGGTTTGTTAAAACCATTTTTCGATTCAGGGATTGTTTGCCACATATTTAGCTTCAAAGCGCAATTTTTTGTTATAGTCAATGCCCCCCCCCCCCCCTATCAGCTCAGCCGCTATTTCAGGAGCTCTGAAAAAATTGTAAATAGTATGACATATAATCAATTTACCATCACGTGAGATGATGCCAAGGGCTTACAAATTGTGAATAAAAAAAGGAAAACTATGACGGCTAACGTGGGATTCATAGTTTAGGAGTTATAGTCAATCAACTTAAGATGTGCAGTTGGATTTGTAAAGAGTTCATAGATTTTCCATACAAAATGTTCTATTAACAACTGCAAATATAATTTTATTTTTTAAAATATAGGTACATAGGTTTGAAAAGACTGTAAAACCCTACTTACCGCGAGTCCGACTTGCACTTGGCCAATTTTTGTTTTAAAATAAGGTATGCTGTGCTAAATAAGTCAAAAAAAACTTTAAAATATATTTTTTAACCGACCAAAAAAAGGAGGAGGTTTCTCAATTCGATATACAGGGTCTTCGGCAGATGGTTGAAAATACGAAAATGGGGGATAGGTGGGGTCGCCTCCCACCTATTTTGAGAATTAAAAAAAATCTAGGACTTGTAATTTTTTTTACAGGATTTTTTTTCCTTTTTTTAGAAATTTTGCCATTTTTATACCTTTGAACACATGTAACTTTTTGTTTTTTAAAGCTAGCTCCAAAATCTTTTTTTTAATAGACTTTTATAAGATTGTCGGCTCTAAAAAAAATTATGTTTGTTTCAAGTTATTGCTTAAAACAAAAATGTGGGCCCCCGAACTTTAAAAAAAAGTTGAACAAAAATTTGAAAGTCAACTTTGCGATGCATTTAAAAAAAAAATAATGGGGCTGGAAGGCTTCTGTTTTTTTTAAAACATCTCTAAAGCTTAGGCTTTTGAATGGTATGTAATTTGTTTCGGTATCTTTTTTGTAACCGGAGTTGTTAATTTTTTTTACTCAATTGGACCATGTTGACGAAATTCCACTAGTTACATGTTTTGTGAAATGTATCAAATGCAAAGTTGAAAATAATGTAAATACTAACTGTTGGGACGGTTACAAAGAGCAGGTACGTTTTTTTACATTCTTGCACACACATAATGGCTATCTTTTGTCATTTATTGGCATATTGGAGTTAGCACTTCCATATGCCAATAAAATGTCCGCATATTCCGCATTGGTAAATTGAGCCATTTTAAACCACAACAAAGTCTTAACAAAACGTCTGATAATAACAAAAAGTGACAAACAACAAAAAAACTTAACAAAATCACAAACGTTAATAACGTTAACGTTTTTTTTTTCGTTAATTTCACTTTGCTGTGTTTGTGATTTTGTTAAGTTTTTTTGTTGTTTGTCACTTTTTGTTATTATCAGACGTTTTGTTAAGACTTTGTTGTGGTTTAAAATGGCTCAATTTACCAATGCGGAATATGCGGACATTTTATTGGCATATGGAAGTGCTAACTCCAATATGCCAATAAATGACAAAAGATAGCCATTATGTGTGTGCAAGAATGTAAAAAAACGTACCTGCTCTTTGTAACCGTCCCAACAGTTAGTATTTACATTATTTTCAACTTTGCATTTGATACATTTCACAAAACATGTAACTAGTGGAATTTCGTCAACATGGTCCAATTGAGTAAAAAAAATTAACAACTCCGGTTACAAAAAAGATACCGAAACAAATTACATACCATTCAAAAGCCTAAGCTTTAGAGATGTTTTAAAAAAAACAGAAGCCTTCCAGCCCCATTATTTTTTTTTTAAATGCATCGCAAAGTTGACTTTCAAATTTTTGTTCAACTTTTTTTTAAAGTTCGGGGGCCCACATTTTTGTTTTAAGCAATAACTTGAAACAAACATAATTTTTTTTAGAGCCGACAATCTTATAAAAGTCTATTAAAAAAAAGATTTTGGAGCTAGCTTTAAAAAACAAAAAGTTACATGTGTTCAAAGGTATAAAAATGGCAAAATTTCTAAAAAAAGGAAAAAAAATCCTGTAAAAAAAATTACAAGTCCTAGATTTTTTTTAATTCTCAAAATAGGTGGGAGGCGACCCCACCTATCCCCTATTTTCGTATTTTCAACCATCTGCCGAAGACCCTGTATATATATTTTATGTATGTTCGCGGATAACTTCGTCATTTACAAACCGATTTTGATGATTCTTTTTTTGTTGGTAAGGAGATAACCATAATAAGGAAACCGGATTCTGATGATAGCATCCCAGAGAAATCGAGGGGAACCTTAGTTTCCTGTTTGAAGTCGGTTTTTTTTTGTTTAAAATTTGCCCTATTCTTAGCAAGGAGATTGTCGGTGAAGGTCTAATTTAGTTGCGAAAGAGCATGTTCTGGCACTTGCCCGCTAATTGCCATTAGCATGCTATTACTTGTTAATATTTTTTGTCCACGTTTCACTTCCCTTGACGACTACTGCATGGACTGGCTTGTTTACTAATTGTTTGTGAGGTGTAATCGCCCGCGACTGCATTATGACTGCCATTACAACTTTTGAATCTGCAAGGTGACTTTTCACTCACTGTAATGTGGCCAACGGTAGACTCTACTCATAATCATCATCATATCAGCCGAAAAACGTCCACTGCTGGACAAAGGCCTCCCCCAAGGATTTCCACGACGACCGGTCCTGCTTTGCCCACTTCCAGTAGCTTTCCGTGACCTTCATCAGGTCATCAGTCCACCGAATTACTCATAATAAAACCATCATCATAGCAGCCGAAAAAGTCCACTGCTAGACAAAACCCCATCTAAGGATTTCCACCACGGCCAGCACTGCGCTGCCCACTAACATTATCCATTAGCTTTCCGTAACATTCATCAGATGATCAGTCTACCCGTTGGGAGGCTTGGTTACTTCCCATACTTATTGTCATTAATAATTAATTAAATCAGTTGATTTGCAATTTTTCTTTGGAAAGTCTTAAAGTATTTTGTTCCGATTTTCTTGCGGAAAATGGTTCAATTTCATGAGAAGTATTTACTGAATGCCGTTCTAAACAGGGAGCAAATAGTAGATATAGCATCCACCTACGTTCTAAAGTTTTATTTCATTCAACACTAATGCCCGGTTGCTCTTATCACGGTAGGCTCGATGCGGACATATATGAGCTGATATGATGATAGGTTTATAGCTGTCAGAGATATAAATACAACTGTAAATCTGCTAAGTTATAATGAGGGCTCCCGTTTGCGAGGCTCCTTTTCTGCGGTAAAAAAATAACCTACACTAAACCTAAAAGCTATCTACATGTACTTAACTATACCTCCATAGTTTTACAGAATCAATATTTCTCAGTACATTACCAGGTTTTGTGCGATAAATATTTTTTCCTTGTATATTGCTGCAAGCGACCCATGACCGATGGTTCATCACAATCATTATCATATCAGCCAAAGGACGTCAACTACTGAGCAAAGACCACCGGGTCTGCGCTGCCCGCATCCAGTGGCTTTCCGTGATCTTCACCAGGTCATCGGTCCACTGAGTGGGAGGCCTGCCTATGATACGTTTTCCGGTGCGCGGTCACTACTTGGGAACTTTACTACTTACTTATCCGTAGGAAAACCAAAGTAACCGTCATAGTTCATAGAATCGCAAAACTTAAGTGGCAGTGAGCGGGACACATAGCTCGTAGAACAGATGGCCGTTAAGACATGGTTATATCACAGATATTTGTGTCTTACTGCGCCTTATGTACATTACAGATAAGCGAATTGAATGTTGTTGATGTAGGTATCATATCAGCCAAAGGACATCCACTGCTGGACAAAGGAGGCCTTCCACAACAACAGGTCCTATACTGCCCGCATACAGCGGCTTCCCGAGCATGAGGTCCGCGTTCCACCGAGTAGGAGTACGTTTTCTAGTGCACAAACTCCACTCGAGAACTTAACTGCATCTGTTTTACGAGCTGTGTGCCCCACCTACTGCCAGTTTAGCTATTCTGAGGGCTATGTCGGTCACTTTGATTCTCCTACGGATCTAAGCGATCATGTCTCAGTTCCATATTTCAACACTAGCAACACACACTGGTCAAAGACCTTGGTCTTAAGACACAGCAGTATTTGGGATGTAAAGCCTAGCCGAGTCGGATTTAAGATCAATCTTCGAATCCTACTCAGCTATCGGCAGCAAAGATCCCGAATTTGGAACTATCTAACTGGACTGTTTGGATCTTCCTAACTGGACTCGTCAACAAATTTGAGTGTAGAGCCTCCAACCTTCAGAGGAGTAGTGAGCAGTAGTAAGAAGCGGTTGCGACATGGACATTCGACGTAGGTTATTAAATAGATAAATAAATTAGGAAGATCCAAACAGTCCAGTTCAAGATTCGAAGATTGATCTTAAATCCGACTCGGCTAGGCTTTAGGTACGTCCCAAATACTGCTGTGTCTTAAGACCAAGGTCTTTGACCAGTGTGTGTTGCTAGTGTTGAAATATTAACTACATAGTACGCACGTACACAGATAGTCCTGGAATTCAATGGCCCAACTATTCTTATATGTTTTTAGTTTGTTTACCTTGTATTTGTTCATGGATGTACAGAAAATTTTTCTTGGAGATCAGAACATCAATCGTATCGATATATCGTAGTTCAACCTTGTTGAGATGTAAAGTATGAAAAATACATATTTACAAAATACGTTTTTTAATGTCTGTTTCGACTGGTGTGTGTACATATAGTAGTAACTACTACATTATATACAAATTGTACAGCCACGATGTGCATGCTATCTCCCAAATCTTTTTCCGTTTTACGCAGTTGGGCATAAATAAATTAAATACTCCTGCGTGTTTCAGGCCATATAAAGTTAGAGGTAGTTATTTACTGAGTTTCATGAGAATGGTTTGAGCAGTTTAAGAGAAAAAAAAATGTTTTTTTGGCTAGGTGGCTCCCCTACGAAATCAAGTTAGGGAAACTTTTTTAAAAAACGGCTGGAAATATAAAAATAGTATTGCCCGAACCCAAATTTTACTTAAATCAGTCTAGTATTTAAGGCACTAGAGCACCGGACGGACACGAAGATGGACAGATACACAGACACACACATCGAAACATGCATTTTTTATTTCATAGTTATCTTTATAATATAATATAAATATAATTAATTAATAAAACTATAACGGGGCCGTGTCTGTACATGAAATATTTTTAGAAAATAATAATTGTGGTTGACTTTACTAACGATATAGAGGCCAAAACAACACATTTTGGCATTTTTGTCTGTCTGTCTGTATGTTCGCGCATTACGCAAATACTACCATTCCGATTTCGATGAAATTTTGTGTGGTAGTTCCTTATAGCCCGGGTTAACATATATTATACTTTTTATCCCGGACATTCAAGAGTGCCCGTGGGAAAATTCAAAACCTCCACGCGGACGAAGTCAAGGGCACAGCTAGTTTACACTCTATGAGTGTTATATTATCGATCCCCATCAAAATCTAAATTTTGATAATTTTGCCATCACAATACCTTCATCACTCGTTCTCCCCTCGATAACGCTCGCCCCTCAGTCGCTCGAAAGTAAAAGTAGTAGTTAAAGTTTGGCAATATTTATTTACTCGTTCGTCTTCTGTAATATTCATTAATTTGAATATTTTTAAATTATAAAACAAGTCTCGTAATTTCATGTATAAATGATTTATAGATAAAAAAAAACATTTATTTACTCGTATGACATGTGCACAGAATATTCTAACATAATTAAAATGTCATAAGCAAATATCCAAGTTTCTTAGAAAAAATAAACTTTATAATTGGAAGTGCCTAATGTAGCAGCATTTTACTATATAATCGATTGATCGAGATCATTTGTGTTTCCCGATTCCTATAATTTGGAGATCTCCAAGGCAAGAGTGAACAGGCATTATTTGAGTTTGCATGTATCAATCATCCTCGAATACATCATCACTTTCCATCAGGTGAGTTGCAGTCAAACGCACTCAAATTTTTAATAATTAAAAAAGTGTTGCTGATATAGTAATGATGAATAGAAATGCTAAGGCTTGAGTGCTTAAAAGTTAATTAAATGCGACGCTATTACGAGGCGGTGATTTAAATTGATATTCTGGTAATCTGATCGCAGATTTAATATTATTCACCATGTTATGTATAAGTTGCGTCATTAGGATCTAAATCCATTGCGAAATACTTTCGAAACCCGCTGCAGAGCCCCGAGCGTCGGCGGTCAGTGTGTAGCTTCCTCTTGCTCGTTTTGTCCGTGATATAATAACTCTGTGATATTCCGTTGCTCGCCTTTCCGTAACCTCTATTTGCAAGTAGTGTGTCATGACGAGACGTCAAAGAGGAGGTTAGATTATAGATATGCAAGCAATTACAAAACTGTAATGCTAAATATGTTTTGACACTAGATGAATCTTACTAGAGCGTGATTGTTTAGAATTAAATTTATTTTTTCAAATTAAACTTTTCGTGGGTTCATCATCATCAGATCAGCCGAAAATCATCCACTGCTGGACAAAGGCCTCCCCCAAGGATTTCCACGACGACCGGTCCTGCGCTGCCCGCGTCCATCGGCTTCCCGCGATCTTCACCAGGTCTTCGGTCCATTTCGTGGGTTGAGATTTGTAAAAATTCCTTCACTAAATTTAAATTTCAAATAGTTTATGCCGCAAAAATGTATTGCAGATCATATCGATATATTCATAGTTAACTTAGAATATTAAGAAAATGTGACAAAATAGTTTTTTTTAACCAAATTTACAGTGACCGCTTTTAACCTCGACCTAACAAATTGGTAGATCCGATGGCCGAGAAAACTCGACACAACATTCATTGTAAAGGACTTTTATTTCGTAACTCGGACTTCGACCGAAATAAATTGTGTTATTCTTAAGATTGGTAACATAACACGGTTTGTTGATCCGGTTCAGCCTTTCTCTGCGCCTGGAAGTGAATTGAGAAAGATTCAGGCAGTGATTACGCGTGCGCGTGAGTAACAGTGCTTTGACGCAACTAGGATTTTCTGGTTACAAAAACGGATTTAGCATTTGCAAAATGAGGAAAATTTTATTACATTTTATGGCCCTTTAATAAGTTAAGCAAATTTTCGTCGTATTTATGTAATTAGCACGAGGTTGTCTTACCAAGTATTTCTACATGGATATATTATTGCACATTAGCATGTATTGACATAGGTTTGAAATTAATGATATGTGACTTTAATGATATATATATGTTTGGTTTAGCCAATCATTTAGCACGTACAACGAAGAGTTTTAGACAAAAGATTATTCCTACATCTAGTCGGCGGCGTCAGCGCGGGCGGCGACATTTGAGCGCACCCGTCTTTTTTAAGGAGAAATAAATTGAACCACTTCATTGTAGTTATAATATAAGATAATTTATCCACTCCCATTTGGTAATTTGTTTAATACTTAACCTCAAATCATATCTCAAAAGCATTCATTCCTACAATGTACATTTTAGTATAATTAATCCTTTAGTAATGACATTCATATTTAAATTGTATGATTTTATAAAATCTCATTTGATTTATAACAATTTGTTACTAATAAATAATTTCATTTCATTTCAATTTTATTTCATTTCTACAAGTCGTTTTACAATGATCATTTCAAAACGAAAACGAGACAACTGTACTACAATGAAACTTTTTAAATATTTTTATGGCTTTGGCTTCAAAAATTCAATACATATATGATTATGACAAAATTTCAATGTACCTATTTTGCAATGTATGATGACAAGGCCATTTAAAGAAGCGCGCGTACCTGCGCCATGGCTAATCATCGCGTGTGATTAGGGTGTACGGGTGAAGTTTTGACGGTTTAAAATTTTCTTTTATCTATTTCATGGTCGTAGAAAAAGTATTGTATGCCACTGCACGCAATTAGTCATTGTTACAGTCGTGCTTTAAACTAGCACTCATGTTACAATGGCTCTCCGTACTTGGCAGTGGCATAAATAATTATTGTTTATAAAAGAAAGTAAATGAAAATTCATCATATCAGCTCATATAAGTCCAGAGATACAAACGCGTATAAAGGGGCTCGAGCCTACCCTGAATTAAGGCGACCGGGCCTCAGCCCTTAGTCGACCACGCAGAGTGCGGGTTGGTCGACTTCACACGCAGCCTTCGAGTTTCTTCGCAGGTGTGTGCAAGTTTTCTCACGATGTTTTTCTTCGCCGCAAGAGCATCAGATAAACTTACATATAAAATCGAAATTTGAAAGTACATTGGTATATGGCAGGATTCATACTATGACCTCCCGACAGGAGGTAGCAGACCTAGCAGTTACGCCACCGACGCTCTTATGAAATGAAAATTAATTAAATCTGTATATATAAAATTATCGTGACACTGTGTTAGTTGCCATACCTACTCCTCCTAAACGACTGGACGGATTTCCATGAAATTTTCTGTGTACATTCGGTAAGTCTGAAAATAGGTAAAGAAATTCTATAACCGGGATCTAAGCGGGCGAAGCCGCGGGAAACAGCTAGTATAATATACATTTGAAAACAATATCAACACTGAGTAATAATTCAATTTATTCAGGAAACAAAGTTGTGAAAACGTGATTATAAAGAGTCGATGAGTTTATTGAGACAATCAATGAATTTAGTAATGAAAACTCGGTTAGAATCGTGCTGTGGTTTCCATAGTAGATCAATAAACAATAAAATATGACCAATTGTGAACTATTTTCTAAAAAAATGCATTTCAAAAGGTCACGACATACTTTTGAAATATTTATTCGGCATATCGGTTTTTGAGATAAAAAAATCGTCTCGGTAATGACAGTGAGATCATCGATTCAGCGTTACTGTGGGCAAGAAAAAGCACTGAAGCGGGTTTGCGGGTTAAGGACTAACAGAGGGTTTGCGACATGTCATAAAATAAAAGCTTGCATTTTTTTTAATTTCCTACTCGTAAATGATACAACAAAGTATGGTACAGGTATCTACTCATTATTGTTAACATCAAAATGCCGTTTATATGAAATTGATGACAAGAGACCTCGAAGGTGGGTGGAGGGGGGGAGGGGGACGGGACATAGCCAGCAATATTAGTAACACTGGCTAAATACGAGGTATTCTATTTTTGCCATGATGGATTACCTCCTGATGCATCATACATACTTATAAACTGTATTCCCCACGGACAACATACCTTCTCGCAGGAGCGTCTAACATTATTCAATTTGTATGGGAGGTATCTTTTTAAGGTTTTCCTGGACATACCACTGCGGCCATATTATAGCTGCTAGTAAGATTTTTCGATTGAGTTAATTTGATAAATAAACTTAAGTCCATTTTGGAGGACAAACAATATTTTCAACCTTTTTTGTTTTTTTTTACCTTTTTTTTACCTCAAAAGGAAAAAACGAAACCCTTATAGGATGACTTTGTTGTCCGTCCGTCCGTCCGTCCGTCCGTCCGTCTGTCTGTCTGTCAAGACCCTTTATCTCGGGAACGCGTGGAGGTATCGACTCAAGATTTAAACCATACAATTCGGTCTACACTCCCTTG
Organism: Coleophora flavipennella; assembly: GCA_947284805.1. Classification (NCBI taxonomy): domain Eukaryota; kingdom Metazoa; phylum Arthropoda; class Insecta; order Lepidoptera; family Coleophoridae; genus Coleophora; species Coleophora flavipennella. Next base: position 31,697,088 of record OX369308.1, read on the forward strand.
AAGCTGCGAAAAAAATAAAATTCTAAGTTGACGCAAAAAAAAAGATATGGTAGTTTATGCCGCAAAAAATGTATATTTCGACACTCTCAAGGGAATCAAAATTTATAGGGTATTTCCCGTTGACCTAGAACTATGAAATTTGGCAAGTGATACTAGTACTCTTTATTATACTGTGGTAATACCGTCTTATACTTGCAGTAGCAAGTATAGGAAAATATTTGAAACCGTACATTTGTAATTCATCACATCAGCTTATATACGTCCCCACTGAATTAGGGCGATAGGGCCTTAGTCGACTACGCGGGCCCAGTGCGGGTTGGTCGACTTCAGACACAACCTGCGAGTTTATTCGCAGTCATATGCAGCTTTCCTCACGATGTTTTCCTTCACCGTAAGAGCGTTGGATAAACGTACATATGAAAACGAAATTCACATTGGTACGTGGCAGGATTCAAACCACGACCTCCCGGACAGGAGGCGGCGGCCCTAGCTGTTACTTCACCGACGCTTGTAATTAAATCATAAAAAAATACAGTCTTTATTTAAAGTACGTATCAATTACGCAAGGAACGGCGGTCCAAATTTTGAATTGAGTTAACCGTGTCATGTGGGGTATCGTATGAAAGGGCCTCATTGGCACACGCTTGAACTAATTTTTTTGATGTATAGTTTTCAATTTATAACGAAGAATGAAAAAAAAAATCTTTTCCCTTTTTTACCTAATATTTTTGGCGTATGTCTGGCGTACCTAACAGTTTGCACTGGTATGATTTATAATATGTACCTACAAATTTGTACGGAACCCTCGGTGGGCGAGTCTGACTAGCACTTGTACGGTTTTTTTTGTATGACGGGTACCATTTTTAGAGCTTCTCCTGATAAACCACATCAATGAAAAAAATTTGGAAAGCATACTTAGTGACTGTTTTGTGAAAAAAATATTTTTTACCTCTTTGTATTGTGGTAAGTACTCTAAATATTTTGAAAATAAAAAAATCAGATAAGGTTCTGAAAAATAATTTAAAATATCCATGTGCAAAATTTCATCACAATCGATTCAACAGTTTTTCTGCAAATTGAGGATACGGACATACACACATACAAGCACACACACACTTCTTTGTCCGTCTGTCTGTCTGTCAAAAAGCATTATAGACGTGAATACGTTTCGTCTTACGCGGAAAATCTTTATACATAAATGTGTTATTAATGACATAGACGTGTTTTTCATGTAATAAGTACTCATGTCTTTTGTATTTATATTAATGCGGTTTCATCAATTATTTTTATTTATGTCTTTAAAATAGGTGTTCCTCTAATACATAATGTAAAATTTAAAGTAATTATATATAAAAATACAACAATAATAATTTAGAATTGAAATATTATGTGTTGTGTGCCAAAGAACCTTAATTATGTAATACTCGTACTTTTGAAATACGAATATATTGTATAATAGCAGAATTAATGTTAGAATTAAATAACTATTAATGTCAGCGAACTCATAAAATGAATTACCTAATGTCATTGATTGTTGTTGACAACCCACAAACGTCCCCACTACTTCTGGGGCATTCTCTTCCAAACCGGAAAAGGATAGGCCATACTCCACACACGGAGGCCAAATCCGGGTTTGTGGAGGTTGTAGGGATAGTGGCAGAAGTTTTCCAAACCGCCTATAAGGCATTTGACACGGCTTAATGATTGCCATCTTATAATAGCAATCAGCACCAACGGCTTAATGTGCCTTGCGAAGCACGGAAACAGTCGAGAAAAATGTCACTAATACTCAAACCATCCAGATACAGACAGGTCAGCGTATAATCAAAGTTTAGAATATATTAGTACTAACATACATTATGGACACTCACTACCGCTCTCTAGATTCCGACCTCACCCCCTCGTCACCCAGATTGACACATTGGTTACAGTTTGGTTCTCGACCGTATGGGATTTCGCCGTGATTTTGTTTGCTCTGTTATTTGTTTTTAGTAATGTCACTTCACGACCGTTGTGTGCAGTGTCCGGGGTGTGGCATGGGCAGGTCAGTTAACCTGCGTGACCGCTTCACGTCGTTGGTACTTGAAATCAATATAACATAGCAGCATTAAAAATATTGTATTTGTTCTATGGTGAACGCTTTGACAAAGAGTAATTTACACGGACAGCACATCGTCACGACACGAGTGTAACATGACACGGCTATCGCTCCCCTCAACCATATCAGAGGGAAGGAATCGGCACGGCTCCCGATACGCCACCATCTGCACGAGCATGTCAATGCTAAGATAAAAAATTATATAGACTTATAAAAATATTAACATAACAAAAAAACTGGTTGTCTTGTAAAGTCGGTTTACGGACGATAACGTCATAAGAAAACAATCCGAACGTGACACTTTTTCGTGGATGCAGCCGTCATCCATCGATTTATAAGACGATATCGCTCCAAAAAAGATATCTTGTTAGGTGAATAGATACCTACTTCCATTTCTATTCGAAATTGGTTTCGCAACTATCAAGTAGCTTTTTGTATTGTATTAATTGACAGTTTTCGGAATAATTATTACGCAAGGCCCCGATTCGATCTCGCCCAGATGGATGTAGTTGAAATATTTTGCTTTTTTCTAGCTGAAATCAATCCAAGGTTTATAGGTACTCATAATCCTGAATCATTTTTACTTTCGCGAGAAAAAGGAGTAAACAAGGTATCGTGATGGAAAAAAATCGAAGTTGAGATTTTGATGGGGATCCATTGTCTTTTTTTTGTTTACAATTGGTGAGCCCTTGGCATCATCTCAGCACCTGATGGTAAGTAACGATGATGCCGAAGATGCAAGCAGGCTTACCAAGGTTCCCCAACGCAATGGGGAACTAGCTATCTTATCTTCAAGCCGGAACACACTTATAGAGTTAAAAAAACAAAAAAAAAACAAAATGTATGCGTGTGTATGTGTGTGTGCGTGCGTGTGTCTGTGCGTCCATCCAGTCCCTAGTTTTCAAACATTAGGTCATTTTTATATCTCCAGCTGCTTTTTTAAAATTTCTTCTATCTTGATTTTTTAGGGTTGCCACCGTAGTAAAAAATCACTTATTATTTTTTTTACTTAAAAATGGCTCTGAAAAACTCAGTAAGTTTACAGGGACTATAGTACGCAGTAATTCGTTATTCCAAGACAAATCTAAATAAAAAAAACAAACTGGTAGTCTGTAAACGACTACAATTGTATATTACTTTTTCTCAGAAACGTAACATACAACTTTGTAGGGCAGGTTTCCTTTACAGACTACCATTTGATTTGGATGAAATCGGCAAGTTGCTGTAACTTGACATGGCCTTCAGTACGCAACAGTTCATTATTCCACGAAAACTTGGAATAAGGTACCTCTCATACAAATCTAGGTTGTATGTTACTTTTCCTCAAAAATGGATATAACGATTTAATTGAAACTTAGTGATTATCTAGGACTTATTAAGGCCTACTGCACTAGGTACTTTATTATTCCAGGACAAATCTGACCAAGGTACCTCCGATACAAAATCAAATTATTTGTAAAATATTCATACAGTCCAATATACCTAGCTTTATTCTTTGCTACTTACTAAGTAAGTGTAATCATCATAGCCACAAATCGTCCACTGCTGGACAAAGGCCTCCCCCAAGGATTTCAGTGTAATGCTTATCGTTTATTTGTGTATGCCCAACTACGACAGACGGTGAAGGCTTCGCGGGAAAGTACGCACAGCGTGGCTGTACAATTTATTTTTAAAAGAGGTCGCGAGATCGAATCTTGGGATGGTTATGTTATGATAAATTGTTTATTAAACCTACTTGTTTACCGATTGTTGTAACGGTGAAAAAATACGCCAACAGCTTCGTGGTTCGTTCGATTCACACCAGGTCGCGGGTTCAACTTCCGGCGGGGTCAACTTTGTAAGATTCGGCTTGGTTGGTGGTAGGGCATAGATTTTTATGAAACTTTGTCAATACCCAGGACTTATTAAAAAATAACATTATTATTTTCTAACTTAACTTACTTAGGTAAGTGGTAGGTAAGTTTATTGTTAATTTTTATATGCCCGACTACAACATTCGGTGAAGGATTCGCGAGAAAGTATACCCAGCGGGTCTGTACAATTTATTTTATGGGCAAATATGTTAATATCTTTGCCCCAGAAGCTAGGGTGTGACACACATGACTCACTACACATTGTTCCAAGATATGTTTGGTAAAATGTGCAACATTATTTATAGTTGTTTCTAAATAATCGTTTCATAATTTATGATTGTGTGTGATTTTAAAAATGTTGTTACCAGTAAAATTCTATGTATTTTAATGAATGCATTCTACCTAATTTACCTCGAAGTATTCATTGTCATCATGTTAGCCGAAAGACGTCCACTGCTGGACAAAGGCCTTCCCCAAGGATTTCCAAAACGGCCGGTCATGCGCTGCCCGCATCCAGCGGCTTCCCGCGACCTTCACCAGGTCGTCGGTCCACTGTGTGGGAGGCCTGCCTAAGCTACGTCTTCCTGTGAGCGGTCGCCGCTCGAGAACTTTACTGTCCCAACAGCCATGTGTTCTACGCGCTATGTGCCCTGCCCACTGCCACTTAAGTTAAGCAATTCTGTGATCTATGTCGGTTTCTTTAGTTCTTCTAAGGATCTCCTTATTTCTGATTCGATCTCTTAGGTAAACTCCGAGCTTAACTCGCTCCGTTTCCCTTTAGATGACCTTGAGCCTTCTTATGATAATCATAGTAAGCGACCATGTCTCAGTTTCGTATGTCATCACTGGCAACACACACTGGTCAAAGACCTTAGTCTCGAGACATTGCAGTATTTGGGACGTGAAGATATTGCGAAGCTTCTTAAACTCTGCCCAGCTGAGTTGGATTCGTCGATTGATCTTGTTCTTGAAGTTGGATTGTTTCGCCCAGGTATACATATTCGTAAACAACTTCGAGTGTAGAGTCTCCAACCTTCAGAGGAGTGGGTACGACATGGACCTTTAACATTATTTTCGCCTTGTCCATGTTCATTTTAAGACCCACTTGTTGAGAGACTCTATTGACGCCATCGAGCATTGTGTTAAGGTCTTCCAAAGTATCAGTCGTGACCACGGTATCGTCGGCGCATCGAAGGTGAGTGATGTACTCGCCGATGATATTGATGCCGAGTCAACTCCAGTCCAGAAGTTTAAGAATATCTTTCAGGGCGGCGGTGAACAGTTACGGAGGTACAAGGTTTCCCTGTCTCACCTCTAGCTGCAACTGGATAGGTTTCGAATTCTGGTCCTGGAGGCGAACCAACATGGTGGCGTTTTTATACAAATACTTCAACATCTCGATGTATCGATTATCAATTCGGCACCGCTGGAGAGTGTAGCACAGCCCAGGTTTGTCGCCCTATTTCTGGGAGGGCGAAAGTTGGTCGATGGAAATAGAGCAGGTTTCCGAATATAAGGATCATGGTGTCCTCTCCCTCTCTTCGGACTTCACGTAAAACTACGATATCCCACCGTAACCTGCTCAGTCCTTCTTTGAGTTCTGGAAATTTCTCGTCAGTCCGCAGTGTACGCGTGTTATTAAGTTGCCAGGGCCAAAGCTCGTTGGGTTTGGTAGCCTGGAGTCTGCCGGAGTTTCTTAGCAGCCCCCGCCCCGCCGTTACCTTAACTGCTACCGGAGCCAGGAATAGCAGGGCCGCCGGGGACTGGTGTCAGTTTTTGGGTGTGTTAATCATTTTAGGGGTGGAGGGTTTTGCTATAATCGCCACGCTAGACAGGCGGGTTGGCAATGGCAGTGTGGTTGCAGGTGTGTTGCAATGCACGGAAAGGAAACTGCTGCCCATTTAGTCGTCTCTTACGACTCCCATTGGAAGGGATACGATGGCCCTATTCTAAACCAGGAGCCATACGGTTCTAAGCATTATAATATACTACATATCTGCATTTTTATATGCAAGTTTCATAATTTTACTTTATTTCATAATTTATTTATTGTCTTTAGAAGTAAACAAGTAAAAGGTTTAAAAACTTAAACCTGTTAATGGAAAAAAAACTCTTACCTACAGATTTATTTATACGATGAAAATTTGTAACATTTGATTCATTCGTAATTCGCATTTGCTGTTTAACTGTCTCTTTGAATTGTTATGGCCAAAAAAGAACGCACTTACTCAGTGATGTATTTTTGATATAATCGTTACGTAATTACTCAATGTTATTTTTGGTGATAAATATCTTGTTTGTTTAAAATTTTTAAGCTAAGCATTACTTGGCCTTCTTTAAAAGTAATTCTACCATGTATTAAAACAAGTTATAGTAATTGAAATTCCTCTTACAACAATTACTGACAACATACTAACGTATTTCTGAGTTTTGTAATAAATAATTAGCATTATTTGTGTTGGGTGGCCATTTGGAGTTCAGTTACCGGGGAGGAGCCTGCTATGTAATGTTAAAGGTAGGTTAATAAACCTACTGGCTCGTTAGATTGCTAGTCAGCGGCGCAATTATACATTCGTTATATCATTACAATCTCAAATTGCAAATAATAATGGGACTTGTAAATTTTTTATTATCTCGTTCTTATGTCCTAACGGCTCTGAAAATATGTTTTATGAACACTGCTAGAATCAAAATTAAAATTATGCTGGCCTGTGTAATATAATGCATTTTTTAGAACGTGTTACTCAGTTTTCATTGCAATTTTTCGTCGGTTCGTCTCCTTGTCTGCGCCGTGTTACGAAATAGAGATCGATTTGTATCATAGTTGTGACATGTGGAGGACAGGTGAACGTACCTACGCTCTTCATAGGTCGCAGAGGCGAGCAGTGCGGCGTAGACTAGTTATGTCAAGATCGCTGATTTGGAGGACGAGTCCGTGTTGTAACGCGACGTGTCCTGCCATCGACTAATGCGGGCACTTAAAGCTCGTGTTGCAACCACCTTAGCCACAACTTTACAAGATTTTACAAGATTTAGGTTTTTACATTCAAAACGATGACCTTCTCTTCTTTTCAATTTATTACAACGTTATTTATTAATTGCAGTGTTTAACCGCCTCCGTGGCGTAATGATTAGACCATTCGCTTCACACCAGAAGGCACGGGTTCGATTCCCGGTGGGGTCAACTTGTAAGACTCGGTTTGGTTGGTGGGAGGGCATTTTCTAAGCCCGCCTGGCTAGCTACCACCATCTTAACTAAGTTTTGCCGCCAAACATCAGTGTTATCAAAATTTATCAACATTGAGGTGTTCCGGCTTGGAGATAAGATAGCCAGTTCTCCATTGCGTTGGAGAATCTTGGTAAGCCCGCTTCCATCTTCGGCATCATCGTCACTTACCATTAGGTGAGATGATGCCAAGGGCTTACCAATTGTAAAGAAAAAAAATAAAAATAAATGATTATGATTTGAGAGGGTTTAACTACAACTCATCTGATGAAAAATGAGGATGCATTCGAGGATGTTACAGGCAAACTCAAATTAAGCTTATTTACTCTCGCCTTGACGGCCCCCAAATTGTAACAATCGGAAAGCATGAAATTGCATTACTTTGCTGTCCACAATTAAAAAAATAAAAAATAAAAAAAACAATAAAAAAAAATTAAAAATTAAAATGAGGAAATGTAACGCATCGTGTGGGTACTGGGTAGGCGGAATATCGACAACAAACGGGTGGGAACCCTCCCTGCTTCTTGTTGACGGAAAGTGGAATGAAGTTGGAGGATGAGGTGTAGTTCGAGAGAATACCGAGAGACAGGCAACTTTGCACCGATGTCGAGGCTTTGGAGCTTTGTCTTCGGACGCGGAGGTCAATGGCATACAAGGAATCCAGCTGATTATATTTCCCAAGTATACTTCTAAATCACCTATATGTTTAACAGTCTAGTTAGTTACTGGCCCTGGTCATTTTTAACACCATTTTAATAAAAAAACACAGCACATGTATCTTCACTATTTCTTTTATATTTTTTAACTAGCAGCCGCCCGCGGCTTCGTCTGCGTATAGGGTTTATGTGATGCGCTTCCCGTGGAAACTAATAAATATTCTAAAAAAAAATCTGTCTACATGATTGAGTAAAACATCCAAACATAGCGGTCGTAAGCGTGGAACTGAGCTTCTATTAAAATATCTCTTTATCAAATGTCAGATGTCAAACGTCAGTCTAACTTAAAGGGCGTGTTTTTTTATTTTATTGTAAACTCTTTCATCATATTATCCGAAAGACGTCCACTAAAAGGCCTCCCCCAAGGTTTTCCACGACGACCGGCCCAACGCTATCCAGTGGTTTCCTGCGACGTTCACCAGATCCTCGGCCCACCGAGTTCGAAGCCTGCCCACGCTACATCTTCCGGTACGCGTTAGCAACTCGAGAACTTTATTGCCCCAACGGCTATGTGCCCCGCTGACTACCATTGAAGTTTAGCGATTTTGTGAGCTATGTCATCTTGGTTTTCCTAGAGATCTCCGCATATCTGATACGATCACGTAGAGAAACTCCCAGCATAGCTGGATCCTTCGCCCTTTAGGTGACCTTGAGCCTTCATATGAGGCCCATCACTAACAACACACACTGGTTGGGATGTGAAGATCACGCGAAGCTTCTCGAATGCTGCCCAGCCGAAATGAATTCGTCGATTTATCTCTTTTTTAAAGTTGGACCTACCTAACTGGACTGTTTGTCCCAGGCACACATATTCTTGAACAACTTCGAGTGTAGTATCTCCAACCTTCGGAGAAGTGGGTGCGACACGGATATTTAATATTATTTTCGTCTGTCCATGTTTATTTTATGGACCACTTGTGCCTAGGTCTGCCATAGTCTGAGCCATGACCACGATATCGTTAGCGAATCGAAGGTGGTTGATCAACTCGCCGTTGATATTGATGCTGAGTCCACACTAGTCCAGAAGCTTGAAAATATCTTTCAGAGCGGCGGTGAACAGTTTCGGAGATATAACGTATCTTTGTCTCAACCCTCGCTTCAGCCGCATAAGTTTAAAATTCTGGTCCTCGAGGCGAACCGATATGGTTGCGTTTTCATACAATACTAAAACGCCTTCGAGGAACCTAGAGACAAAAAGAGGCGAACTGATATGGTGGCGTTTTCATACAATACTAAAACGCCTTCGAGGAACCCAGAGACAAAAAGAGGCGAACTGATATGGTGCCGTTTTCATACAATACTAAAACACCTTCGAGGAACCTAGAGACAAAAAGAGGCGAACTGACATGGTGGCGTTTTCGTACAATACTAAAACGACTTCGAGAAACCTAGAGACGAAAAGAGGCAAAATGATATGGTGGCGCTTTCATAAAATACTAAAATGCCTTCAAGGAACCTAGAGAAAAGAAGAGGCGATCCGAAATGGTGGCGTTTTCAAACAATATTAAAACGCCTTCGAGGAAACTACCGAGATAAAGAGAGCTTGAAGCATGAAGCATAATTTGAATAAATAGGTTTATCACATAGAGCCATTAAACATGGTCTAATAAATAATTGGTACTACTCGTAACTATTGCGAGACTAAAGATTGCGGCGTAAGTGCTCTGGCCTCTGCCCCAGGCTCAGCGGTTGTAGCCGCATATCTTATTATATCAATAATAACTAAGTTATCTTTTAAATTTCTGGCTAAGGGTGCTTATTGCTAAAAAAATATTATGCTAATATAACATGGTGAAGGAGTAAATTTTTGGCCCATTAGAAACTGTAACGTTTTTTGATGGTATTACACTCTAAAACATTTTTTTTTTTTTTACAGTAATTGAACAAAAGATAAGACAAAATTGAAACCAGAATCATGAAATCAATATAAAATTCTTTGTTTTGAGTTTTTCCTCTACGATTCATTTTCTCCTCTTATGGTCAGTTATAAAATAAAACATACCAATTACTTGATGCACATCATTACCTCTTTTAGGGTAATAAAAAGTCCTATAGGACCAGAGATTTGTTACCATAGATGGGTTATGCACTAACAAACCACATTTGAAAATCGAATCCATTTACACACACATTAGTAGGTACCTACCGAATGCTACTATGAAAAGAGATGCCAATTGGCATCTTTTTTTTGCTTCACATTTAGGATGCATGTAACCTATCTACCTCCCCTTAAATATAGCATATCTCTGTATAGGACCCTCTACATATGGAAGTATACAACTTTTCCTCATAATTAATAAAAAAATATCTATTTTCTCATTTAAAATACTAAAGGTAGAAGGCTCTAGTTTTCATACAAACGTAGTTCCATTTTTCAACAAAAATGACACGCCGCATCTGATTCAAACTTTTATAATAGGTCTTTACCTGTGAAATTGCCAATTCAGTTTTTGAAGTTCAATGCCAATTTTTAATAAAAATAAAAAGTTATTGTTTTTTATTATTAATCTTATAGTACAATACTTATGGTCTTTTATAAGTAACAAGTGGCATGTCTTTCATGTTCCAATTCCCTGAGCTATGTACCATTGAATAGCACAAAGGCGTTTTCTTATTGGTCAGATAGGGCAATTTTTTGGACTAGTTCATTTTCTGGAATTTTCCTGAAAGTGACGAAATCTTTTGCGGGGTATTCCCAAATATGACATTAGTAACGAAAAAACTGCTGAGATAACTCTAAAGCTTTGAAATTAAAAATGTGTATTTTTTTGCCTCAATAAAAGCGACTTTTTCAGGTGAAAAAAACCCGACTACATGGGGTTTAAAGGCCACCGTGCTCTCAAAATATCTAAACATTTACCACCATTTAATTTCTAATACTACATGCTAATTTGATAATAAATTTTGTTTTAATAACTATTGTTCATAATATTAATTTTCATGTTCAAACTTTTTTTATACAAACGGCAATTTAATAGGTAAAAAACCAATATATTGAGAAAACGCATATCATTATCTAATATTTAAATAAGAGCGAGTTGAAACTACTAGTACAAAATAAGCCCTTGACACCATCTCACCTAATGGTAAGTTACGATGATGCCGAAGATGGAAGCGGGCTTACCAAGATTTTCCAACCCAATGGAGACCTGGCTATCTTATCTTCAAACCGGAACACCTTAATGATGTTAACACTGATGTTTGGCGGCAAGACTTAGATAAGATGGTGGTAGTAGCCAGGCGGGCTATGAAAATGCCCTACCCCAATCAAACCGTGTCTTACAGAGTTGACCCCGCCGGGAATCGAACCCGCGACCTCCTGGTGTGAAGCGAATGGACTAACCATTACGCCACGGACGCGGTGTTCTTTCATGTAAAAATGGCATTGTATGCAAGTGAATTGTATTTGTTTTTTTTATTTAGTTAATAAAATAAATGTTATATGTGAGGGTGATGCCAGAACTGTATGAGCGCAAAAGTATGTAATACATCATCATATCAGTCGAAGGACGTCCACTGTTGGACATGGGCCTCCCCCAAACACATTTTAACCAAAACCCATTGAAAAATGAGTGTTTCTTTCATTTTCAGAAGAATCGTCGTTCTTCAGAAGAAGCTTAAAAAACCTCTGAAAGACGATGATATCGCACTAACTCTGGCCGTGATACCGTTAGAGACATCAGTAGATGATGATGATAAAGAGGAAATACTATAAACTTACAGACATATTTTGAGATACTTGGTATTTTTTTAAACACAATTGAAAAACCCTTACCTGGATGTTGTCACGTTGATGTGACGGTGATGCCGAAAATGCAAACGGGCTATTTTATCTTCATGCCAGAACAAATTAATGCTCATAACATTGATGTTTGGCGGCAAGACTTAGATAAAATGGTGTAGCTGCCTGAGTACTGGCTTAAAAAATACCATACGGCCAACTGAATCTTACAAAGTTTGACTCTACCGGGTATGGAACCCACGATCTCCTAGTGTAAAGCGAATGCATTATCCAATAATCCACTCAGGCGGTTATAGTAGAGACCGACACTTCTAGCTTATCATTTCGCTCCTTTCGTATCCATTTTTTTTTTTTCGAGTATACAAATATTTACACTGTCTTCAGTTTGATAAAAGCTTATATCTCTTACTATGTATCTTATTCTAGCTTACTTATGCTTTCCTGAGGAATATCTTCATCATCATTATCATCAAATCAACCGAAAAAGGTCCACTGCTGCATTAAGGCCGTATCCAGCAGCTTCCCGCGACCTTCACCTTCTTATCCTCTCTTCGACTTCTTCCGCTGCGTTGTCGTCATTCGAAAACTTTACTACCCCAACGGCCATCTGCTTTATCGGATAAGGCCGACTTTGCACAGTACATATTTTTAATTAGGTTTTGTAATATTTTTGCTGAGCAAAAAGGTTTATTTACTTAATTACATTACGGAGCTATGTGCCCCGCCTACTATCACTTATGTTAAGCGATTCTGTGGGCTATGTCGGTTACCTTCGTTCTCCGGAGGAATATTTAAAATATAATAAGTGTTATGTTCTTTGAATTTTATCCCACACCTACTAGAGCTGTGTAGTTAACTTTAAGTATGTCTATTAGACGTTTATGTCTTTTGTATGAACGATGTAGAGGCGTTAAATTTTAATTATGAATTGAGATTGATAATTATAATTTTGCGACTCTTGTTTATGTATTTCAAAAGAACATCAATCGACGGCAGTCTACACATTTTTTAGGGTTCCGTAGTCAACAAGGAACCCTTAGAGTTTCGCCATGTCTGCCTGCCCATCTGTCCGCGGCTTAGCTTAGATACTTTTAGTACTAGAAAGCTGTGATTGGGCATGGATATACAATCACGCCGACAAAATGGTACAAGATTTCGAAAAAAAAATTAAGCTACCTACCCTGCATGTAAAAAAGGGGTGTATTTTTTTTCGTTGACGTACTCTTTAGGTTCGCAAAAACCATTTTTGATTTAGAGATCCGTAGCGAAATCATAAGTTTTGAATTGTTAATTTTTATTAGAGTCAAGTGTCTCTCCCATCAGAATAACCGCAATTTCAATTCCAAAGAAAACTATCACGACTAAGTAGGTTTTATTACTCTAGGAGTAATAGTCGACCAACTTAAAATGTGCAGTTGGATTTGAAAAAGGTTATATAATTTCTGTATAAAATGTTCATTTACGAATTGCAAATATAATTTTGTTTATTGAAATATACTTTTATGCTTTGAAAAGACTATGGAAACCTACTTTCCGCGAGTCCGGCTCGTACTTGGCCCGTTTTTTAATGTCAACATAGCAGCATAGCGTTTATGGGATAATAAATGAAATGAAGGAGATATGTGTTTTAGGGTTCCGTAGTCAAACTAGGAATATTCGCAATATTAAATATATTTTTTTGATTCAATTTTTTTTAAATTCTAAATAGGTGCATATTACACTTTTTCTTTTTACAAAATAGTACCCGCATAGAGACATAAAGTCGTTTGTGAAAAATAATAAAAACAAACATAATCAATTAGGTAATAATGTCAAAATGAAATCATTGATATACTAGTATAACAAATGGTGTCATGAGGAAAAGAACACAATATGACACGAAAAGTAAAATAAGACAAATAACATTTATGAATTGCAAATATAATTTTGTTTATTGAAATATACTTTTATGCTTTGAAAAGACTATGGAAACCTACTTTCCGCGAGTCCGGCTCGTACTTGGCCCGTTTTTTAATGTCAACATAGCAGCATAGCGTTTATGGGATAATAAATGAAATGAAGGAGATAATTTATTAGACAAATATTCCGTCTGTTTGTCTGTGTATTCGTCAGTAGATATGTGTACCCAATAATAATAATAATAATATCACAGCCTTTTAAATTATAAACTCTTGATCACTAAATTGCCCTCCTACTTAAACTTCGGAAAACCTTTCTCGTTTTGTTTTCCATCAAGTCTTCGATTTTTAATTCATCAAAATCACAAAATGAGTACATAAATGACTTTGCAAAACTATGAAGTTTTTGACAGATGATAAAAAGTAAATCAGATGACTAGCATTCGTCATCCCTATTCAGTGACTTTTACAGCTACTAAGCTAAAATATACAAATATGTGACCCTTATAAAGTTTTGGAACTAAATCTGTAAGAAACAGTTATACTACCTTACCTACCGTACCTTCCCTCCCTAAATATAAAGTGAAGGTGACTTTTTTTTGTAAACTTGTTATTTTAAAAATTACTTTCCGATAAATGATAAGTTTACCAAATATTAACTTTAAAGTGGTGATTTTGAAAAGACATCTGAAAAGTTTTGGAAATAAGATAGACATAATATATAGACATAGATAGAAAAAACCTGAAAAAGTACAATCTTTAATTTGAAGTCTTTTAAGTAAAATCTTTATTTTGAAAATAATTTTAATTATTTCGTATTTTTCTTAGAAAACCCATTCATTTGATACCCATATCGTGGGGGTGCATAAAAATTAACTGGTCCACCATCTTTGGGAGTCCGCCATATTGGATTTAGAATGAAGTTACTTGGCTAACCACTCAGATCATTAATAATTTTTAATCTGAGGCTAACCATAAATTATTTTGCAAACTTAATGTGCATGCAAAATTTTAGCTTTTCCTTATGAGATTTTTCCTAAACTAACGGACTTACAAAGTAACACAGCAAGATAATATAATGCTTGCAAAAATAAATTCATCACGGTCAAGAATGCCTTCTTTCTTAGTTTAGGACTAATATCATAAGAACATAAGATGTGGAGTTGGATTTGTTAAGTCGCTAGATTTTCCATAAAAAATGTACTTTTTTTTAAATGTACATTTATTTTTTGAAAACACTACGGAATCCTTTTTTGCGCGTGGGCCGACACGCAAATGGCAATTTTTTAAAATTAGTTCTCATAATACGAAATAAAATTTGTCGGTGTAGGAGGTGTAATTAGCGTTGGTAGTTTTCATTTATTTTTATAGCTTGGCTGTTTGTTAAGAATATCAAACAATGATCCACATTCATCCTACACATCACATACGAGTAGGTACTTAGAAAAGTAACAAGTAACCTTCTTTGTGCTTCAACTGTCTAAGGCTTCACCGGAAAATTCAACAATCACTTTTTTTATTTTTTTTATTTGGGCAGTAGTCCAACTACAACCATTTAATCAATGAATCTTAGTAAGCACGCTTACATCTTCGGCATCATCGTCACTTACCAGTAGGTGTGATGATGCCAAGGGCTTACCCATAAATTGTGAATAAAAAAAAGGTTACACTAAGGGTTAAGTAACCGACATAGTTCTCACAATTGTTAAACTTAAGTGGCAGTGGGCGGGGCACATAGCTCGTAGAACAGATGGCCGTCGGGGCAGTAAAGTTCTCGACTGGAAACCGCACACCGGTAAAAAGTAGCGTAGGCAGGCCTCCCACTCGGTGGACCGATGACCTGGTGAAAGTCGCGGGAAGCCGCTGGATGCAGGCAGCGCAGAACCAGTCGTTGTGGAAATCGTTGGGGGAGGCCTATGTCCAGCAGTGGACGTCCTTCGGCTGATATGATGATAATGATGATTAGACTAAGGCTTGAGGGTTTGAATTGACAGTACTCATCATCACTCATTGATTAAAGATATAAAATGTGTATATTTCTAATGAGGAGATGTGGCACTTTTAAACCTGCTGGCATCATCTCTCCTGATGGTAAGTGACAATGATTCCTAAGATGGAAGCAGGTTTACCAAGATTCCCTATCGCAATGGGGAACTGGCTATCTTATCTTCAAACCGGAACACATTAACAATGTTAACACTAGTGTTTGACGGCCGCAAGACTCAGATGAGATGGTGGTAGCTAGACAGGTGAGTTTAGAAAATCCCCTTCCACCAACCAAACCGAGTCTTACAAAGTTTGACTCCTCTGGGAATTGAGCCCGCGACCTACTGATGTGAAGCTGATGGATTAACCATTATGTCACGGGAGGGAAGTGGGGAGGAGGGGGACTGACTTTTTTGAAAATAATCGAGATTCTCGCGACTGTGCCTTGCGGTTCGATAATGTGTAACTTAACTTAACAAGGATGGTAGTTGCTACACTGCGCTTCTCTCCGCTCCACTTGCCGCGTTTCCATCGACGTCCCCGAATGATATCGAGTGAAGTTTATGAGAATGCTCGTTGCTCGAGCATGCCCAGGATTTTCTGCGGAAGACGCGCTACGCGTTTTCGATCAAATGTTAATTTGTACGTTACTTAATGGAGATGAAGTTTAAAATTCTATGCACAATTTCGTTTCGAAAACGGGAAGGGATGTTCCGCAGTAGTGTAAATTGACTTAAATAGAACGGATGGTAAAAATAACTTGGCTGTATCGGGATTCGGGATTCGTTAAATTGAATTGTATTACCCTACACAACAACAATTTTTAGAATTCATTACAATATAACTGATTGTACAATATTAAAATTATATTCTCGTCTTTTTATTGCCTAGATTAAACGTAATTGTTCCGAGGATTTAACTATTGCGATGATCTAAGATGATTGATGTCTTCTTTTACTTGACCCATATTTTAGTTAGTACTCAGTCTGTCTAGTTCTATGTTTACCTCTTTAAGGATGAAATATTCATCTTGATATTTTTGAGCAATGATGAGATCCGTAGAAGAACTAAAATAACCGACATAGCTCACAGAATCTAAAATAGAGTAAAGTTCTCGAGTGGCTGCCGCGCACTGAAAGAGGTAGTGTAACAGGGTCTTTCACTCAGTGGACCGACGACCGGGAGCAACCTGGAAGCTGCTGGATGCGGATTGATCAATTGACGATGAACAGCTGATTTCACTTAATTTGTATGGGAAGTTTATTTTTGTGGATCTGTTATGAGTTGTGGGTTCCTATTCGAAAGTTGCTCCGTTTTATAAGCTGAAGCTGCGAAAATATCATAACGTATACACCTATTCCTCTCTAACGGCGGTTTTAGGTATTGAAACGATCGAGATCAATCTACATAGGTTTTATCTTAGGAAAGTTCGATTCAAAGAGGAAAAAGTCAAGTGCAAAACGTAGGGTTATATGAGTTATTAGTGTATCGTCGTTTAGATATTAAAGTGCTCTTAAAAGCAGATGCCGAACGATTTTATAAGTATGGATGGATTAACCTACCTAAAAATTGTTTGAAGTTGAATTCCATAATTCTTGTTTGTACCTACTCAAACAGTCTACGTTACATAGTTGACACAAATCTACTACTACGTCCGTCCGTGCTAATTGCGTAAGAATAATTTTGCAATTCGGACGCAGAAGTTCACACTTGATGTGCAGGAAGTTGTTTTCTTGTCCATATCCTACGTCACGTCGTCGGTGTTTGGCCTGAGTTCGTAGCATCGTGAGCATTTGTGCAACTGGCAATGGCTGTGAGGACGCTGCCTTGCTGCGCATCCCCACTGCGCGCCGCAACGTCCCCTTCGCCTGGCGGCAGCAGCGTGCGCGGGCCCCGTGTGTGCAGTACGCATTCCCGCACCATGTTCGCCGCACGTTCGCTCGCGCTGCTACTCGCCCTGTCACTGGCTGCCGCTGCCGCCGCCGCCGCTGCGCCGAATCATGTGCGTGTGCGCAGGCAACTCGCCGACGACAACACGCTGCAGCCCCTAGACGTAAGTACTTGCTACGCTATGTTGCCGGCAAAAGCGAAAGTACAATGTTGTATCAACATAATACCAACTTCTTCGATTGCATGTAAATGTTCAATCCATGCGACTTACTGACCTCATGATGCGTATATATATTACAGACTTTTAAGTTTTATTCAATTTTAGCTAACAATTACAATCACAACTAAGATTAGTTGATTAGTAAATTAGATAATTTACTATAATTTTAAATTTTTAATTAGCCATTAAGTACAGTGGAAAACGAAGTCATTACCGGTACTTACAGCTGTTTAAGTGAATTAAAGAGAAATTAACCCTTAGTAATGAAACCAGATTTTTATGAATAGTGGAAATTAAGTTAAAATAGTTATAATCCTAATCCAGTCGGATGGTGGGTTGGTGGTCTCCACGTGCGTGCGTGTGCGTCCCCGCGCTACGCGAGGCGCCCGCGCCCGCGCCGTGGCCGGACGGGGTTGCGTAACCCGGTGGTGCAGTGGGTGCGCTAGATGAACCATCAAGACGGGTTTTAGTCTCACTAACAAAGAATACAAAGATAATATGACGTAATAGCATTATTACTAATAGTCTGCCATCACTTGTATATATGACCCCAATAAGAACATCTCTTACGAAAGGAGGTCATCTCGTAAACTACCGTCTTTGATGATTATGTTAGATATCACTTTTGTAAAGTTTAAACTAAGCTGTGTATTTTATTGAGGCTTGTAACAAAACATCTGTTTTAAGCAATAACCTGTACAGTTTCAAGATGTTTATATTTGTTTTATAATCTCCGCAAGGTATGTTATTGCTTTAAAAGGTGTGTTGTTTCATCCATATTGCTATTTTTCTATAATTATCCACATTTCAGACCGGCCTCGCCTCCAATATTCTCTTCGCTAACTCCCCGCTTCACAGGTCTAAATTTCACGATAACTACTGTACATAACATAATTAATGCATACCATACAATAGGTAAGTTTACTAACGGAATGACGGGCGTAGAGCGATGTATGGTGGCCATGCATTTACACAAATTGGACCAAAATACACATTAAAAATCAAACGTTGTTTCGTTGGAGGTGATCACAGGTGACATTTATATGACATCGTACAGTTGATATAAACTTATAGAGCATTAGTATGCAGACACTGATACTCAACGACTTTAGCCGAAGTAGGTATATGAGAAGGCTTAGAAGGCTTAAAATACTCAGGCGACTAAATTCAAAAGTTTTTAAGATTTTTTATTATAAGTAGTTATTAAAAAATTGATGTTTAAAATAGATGTATTTTTTGTTCCTCACAAAATTATACTTAGATACAATAATAATAACCGAAATAGCCACAAAGCAACTTATTTAAAGGTTGGTAGGTACTCATTTATACTTTGCGGTGCATTTTTGTGTTAATTTAGTACCTACTTGTATTATGATACAAGTGAGCTTGACTCAAGGCAGGACTTGCATCTGGAGCCAAAGGCGAGGGCAGCTTGCAACGCAGCCGAGAGTGTAAGGGAAGGACCAACATACTCACGAGTCTCTTAACTACGTTTTTTAACACATTTGCGTGTAAAAAAAAACTAATGAAAATATAAATACAAAAGAAATACATAATCACAAAATACACTATACTATGTTCAGACCTCAGGTTCAGACAAATAAATTTAGTAGTTACATACTTTTTACAAATAAAAATGGTGCCTGGATTTCTTATTACTGCACGCGCCAAGAAGCTTAGGTTGCATGCTTATTGGTTCTTTGGTTTCAAAATGAATATTTTTTAAAGTAAAACAGATATTATGGTCAAAAATATACATTCTTTTATTAAACTAAATATCTATTATCTTTTAATTAAACAGTTCATTTGTTCAGTAAAATTTTGAAACATAACGATTTTGCTTATATTATAGCACGAGTGCTAAGTATAAGTAAAAAGCACGCGTTTTTAATAAGCTGCATCATAAACCTAAAAGTGGTGTAATAAAAGTGTTTTTATAAACATGTTGAAAAATAAATAAATTAAAATTAAGTACTAGGTTTTGCAAATGTTAGATGGCAATTGTCTTAGACATAGTTAGCTAATGCGACCTTTAGGAATCGGGTTGGTAATAGGGTAATAGAGCGCGGACATTGTCCTAGTGCTTTCTATTGCAACGATTATACACAGAGATTTATATATAACATATCTCTGATTATACATAAATTACAATGTTCTGGACTTTTTTTGTTCTTCTCTTGGTATGAGGCTGTTTCAAGTTCAATTTATGTAAATAAAAACTTGTATTAAGGCCGTGGTAAGAATGCGTTATTTACAAAAAGTATCACTGACGCGGTGGTTCTTGTACAATACTCTATCTCTAATCCGAAGGTGTAAAGTTTGAATTCCGACAAAAACTACATCAAGTAGTGAAGAAAGTAATATTCGTTCGTAGGGAAACCTGCACCGGGATCTTCAAGGCGAGAGTTAATAGTTAATAGTTTGCGTGTAACATCCTCAAATGCATCGCCACTTTCCATCAGGTTAATCAGAGCCTCACATTTAATTAACTTTAACCGCCTCTGTAGAGTAATGGTTAGTCCATTCGCTTCACACAAGGAGGTTGCGGGTTCGATTCCCGGCGGGGTCAACTTAGTAAGACCCAAATTTGGTTGGTGGTAGGGCATTTTCATAGCCCGCCTAGCTAGCTACTATCATCATATCTAAGTCATGCCGCCAAACACCAGTGTTAACAGTTTTGATGTGTTCCGGCTTAAAGATAAGATAGCCTATTTCCATTGCGTTGGGGAATCTAAGTAAGCCCGCTTCCATCTTTGGCATCATGGTCACTTACCAGCAGGTGATATGATGCCTATCAATTGTGAAAAAAAAGCTTTTAATAAAATACCACTCACGCCATCTACGTTATAAATATCACAATGAAATGTGTGATGCTGTTAAGTTAAATATAGTTTCTCCGTTGGCCACGGTTAAACAAAATCAAAAGAAACAGAAAAATCTAAATCTAATAAAGCTAAGACTTGAAAAACTATAAATAAAGCCACTTAAATTTATGTTAACAATTTAGGCTTGCCCCGCCCGTCACCTTCATAGATTTGCCGTTATCTATTGACAACAAAGACCAGTTTTAGAGTTCTGGAGCCTTCATGTTTAAACAGAAGATTCTTGGAGCTGACAAAAATACGTGCGGCCTTTGATTGGCGCTAGCCAGTGGTCCATGTGAATATTTGTTCCTATGCAAATGGTGCACAATCTTGTGTAGTTGCACAGCTGTGGCGCATTTAGTTTTACTTAAGCATAGAGCGTGTAGAAAGGCGTAGGCGTCAGAGGATCCGGTGAATTGAGGCACAGTGTAAGGATCCATACAGTAATCCAACGTCTTTGGTGTTTGCGTCACCGCCAACATCACTAGTCACTTGGCACCTGCTGCAGCTGTAACAGTACCATCGGACAGTGTTTCCCAAGTTTTTGAACAACGGAGACTAGGGAACCTGGGACACGTACTCACCCCCCGTACGATTGCCCAGTTTAGTCGTCTCCGTTGGTCGACTGCATGGATCCTTAAGACTGTGGTTGAGGTCTCCACGCAACGGATACGACACGGGTACGGTCTCATCGAGGCTCATGATCAATAAGCCTACTGAATATAGGTGCATACTAGCATGCTTAAGAGTAATTTGAAGGTCTTTTACGAGTATATGAGCCGTAGGTGACGACGACGCCAAAGATGGAAACGGACTTGCAAAGGTTCCCAAAGCGATGATCGTATCTTCAAGTCGGAACACGTCAATACTGTTAAGATTGGGGCAAGACTTAGATAGGATGGTGGTAGCTAGCCAGGCGGGCTTAGGAAAAAAAAAGTCTTAAAAGGTTATACGCCGCCGGGAATCGAACCTTCGTCCTCTTGGTGTGAAGCGAATGGATAAGCCATTATGACACGGAGGCGGTAAGTTAACCGTAACCTTTTAAAATATTTTTATAATATCAAATGAAAAATGAAAACCGCTCAAGTGTGAGTTGAACTAACGTGGAGAGGGTTCCGTACCATTACGTTTTCCGTAAGAACGTTAAGACTTAGCATTTTCGTTTAGTTTTTCCTGTAAACTGTGAATATAGAACATATTCCCTTTTTTCAAAATTTTAGACTTATTGTTTGGAGTTAGAGGGGGGAGAGGTGGTAATGCTCAATTTTCGTATATTTTTACCGACTTCAAAAAAGGAGGAGGTAGTAAGTTCGACTGTATATATATATATATTTTTAATGTATGTTCACCGATTTTTCCGTCAATTGTGGACCGATTTTCAAAATTCTTTTTTCATTCGAAAGAGTATACTCCCGAGGGGGTCCCATTGTCACCAAGTCAGGATCTGATGATGGGATCCCAGGGAAATCGAGAGCAACCCTCAAGTTACTCATTACCTAGGCACTTATTACGTGATTCATATGTTTTCTAAAGCTATTAAAATACTTGCGTCTGTTAGTCATCATCTCATGTTGATAAGCTGATGAAGGAAGATATAACTCCTTAACGATTAGGAGTTGGAGAAAAATTCTTCAAATATTATACATAGATATATACGTAGGTATGCATATAGACCGATAGGTTGTATTCTTTATAGGTTATTCAGATGAGCTTATGATGGACGATTAACTCCATAACTTTGAGATGATGATGGAAGCCACAGGACTTTTTATCTGTTAATGAAACACATGTATTATGATTTGATAATTGAGTAGGTGTTTGGGTTTAACGTTGTTAGATAGATAGTATTATCACTAAAAATAAAGAAAATAAAATAAAAGTAAAAAAAAAAACTAAAAACCGATTTTAAAATGAAATTTACTCAAAAGTATGAAATAATATTATTGTACCTAAATACACAACATTAACCAACGATAACGAAATCAAAGGTGGGTACGAATTAAATTAGGGGCTTAAATTTTTTTTTGAGGTCGGTGTCAGCTATGCCATCGAATCTAAAACATTTGATACGTAAGTAACTGTGTGCTGGTACCAACCTCAAAACAATTTTAAAGCCCCTAATTTAATTCGGACTCACCTTTGATTTCGTTATTGTTTGTTAATGTTGTGTATTTATGTATAATAATATTATTTCATACTTTTGAGTGAAGTTCATTTTGAAGTCGGTTTTAGTTTTTTTTAACTTTTATTTTATCCTTAATACCTTTTACACTAAAAATATTTAATTATATGTATTTTCTGTAACGATCTCCTTTATTTGATACGATAGTTTTTATTGTTTTCTTATATGTTACCCAAAATTAATTCTTAAATACAGATTGTTACAATTGCGCTATACGTCCCTTTTTTGATCATCAAAATCTACTCGTTAAAACGAGTAATATTTTTTTATCATCCAGTAGATTGCAGAAAATTGGGTGTGGTAGATGGACGGACAGACGCACAGACACATGAATGATCTTATAAGGGTTTCTTTTTTATCGAATATACGGAATCCTAAAAAATAAAGTAAAGTTATTATCTGTTGTCTGATAATTTAGATTTTGTATGTTCCTTTTTTTAAAAACATTTTGGGCTATTGAGGTGTATAAGTTTATTTATTTTTAAAAAGTTTTGTATGAAAAATCTTTTTTTTATTCATGTAATTAAGTAGGTACCTCACATATTTTATACCTCATTAAAAGATACACGAAGTTGCAATTTTGTAGAACAAAAAAATTTAAGTGATGGGTAGACCGAAATGGTTCGAATATAACCCAGGGCTGGACTCGCACTTGTCTGGTTTTTCAAATTTCTATACTCATAAAAACAGGATAGTGACTCAATGAAAACGTGTTAAAAAAGTCATTTTCGGGCGTCAATATCTCAAGAATGCTAAAAAGTATTTAAAGAAATTAAGATTATAAGTGATCAAGGGGAGTCGTACTAGACACAAAATTTCAAGTCAAACAGATTTTAAGTTATGGGGACGCCGAAAGTGGCCCGAAATGGTTCGTGTACCACGGCCGGTATCGCCCTTTTGAACTTGGCCCTTTTCAGCTGACCCACTTCCGTGTATCTAGATACACTTGGCAAGCTGGGATATTTTACGTAAAAACTGTCTTGAAATTTTCCATTTTCAAGTTGAATAACAATTGTCCTCTCACAAAACGCAACATTAAATGAAGATAATATATAATAACTTACTATGTAACAGCAGTGATTCATATTTTGATGGCGGCGGCGTTGAGTTTTGCTCTAAATGTCAAAAAGTAACTTGTTTGCAAGTTGTTTGCTACTAAGTCAGTAGGCCATAACAATTATAAAAACAACTACAAAATACCTGTTCAAAGCAAGTGTATAAAAGAAGCTAATGAAATGCGCAATGAAGTTAAGTCACGCCACGTTCGCGCGATACAACCATGAATTTTTTCACACGGTATTGTACTAATTTATGAAAATTTGTATATTATTATTATCATAAACACAGTAAAAATAAAGATAATTGAAACTCAAATTTTTCTTTCAATTAAAAAAATAATGCCCTTATAAAGTACCGGCCTAGTGTGAGCCGGACACACGCTTAGGATTCCGAACTGAAAGAAATAAAAACATTTTAACCTGTAGCACTTATTTAAGACATCATCATCATCATATTAGCCGAAGGACGTCCACTGCTGGACATAAGCCTCTCCCAAGGATTTCCACGACGACTATTTCTGCGCTGCCCGCATCCGCTTATTTAAGTAAAAATACATAAATGCTACAGTTCAAAATGTTTTTGTTTCAAGTCTTCATCTTCTTATCGTGTGGCACAATTAACCGCGCTATCCCAAGGGATAGACGGTGGTTGCCTGGTGTTGCACTGAGCATCACCCGCGGCCACGTGTAGGGCATTAAGATTTACACCTACGGACGTGTGCAACGCAACCTTCATACACATCTGGAATTATATGTGCAGGTTTCCTTACGGTGTTTTTCCTTGAGCGTTAAAGCATTCGGTAACTACTCGTATTGGCCGTCCGGATTTGATTTCGGGACCTCTGGTTAGAAGGACCGAATCGTTAACGGTTGAGCCGCCGACCCTAAATTTGAAGTACAAAGGGTTAAGTGCAACGGTGTAGAATGTTTTTGTTTTATTCAGTTCGAAATCTTTAGCACGAGTTCGGCTCACACTTATCCGTTTATTTGTAAACTATAACAGGTTTACAATCCCTTAAAACTGTAAAAAATCAATCTTCTAAGTGAACGCAATAAAAATATGACTATTTAGGTATGCCGTATAGTTTGACACTTTTAAGTAAATAAAAGATACTCCCCGTTGACCTCAATTCATGAAATTTGGCAAAAAGTAAGCAGAAGTAGGTAAATGGAAATATAAGAAAGTTATAATTGGTAGTCATAACACATTAAAAATCTTTTTTTTTGGCGACTCACATTTGCAGGTTGAGCAACGATCACGATGTAGACCGATGTATGGGAAAACATTTTTACCCGACTGCGACAGAAGGAGGGTTATGTTTTTCGAGAGTATGTATGTATGTATGTATAATTGTTTGGTACGCTCTGCATCCTGAACGGCTCTATAGATTTTAGCTTGAGAGGTGTCGTTAGATTCGTGCAAAGTTAAGTTTTTCTTCAATTCCACTTATATTTTCGTAAGGCGATGTTCTATGCGTATTTTACCTATATTATAAACCAGCTTTTTATGACTGTTTTGAGGTCGAGTGACTTCCCAAGCGGCTCGCGGTTGGAGATATAAGCATTTTTCAGACCCCTCGGAAACTATATCGTGATATTCTTATTTGCAGTCTTTGTCACTTCCCATACTTTCAACTGTTTCTATGCAAAAAAGCACGTCAATCCATTGCTCAGTTACGATGACTCCTGCGCGAGCGTGGAAATGAGTTTTTCCAAGACCTCTCGGGAATTATCTCGGGCTATGCTAATTAATAGTCTATGTCATTTACCCCACCAACCACCCAACCCCTCAACCATCTCTGTGTTAAAATACCACGACAATCCATTGCTCAGTTGTAATAGTAAAGAAACAACAAAAAAGATGTTTTTTTTTCAGTTCCCTCAGAACTGTATCGGACTATGCCATTTCAACGGAATAAAAAAAGGCCTATGTTCTTTTTCACGACACAGGCTACGTGCATGCCAAATTTCGTCAAGATTAGTTGAGGTGTTGAAGCGTGAATAGGTAACAAACAAACAAACAAACTACTAATGTAAGGATTTATAAATTTCAGTAAGCTAACTCTTTCTTTGAAAGTAGTAATTAACCGGCGACGGGCCGCGTGTGAATCGGACTCACGCTAAGAATTACGAACTAAATAAAAGAATATTTTTTTTGTCGGGATTGCGCAATTAATATAATTGTAGCGATTTCTTCCGTTGGCAAACTGCGGTTAGTGACAGAATAGTAGGAAATCTAGCAATGAGTGACAGTTATTTTATTATGAAATAATTTTCGAAAAACCTAAAAGCTTTTTGGTAGAAGCTTTTATTTAAAACAAAGTTTTTTATGCTTAAAAGCCGAAGCCTCCGTTGCGTAATGTTTAGTCCATTCGCTTCATACCAGGAGGTCACGGCTTCGATTCCCAGCGGGGTCAACTTTGTAGGACTCGGTTTGGTTGGTGGTAGGGCATTTTCTTAGCCCGCCTGACTACTACCACCATCTTTTTTAAGTCTTGCCGCCAAACATCGGTGTTAACATCATTAAGGTGTTCCGACTTGAAGATAAGATAGCCAGATCCCCATTGCGTTGGGGAATCTTGGTAAGCCCGCTTCCATCTTCGGCATCATCGTCACTTACCATCAGGTGAGTTGATGCCAAGGGCTTATCAATGATGATTGAAAAAAAAGTCGAATGCTTAAATGAATATAAATACACTGTTCCAAATTTAATAAAGGCTGTATTTTTTACGATTCTATTGAAATTAAAAGACGATTCTAGGACCATGATTCCACCTCCAAATTTCATCATCAGATCAACTTCGAAATACTGAAAGGATCTGTTGTCATCGGGAATACGGATTCATTCCATCGGACCCATGGAAGTTGCAAGATTTGTACTAAACAAACATACATTAAACACAAACATTGCAAGTTAATTAAACGCTTTTAAAATGTACAATGTGAGGTAACTTATATTATTCTAACTAAAATAACGAATAAATACGTCCTTGGAAAGTTCAACTTAATTGTATTGTTTAGTTTTTTAAAGTTTTTTTTAACACTATTTGTTAGTAAATCCTCAATAAAAACATGTTATGTGAAAATTTCAACGGGCCTTTTATTTACGATACAAAAAGTAAAAAAACATTTTTTTTACATTATCTACACGTCCCCTGTTTACAATGTTTGACAGTTTGTTAGATGCCCCAATTCAATGTTTCAGCATTTTAAAAGACTCCTATTAATTCAACGGAAACATTAGCACTTACTAGTAGTTACGAAATTGAATAAAGTTACTTTTCAAGGTTTATCTAGATATTTATGCAGTGGGTGGCACCTATTTGACTACCTTTCACTGAAATACACGAGTGGTATAGGATTACATGTATTAATATGTGCAATAAAAAGTTTTCATTTACGTGTAGGTTCCCAGGTAGCAGACAGTGTTGCGATACTCACGGGAATGTTGGGTAACCATAAAACAATACGATGAGAATCTGCGTTCTTATAACTATTATATCTAACAAAAAAACAATATCGACATTCTTATTTAGAATCATTAGACGATCAAATTAGTCAATGAATTTATTTAACGTACATGGAGTTAAACATCGATGAAATACAAGATAAAGATGAGTGAGAATACCAAGCTTCATTTGAAGGATAAACTAGTGTAAGAAAAATAATTAATAAAATATTTTTTATTGAATTTTTTTACCAGATTTCATGCATGATCTTGCGTATGAGACACCGCAGAGGTGGGCGGCCTCGACCTGGCGCTCGCTTGTCCACTGCCTTAATACATTAAATTCAAGATATCTGTTTGGTGCCAACTTGGATACGTAGTTATTCAGATACCAACCTGCTCATTTAAGAAATATAAGTATCACCCGGTTCTTGCTTTACCGGATTCGATTACATACGCGACTATAGACCTTGTCAGTAAAATAGGTTAAAACTTAACAATTTGTCCATTTTTACTTTGGTGGTCAACATTTATAATTATATCGGTCAAACCAGACGTCAGAGGAATATCTAGGTTTAAATTTACATTTTAATTGTAATAGTTTCTCTTAAAACAGGTAATTACATTAGCAGTGTGTAAAAACGTAACCGTCCATTAAGGCCATGGCGGCGGTGGCGGCCGTAGTTATATACATATTCAGTAATATTGGGTAAGCGGCGCAGGCGCAAAGGTCGTTTGCGTCACTTCACCTAAACCTCTGTGACATCTCTTCTCTTGCACAAACTCAACAATCATTCAATTGCCTTCATCTAATGGCGACCTTCAAAAACATGAGTTTTCTGATGAAAAATACTTGATGTCAGATGAAATGTAAAAAAGCATCAGATACGTATCTTAATGTTTCCTATAAGGAGTAAGTATAATACATTAGACTTCAGCTTATATACGTCACCAAGGGGCTCGAGCCTAACCTGAATTAAGGCGATCGGGCCTTAGTCGACCATGCGGGCCCAGTGCGAGTTGGTCGCCTTTACCCACAACCTTCGAGTTTCTTCGCAGGCGTGTGCAGGTTCCTCACGATATTTTCCGTCATATGAGACCGTTCATATGAGATCGAAATTCGGAAACACATTGGTACGTGGCAGGATTCAAACCAAAACTTACCGGACTAGAGGTAGCAGCCGTATACGCCACCGGCGCACGCGCTCGTACAATACAAAGAATCTCTAATAATAAACTTCATTAAGCACTTCCAATACATCAAATTAAACACTTCCATCATAAATACTGCAATAAATCTGAGAAACGTCTTGGTCAAAGAATGTGTGCAGTCTGAATGTCTGGAGAATTTTAAAAAAACACGCAAAACCAAAAATTACATTTTGCAGTCTGGAATTTCATTACTATCTAGCTTCTTTTAACAAGTCGATCGTTCTACACTTTGACGGCCAGATGTGCGGCCACTCTTAAAGCGAAACTCAAGCGAAAGTGTCCAAATGTACCAGTGATGTAAAGAAAATAAAACTGCTCAAGTTTACAAAAACAGAATGCGTCAAGAACCGAGTTCTGCTTTTCAACTCATTATGGTTTTGGTGCCCTCACGCAGGTGGTGGCTTAGTGTTATTGTGGTGAACGGTGGTGGTGATGGTGTATAGTGTGAAGGTGATGGTGTGTGCTTGTGTTGGCAATGTGTGTTGTGATTGTGTATGTGTGTGCAGGGAGCGGAGGGCGAGGAGCAGACTCGAGAGAAACGCAAGTTCGAAGGCGTCACTCAAGCCAAATTTGGTATCAAAAATGCGGTGCTTGGATTCGTTTTTGGGGTGAGTATTTAGACTGAACTATCATGTTCAGTCATAAAGATTGTGAAATTAAGAAAAAAGCTCATCGGGTTGATTTAGGTAACAAATTTTGTGTAGTAAATATTATTGAACGTTGTAAACAAAAAATTAACTGGTAGTATTAGTAGTCATGGGCATGATAAACATTTTGAAAAAATATATAGCTAAAATAAAATTATCTTTTAAAATTATAATTACGATAGAACCAATTACGCTTAGTGACAAAATATTGTATTTTTTTATTTTTAGAAAATCAACTCTCTAATCGACGCCAAGACACGATTCGTGGACACGCTAGACCGAAAAAACATTGAAATAAACAAGCAATTTGGTATCGAAGCGCCATCAAATGGACTTTCTTCGCTTTCGGGCGTTGTGGGGCAAGTTCTGGGACCGAAACTTCAACTGCTGGGGCCTAAGATCCAGGCTGTGACGGGCTTGCTGGGCGGTGCATCGGGAGGCTCCGGGGGACAAGGTGGGGGCCAAGGTGGGGGCTCCGGGCTGGGCTCGATCATCTCCCTGGTGACGTCACTTTCCGGCTCCTCTTCCGGAGGCGGCGCCAGCGCGGGCGCCGGCGCTACCGTTGAGACCGTCGACTCTTCCGAAGAGGACGACTCGTGAATTCCTTGCCCCCTCCACCTCAATGTACTATGACACTTACTTATCATAAATTGTGAATACTCTACAATTTACTTTATTTAGTTCTGTTTTCACTGCCAGTTTATTAGTTTTGTTATATATTTTTAAAAGTAATTGTCGTAGTACATTGAAAATCCTTTTCCGGTTCTTTCTTGACCGCCTGTACAGTCCGCGGTCGTTTCGGGCGAGCCGCAGAATGCGCCTTGTATTTATGTAAATAGCTTTAGGTGAGTGCTGGTGTAATTAAATATTTCTTCCAAATGTGGTTTCGTTTGTCTGCACGTACGCGCACCTCCCTGCACCTCACATGGAAACATTTTTTAACTCCTTTTTAGTCTACCAGAGTGCCAATTAACATTTTATTTAATTAATACGTACTTATAAAAAATCTTTACGAAAAATGTTTCCATACACATTATGTAGATAAAATAGTCACTTTTGCACCGTTTATAGAATTGTGATATTATGTTGACACATCTAACACTAAAGATAGTTTTGATAATAAAATTATAAATACAGCTTAAATATGTACCTACTTAAATTCTATGAGTTCGTATCACCAAAGATAGTGACAAAAGGTACATCATACCAAGTATACGCGTGTCGCAGTGGCTACTCCACTTGCTCCAATACGGAAGGTCGAATGTCCAGATAGTTTAGGTTCATGTCACTATGCTAGGTAGGAAAAATATGCACTAGTCAATTTGTTTTTAGGACATTTGAGTGCTCGACCCATTATGTAGTAGTCACTTTAAGCTCTAGGCAAATATCAAATGTAATCAAATTGGGTTCTAGACAGTCCAAGATCAACCCATACGGTGATCCTAACTATTTAGGTGGGTTTAAAGTCTCGTCGGGATTCAAAATGAAAAAAAGACTTGGTTTTTTATACGCGATGATGCCGATGATGGATTCAATTAATTTTTAAAGACTACCTACTACCACCGTCTAGCTAGCTACTACCATTACTGCCAAGCAAAACCATTTATAGCATTAACTGTTTTGGTAGAAGATAAGAAAGCCAGTTTCCCATTGATAGGGATTTTGGTAAGCCCGCTTCTATTTTAGGCATTACCATCAGTTTAAATTAACGTCTGCTAATTTTGAAAACGTTCTCTTTTTATTAGTTTTTTAATGATATTTATATAATTATAATTATTGATCCATAAACTTCAATTTTGATTGTTTTGATGCGTTGCTGCTGTGTCCCTGCATTATCTGGCATAATGCCGACGAATAAGCTTATTTTTTAGATGACTTAAAAAGGGAGGAGGTTCTCAATTCGACTTATTTTGTTTGTTTGTATGTATTTAAGCAATATCTTCCCCGATTGTGAACCGATTAATGATTCCTTTTTTATTAGATAAATTATGCCTTCAGGGTGAATCTAAATAGATTTTTTGTTCGTTTCTTTGGCTGAGCCTGCAGCCTAAACGGTTTGATAGATTTTGGAGTGAATGGTGTCGTTCGTTAGATCCGTCTTGATCCCGTAAGTGACACAGGACTCATTTTTAGCCGACTGCCTAAAAAAGAGGGGTAATATTTTTACGCAGGCAAGTCCTTAATTTTATATTTAATTGGTTAGGTAGTTTTATCAAATTAACAAAAACAAAAAATAAAGCAATATTGTAGTTGTTGCTATTGAAATAGGTTATATTTAAATTATTTAGAGTTGTCAATTATAAGTAAACCCTTCATAAAAGTATATTTCAACTACCAACACCTTGCAATAAGAATCATGCCTTGAAATAAGAGCTAAAACAATTTTATGATTAACTTGACTTGGTGGCCCGTTCTACGAGTTTCTCGCAAGCACTAAATCGTCGACGGCCTTAGCTCTAAT
This sequence comes from Coleophora flavipennella, assembly GCA_947284805.1. Taxonomy (NCBI): domain Eukaryota; kingdom Metazoa; phylum Arthropoda; class Insecta; order Lepidoptera; family Coleophoridae; genus Coleophora; species Coleophora flavipennella. Next base: position 31,728,589 of record OX369308.1, read on the forward strand.
CGGTGTAGTCGGCAACACCATTGGCCATTCTAATTTTGTATAGGTGTATTATAAATGCTTTATAGATGCCTATGTAATATATTTAGCAGTACTGAATACGCTATTCTAGTCAGAAAATCGTCATTAAATCCTGGTCTTATCGTCGACTAAATCAATAATAGGTTTTATTTTGAGAAAAAATCCTTGTTTATATTTTTTCTTTTGAAGAAACACATTTTGAGAACTTCATGCACGTTTGCATGGTCAGATACCTATTTCCCTAACCAAATTGGGTTTGGAGTCACTAAACTTGTAAAGTGAAGTATACCTTTACCTCGTTAATTATGTAGTTATTAGTTTGATATTATTTATTCCTATATTAATGCACCTACATTACCTGACTGTAGCCTCACGTCCTTCTAGCACAACAGACTACTTAAGACATCCCATGCATCAAGAAATATAAGTATTATAACTCAATTAATTTAGTGCACTAATCGTACTAATTTAGTAGGCCTCTACAGTAGAGTTGACGGCATGTCACTGAAGTATAGAGTTTGCAACAAAAAATAGTTCATTCACGGTTCATCCAGTAGATTTTATTTCACGGTTCGTCCAGTAGACTTTATATAGATTCCATCCACACATCATCTTCAGTGAGTAGAACTCATCTCACTTCTAGACCGCCATCTACTAGAGCATTAGAATAACAAGTAGGCGGCATCGCCTTTTCCGATCACCTAATTCCTACAAAAAAAGGTTTTTTTGGATTTAATATTCATAACAGTAATCATATGTCTATGGTAATGAATTATACTGTTAAACTAACCTTGATTTATCTAAAACGTTCATTCTATTTGTTGATGATTAAATTTGACTGAACTTATGTTCTTATAAATGGCTATGCATTAATAGTAATTTGAACAAAACCTTGATTTCTTTAATCCAACTTCTTATAAAGTGAAAAAAAACGAATTTAATTTTGATACATGAAAATTAATATTGTGATTAAAATAAAGCAATAAATTATGTTAAAACTGAGTTTGATTCACGTGAACTTACAATAGTAATAAACTAGATAAAGTATGTAGTGGCTACCAACCTAAATAAACAACTAACTTATCGATCAAGCATCTATAGTAAAAAAGTAGGTTCTTAGTTGTTACCTAATCCTATACATGTACACATACATCAGAAGATTTCAAATACATAAGGAGGTTGACTTAGCGCAGAAAATATCAGAATCTGAGGTGAGGCCGGTCATGTAATAGGGAGCAGTGTGGTAAGTGTGTAAGTGTGCGCAGAGTGGCACTACGTGGAGGCGCCGGGCTACGAGGGAGGCCGCTCGGGCCCCGGGGGCCACGAAGAAGCAGGCCACGGAGGGCGCATCGTCGTCGCCGAGCATTACGAGGCCCCTTCGCCAGGTGGCCACTACCACCGACAGCATTCCGGTATTCGACCGCAACAAGGTCAGCCTGGACTTCCCGGGCAACCTCTTTGGGCCTTCGGTGTCCCTGCTCATTCGAAGCACTAAGATCATCGGTGATGTGATACAGGTAACTATTTCCACAGCAATCTTACAAATAAAAACAATATCAGAGAGGCTAAGTTACAAATCTATACGTCATATAATAAAAGTGTAATGAGGACGTGTCTGTACATGAAATACTTTATTAAAAACTAGCTGTCCCGGCGAACTTCGTTCCACTTTACACTACACTATACTATACTACACTACACTACCCTCCCCTACCCTACACTACCCTACCCTACACTAAACTACACTACTCTACACTACACTACTCTACACTACACTACCCTATCCTACACTACACTACACTGTCTACCCTACCCTACCCTGCCCTACCCTACCCTACACTACACTACACTACCCTACCCTACCCTAACTACACCTAAACTACACTACACTACCCTACCCTAAAACCAATTATTTTTTTATTGATGAATATCGTAATTTAATACTTATTATCCTATTACGGATGAAGAGAAATGCAAAAACACAAAAATCATAAAAATTGGTCCAGCCGTTTTTGAGTTATAAATGTTGTAACTAACACGACTTTCTTATAAATAACCGTGGGGGACATGTTCATCGACGTAGAGAACAAAACATTTTTTTAACTTTTTTTGTCTATCTGTCCGTCAGTCTGTTCACACATCGCGCAAAAACGACATAACCAATTTAAGGGAAACTTGCACCATAATACGTACCTTATATTCTGGAGCATAAAAATAAGATACTTTTTATGCCGGGAAAGTCAAGGGTTTCCGGAGGAACATACTAAAACCAGCCAAGTGCGAGTTGAACGCGCACAATGAGGTTTCCATACCGCCACACCTCCACACAACTATAACAGTGATACCTTTTCATTAGAAACAAAAAACATCAACGCGAACAACAGAAAAATGTTTTTTTTTCTATCAATCATATCTATATATATAAAAATGAATTGCTGTTCGTTAGTCTCGCTAAAACTCGAGAACGGCTAGACCGATTTGGCTAATTTTGGTATTGAATTATTTGTGGAAGTCCAGAGAAGGTTTAAAAGGTGAATAAATATGAAAATGCTCTATGATAAAAAAAGGAATTAAATTTCACGTTTACATCGCGAATAGAACTCGAGCAAAACCAATGGATTAGAAGTTGATCTTATAACCAGCTACGCTAACTTGAATGTTATGTTTTAATTATTCATTGATACTAGAGAACATTACATCTGGTTAGACATAAAAAAGAGCGGAGGTTTGCGTGGGGCACTTCCATGTTAATTAATATCTTTTCTTTAAAGTAGCAACTTGTAGTAGGTAGGTAATAATAATAATTTATTGCAATGCAGGATCAGGTGGTCAAGACGAACAACTATAGGAGGTTCATAATAAAAGACGGCACCTTGGACGTTTGTCGGTTGTGCCGTCAACCAAGGGAAACCCTGCGTCGTATAACCTCCGGTTGTTCCCTGCTTGCTAATACTGAGTATTTGCACAGGCACAACCAAGCAGCCAGGATCCTACACCAAGAGATCGCTCTAAAGTATGGCCTCATATGTCGGCGGTTGCCGTTTTAAAAGTACACCCCGGAGCTAGTTCTCGAAAACGATCGCGCCAAGCTCTACTAGGACCGACCCGTCATCACGGACAGGACTATATCTGATATCGTGTTAATGGATCGGGCGCAGTCAAGGGTGTTTTTGGTTGATATCACTATCCCATATGGTGAAAACCTCGTGCAGGCTGATGCCGATAAAATGATCAAGTAACTGAACCTGGCGCACGAGGTTCCTGATATGTGGCGAGTGGAACCCACTGAAATCATCCCCTTAGTTCTATCCGTGAACGGGCTAATTTCAGCCAACCTTGAACGTCACCTAAGGCGGCTGGAACTCCGAGGCAGACTAATAATTGCAGCAATGCAGGAAGCAGTCCTCCTCGATAATGCCCGGATAGTTCGACGCATTCTCTCCCCGTCGCACTGAACTCCAGCTGACTGTTCTTCCGCTGGAGGTGCTCCTGCCACTTCGCCTCGTGCGAAGTGAGCAGAGTAGCTAAAATTTTATATATTGAAATAATTTATTGAATAAAAATTTATGATGAGTTTATAAAATGTTCTTCACATGCAGCAAGAAATACCTAAAGATCTTATGTACTCGTACAAATAAAACTAAAGCTCAAGCAAGGCAAAAGCCTGTGTTATATTCAGTAGTACTCTTCCAGTTGGCGCAATACATTTTGTAAAGTAATGGAGTGAACAATTAAAAGGTTATTTAAATTAAAAGTAGAATAGTAGGAATCCTAAACCAGACTATATTCGTCGAATTTGTTGAAACTTGAACGAATAAGGTGAAAATTAGTGAAAGAAGCTCGGCAAAGTGGGTAGGTACCCATCTAATTAAACTTCCACGGGTGGCAGACTCATGCGTTTTATTGACAAACATTTACTAGTATTTTCAGGATTTTTTTCTATTTCTCTAGCTGTTGGGAGTAATTAAATAAATACTGCTAAACATTGAGTAAAAACGATCAAAAATGACCTAACTTTAATAAGTTTGTAGTTAGAAAGTAACAAGCCAGTATTTACGGTATTTTTTTTCTATTTCCTTAGCTGTTGGGAGTAATTAATTAAATATTTATTATTATAAATGATTAAAAACTATCAAAGACTACTTAATTTTTATAAGTTTATAGTCGGAGACTAACAAGGGGTTACTTTATAGTTTATGCTAAGTTTTGTTGTTACTGAATTTGTATACTCATCTCATGCGTTTACAAGTAGTCTAAATAAGGAAAAAAAAAACCTATAAACCTTTCGTTTATAACTCTTTAACCCCAAGTTATAGAAATAGGCCTACTAAATGCAAGCATTCACATATCCCGTGGGTAAGCATAAGTAGGGGACCCAAAATGTATGTAATTTCGCCATTCTTGTTTGGTAGAATTTGCTTAAATATGGTTGATTTTTAGTGAAATTTTAACGAATTTAAATAAACATCAATTTCGAACTAAAACAGACTGTACCATTCCAACGCCCCGCCGTAAATCTTGCTTCTAACTATATACTATTCAACTCATGTACATCTATATACAGAAGAGATATTTTTAAAGAAAATCTTAGAATTGAAATAGTGAGACCACAGGGATTGTCCCTGTGGTCTCACTGTGGGTGTTTGTATTTGTATTTTCAGTATTCGATTTTTACACGTGTTGGAGCATGTTAATAAAGAAAGAAAAATTCGTAAAAGTATTTCTGTTTCGTCATAACTCTAACTAAGGGACACTAGCCATTCATTCACTTTTACCTTATAATTGTGCGATTTAACTGTTTCCGTGGCGTAATGGATAGTCCATTCGCTTCACACCAAGAGGCCGCGGGTTCGATTCCCGGCGGGGTCAACTTTGTAAGACTCGGTTTGGTTGGAGGTAGGGCATTTTCATAGCTCGCCTGGCTAGCTACCACCATCTTATCTAAGTCTTGCCGCCAAACATCAGTGTTAACAGCATTAATGTGTTCCAGCTTGAAGATAAGATAGCCAGATCCCCATTGCGTTGGGGAATCTTGGTAAGCCCGCTTCCATCATCGGCATCATCGTTACTTACCATCAGGTGAGATAATGCCAAGGGCTTACCAATTGTAAATAAAAAGATGTCAGGAAGTATCACAGTAGCACTAACAGCTGAACGTATCTAGCGATCGCAGCTTAGTATTATGGTTATCTGTATATAAGCGCGATCATTACCTGGATCGGTTTAGCATTCATCACCATCATATCAACCAAAAGACGTCCACCGCCAAGGACATCCACGACGACTGGTCCTGCGCTGCCCGCATCCAGCGGCTTACCGCGACCTTCACCAGGTCGTCGGTCCTCCGTGTGGGAGGCCTGCCTAAGCTACGCTACTTTACTCCCTCAACGGCCATCTGTTCTGTGTGCCCTGCCCACTGCCACTTCAGTTTAGCGATCCTAAGGATCTCCTCATTTCCGATTCGATCGCGTAGGGTAACTCCGAACATAGCCATCCATCGGTCCGTCACCCTTTGGCTGACCTTGGTTTAGCATTAGCCGATAGGCTAAGAAAGAATTTTCTAACACTGAGGTTCCAATTGTAAAGTCATTCCCTACTGAACACCATCACATGTCAGGTCTACTATGAGGTAACTGTACATTACTTTTACAGTACTAAAGAAACGTACTACCTACTTACCATAGTATCCTAATACCAGTAGCAAAATAAAATATATTGTCACTAAAGTGCATAGAACCAACTCTGTTAGAAAAAAAACGTGTGGCCAATCTATGAACTATTACATTATATAAATGCAACAAAACAAAATCAAAATGGCTACATAAACTAATAACATGTTTAATTTTGTTAAGTTTACTTTGTTTTAGATTTTTCTGTCTTGTATGATGAGCACATTTTAGGTAGATACAATTTCTTAAGAACGTATAGATAGATAAGGAAGAGTAGTGCTTCTTGACACAGGTTATCCAAAGCTTAAAAGGAGCTCCCGCCATTACACAATTTTCTGTAACAACTATTGGAAGAAAATAATGAGTTTTATTTTTATTTTATTTATTATTTACTTACTCTTTCAAAACTGTGTTGCAGAACTCAGCGGTGCGTTACCAGTCATTTCTGAGGTTATTCCGACCTCTTTTCCGTGGACCTTTTGAGATCAAAGGGCTTGATCCACCTACGACAACAACCACCACCACTACCACCACCACCACCACCGAGCCCCCGGCGAGCAACGAAGTGCGGCGCCGGCGCAATCCGCCTGTTTCATCCTGAACCAACAACTAAATTATGTCACTAAACTCCTAGACATGCTTTATTATTTCTCGCAAAGCACTAGAGAGTATCGAATGGTTTTTGTAAGACCTAATAAAGTGACCCTGTCAAGTCAGGCACAAAAGCATCGCAAAGCATTACACGACTATGTATAGTTTAGAGCAAAGACATTGGATTTCTCTGAACCTCTTAACTGTGCGGTTTAGTTATTGATTGCAGTCAAGTATTTTTGACGTGAAAAGACTTGCGTTTCGCTTTAATAAACGAAAAATCTTTCTTGACTTTACTTTTTAGAACCGTTTAGGGCACCTTACCTACCTCAAAAGGAAAAAAAGAACCCTTATAAGTTCAAGACCCTTTTTCTCAGGAATGTGTAAAGGAATAAAGTTAAAATTTATACGGAATACTAAAATTTATGGCCCCTAGAAGATCTAAAAAAAGCAGGCTTCTAAGTCAAAGTAATAAAAAGATATGGCCATTTTACAGCCTTTGACACTCGCAATTAAATAAAAACCTATAGATCAGCCTAGAATCATGAAATTTGGATAAAACTTATTTGTGTTCAAATTTCATGATTCTAGGCCCAGTAAAGATCACAGCACAAGTAAAGAGAAAAATCCGAAAATTAAAATTCATTTTTTTTGCTATTATAAAATTGCAGTTGGGAATTAATTAAGACGTATGGCGATGTATGGGAAAACATTTTTTTAACTACAAAGTTAAGTTTGTGATTCAAAAAGATTATTATATTCTTTTTGATGTTGGCAGGGGTTTCAGTGCGCGAGTCCGACTCGCACTTGGCCTTTTTTGACTTGCTACCATTCTTATCTACAAGCAAGTTAAGAATTAAATCATAGTTTATTCTTAGCAATGAACTGAACAAAGAAGACAGTTCTTTAATTAGGCATTTGTTACCTATATTAAATATTTTATTAAGAATAAGATTTTGTCTTAGTATATGGTCGGGTTTGAAACAATTTAGATTTTTATGACAAGTATTGTAGCTGTTATATTATAATCTCTGTATATTTATAATCTCTGGACTGATTTACGCCTGTTCCACATATCCAAACCATACTATCCCAAATGGTAAGGAAAAATCATCTTAGGTGGAGTCTAGTTCAAGCTCTGCCTTAAGTGCAAAATTTATTAAGGTACACCTACAACTTTCTTTCATATCTTGTGGCACAGGAATTATCTACTCGTAATACTGACAAAACGTAAAATTTAGATTTTTATCTTTATCTTTATCCACATGGCTACCGTTAAATTTTTCTGGTAAACTTTAAAAGGGACCCAATAGGTATTCACTATTTTTATTCAAATTTTTTGTGTCGGAGATAAGGCGGGATATATTTTCCATTGTTATCTTTTAAACTGAGCTTTTGCATATCATAAAAAATATATTTTTGTTTCTTATAACGAGCCCTTTCATTGGATACGTCACGATGACGTTCTTGAAAAAACGTTTTTCAACTTTCTAATTTATCTAAAATTTAAACCCAATAATTAACTTCTAACATCGAATATACGCTATACGTCCATGATCGATTCAAACACATCAAACTCTATCTATATAACCAATATTGAATTTTTTCGTCCAATAGATTCCGGAGAAAATTGGGTTTGACAGACGGACGGACTGACAGAGATATAAGTGATCTTATTTTTCATTGAACATATGAAACTCTAAAAAAGCTTTTTCGCAAATTTATCGATTGGTACAGCTACGGTACTGATATCAGTATCGTTATCAAACAAAACAACCCATAAACGCTCCCACTGCTGGGGCAAGGCTCTCTTCCCGAACTCGGGCAGGTTAGGCCATACTCAACACGGGGTTTAACCAAGTCCGGATTGGTGGAGGTTGTAGCGCTAGTGGCGAACTCCACCGCCAGAAGTCTTTCAAGTCACCTAAAAAGCATCTGATACGTAGCATTATTATTGCCTAAGCGCCTGCGGATTTGCTTACCACAAATGTACAGTAAACATCGTAGTGTGTAGGAAAGAATATGAGCTGATAATTAAATAATTAATTTTTTTCGAGTACCTGCACTGCTCAACATTGTCTTGGATTATTCATACAAAACTTAATATTTGAAAAAAGTTGTAAAATATAATACGGGTGTGAGACATCGAAATAATTCCAAATTCACGTTGATGATTGAAATGAATAGGTATCGTCGTTGTACATGCTTGTATAGAGTGGAGATGTGGTAATATGGAGTCTTCAGAGTGCAAGTCCGACTCGTACAATAAATACATAATTTTTATATTTAATTAAGTACCATGAACAGCAGTGCTAGCGGTGTTTTCTCATGGATCCACTAATTCGTCCCACTGAGACCCACCGTACCACTAAGGCACTATTTTAAATACGAAAGAAACTAGGACAGCCCCAATAGGACAGTTCCAACAATGAAAATGTCACTTAACTCGATCTAATTCTAAAAAAGCAAGGACATTCCCAACACTGAACATGTCACTTTACTCCGTCTTATAAACACACTGGTTTAAGAGTTTCAGTTATTTATTATTAGTATACTTATAAAAATAAGTGAAGTTTAAGTGTGAAGATACAAAAAAAATAGAAAAGTTCATCTAGGCTCTAAGACAAGGATATACCTATCTATTTGGACTTGTATTTAGATAATACATTAAGTAGAACATTTTACTAGTATTTAATATTTTGATAAGCAAAAGATGCTTAATCGAACAGAAAAAATAAATAGTCATGTTTTGCTAATAAATTCTTTGTTTATTTTTACAAGCTTTTATTAGGCACATATTAACTGTAAGGAACTTGAAAATGTGAGTACCATAACACATAATAACAAATATACATATTTTTGTTTTGGTTGGTTCGTGTTTTGTTTTTATATGCATGTCACAGGCACTTATTTATTTTGGAAAAAAATCTACAAACATTTAAATCACACAGCAATGTGGCGCAAATAGGTACCTAAAAATTACTTTTTTTCTTTCTTGGGTCGAACAAGATATATAATTTCTTTTAGAGTTAATATAATTATTATAAATATGTACTCCATTAATTTTAAGGTCGATGTGTGCCATCCATTACTGCTCTATTACAGCGTTAAACAGTTGCAGCACTAAGCAAAGGACCAGCGAGGCTGCCGAACGGTTCACATCTAAACCTGTGATTTGCTATTGTTTAACGACTGGAAAAGCTGGGGAGATTTATAATGCTATATTTGCTTCATGACAGAATTTATGAGTAAGTAAGTAATTTGCTATAGCAAGACAGCAGCAGCACTATAGAAAAGGCGTCGAGCAAACTATTGAGGCGATCCAACAAGCAAGTTTATTTCACGTGACTTGTAGTTCATTATTGCTTGCTAATTGCCGATCGCCCCGTTCAGGGTAGGCTCCAGTGGGGACGTAAATATGAGCTGATATTATGGTGATTGCTTGCTAAAAATCAATAGGGAAATGATGAATGAGCGAATCAAGTGGAAGTTTTCTTGTTTTACTCTTATCACTCATTAATCATTACCTCAATAGAGTGGCAATAACCTAGATGGGTCAGGCGATCAGTAAAAAGAACATGTCACACATTTGCTTTGGAGCAATAACTTCTGTCAATAATAGGGATGACGAATGCTAGTCATCTGATTTACTTTTTATCATCTGTAAAAAACGACATTTTGTTCCAAAAATGTTTGAAATACCTAGACGTGACGTCTTAGTTTTGCAGCGTCATTTTGTGATTTTGGTGAATTAAAAGTCGAAGACTTGATGGAAAATAAAACTAGTAAGGTTTTCCGAAGTTTAAGGAGGAGAGCAATTAATGATCAAGAGTTCATAATTTATTTCTGATGCTGTCGTCATCCCTATTTTGTATCAAAAAATGTTTCTTTCCACGGACATCAAGTAGTTGATTTTGCTGCACTAATTGTGTAATTAGGAAATGTAACGGTGATGGACAAGTGACGCGCCGTGGCAAAGCCATCAAACGGCGTCCACCAGTGGTCTAGTGAGTGGGTAATGAAATCAGTATGATGATGAATGTTTGGTAGATCGTGTATCGGTCCGCTACCGTTTGCTGGAGAGCTTGGTGAAACGGTCAAGCGCGCGGTTGAGACGGTCAATATGGCGCAGCTGACGCAGCACGAGACGCACGTGCGAGTCGCGCAGCGCGCGCACACCGCCCATCCAGTCCTCCGGCTTCTTGCCCTCGCCCTTTTCTACGCACAATTAAAAATACATTTATTTAAGTTTTGCATTAATAAGTAGGTACACACCTCAATCTTGCCAATCCCCTTTTATGTATCCCACCTTTTAAAGTTTAAATTCATCATTATTAAGGCGTCCCAAATATTTCCACAACGACCGTTTCTGCGCTACCCGCATCCAGCGAGCAGCTTCCCACACGATCTTCACCAGGTCGTCGATCCACCGAGTGGGAGGCCTACCTACGCTATGTCATTCGATTCGCGGTCACCACTCGGGAACTTTACTGCTCCAACGCTATCTATTCTACGAGCCACGTGCCCCGCTCACTGCCACTTAAGTTTAGCGATTTTGTGAATTATGTCGGTAACCTTACTAAATCATGATATAAATTACCTACAGATTCATGGTTTTATAAAAGTGCGGGCATAAAAAGGAAATGGCAAGATTGGGATGGATTACCCTTTCTACTATTGAAACTTAATATGGAAATCTCATAATTCAAGGATGTTCCGAGTAAATAAACTGACCCGGTGGTGTAGTGGCTCTGCCTGCTTATACTTAACCACTTAATATAACCACTTAGGGTCGCGGGTTCGTTTCTTATTTAGGTAAAAACTGTTGTGACGAAAAAGTTTGTATGCTCTGTGTGGTTGGGTGTTTAATATCTACTTTATCTACGCAGTTATAGAATCTACACAACATGTACGTACACACACATCCCTTTAAATACAATGACTTAGATATTTGTTTGTGCATCCTACAGGAATTCTAGTTTTTGGGTATGTGACCCAAGACTCAGATGACCGTGAATATTACTACAGGGTGGTCCACAAATACGTTCACAAAAGTTTTTTTGAATAATTAAAATAACATTACTTTCAAAGTACAAATTATGGACTATACTGAAAGTAAAACTCTTTTCTAACAATATTTTTTCAAAATATCCGCCCTTGGCTTTGATACATAGCACTAAACGTTATTCAAAATTTTAGACTATTCTCCGCACCTCTTCCGTACTTATTTTTTCCCATTCTTCGAGAAGTTTCTTCTTCAGCGACTCAATACTGCTATGCTTTGTAGCGCAGATCCGTGCCTCCAAAATAGACCACACACTGTAATCCATGGGATTTAAATCTGGCGAGTAGGGTGGCCATTCTTTAGAGCTTATGAAACCCGGAAAATTGTCTTGACACCACTTTTGAACATTCAGAGCCCTTTGTGCAAGAGCACAATCCTGATGGCAAATCCATGACTGATTTTCAAAATGCTGCTGACTCCAAGGAAGAACTACAGATTCAAGAATATCTCGACGGTACATACATATCTTTATTCATTTTCACCCCCTTTTCGACGAAAACAAGGGGTTTTTTGCCCGTACAAACAATATCACCCCAAACTATGACTGACTTGGCCTTTTTGTGATGAGGAATAATTGCGCTTGATCCAGGACGACTACAGGAGTAAATTCTATCATTTTGGTGATTATGAGCTTGCTCTATCGAAAAAATTTTTTCATCGGTAAAAAGCACATTTCTCCAATCTTCAGTCGCGGCGCGCTGCCTCACTAAACGTCATCTTTATAGACGATTTTTTTTATCTTTGTCCTCCAGTTGTTGGGATTTTCGCATCTTGTATGACCTTAGATTTAGGTTATTCTTGATAATACGCGTCACTGTTTATCGACTTATTCCTATCTGTGTGGTTATTTTTCTCACCTTAGCCTGTAAATTACGAGTTAACCTTTGTTTGATGATGTGCCGCACCCGTGAAGTGTTAATGGTCCTCTTCCTGCCTCCTCCTGGACGGTCACCAGTGTGGCCCAACTCGTTATAACGTTTGATGGCCATAGAAATCAATTGGCGACTGACGCCGTGAGCTTTGACTATGTCACACTGCCTTTTTCCAGCGTCATGCAAAGAAATTATCGCTTTACGATGTCTAGACAAATTAATTAAAAAATCAAATGATTTTAACAAACTTAGCACACCAAAATGGCGGGAAAATATGTGACAATTAAAAAGTCAAACCTAAAAGATCACATTTCTTTAGAATTCCGAAAAAATTGCAATTAAATTTTGTCAAAGTATTTATGGACCACGGTGTACTACACTGAAAATGAAATATTAATTACTCACCACTTACAGTATGCGTGGTATCGCTTATTCTGTAAAAAATAAAACTCGAGGTCAACAAAGTATATATCGAAACGACTTAACAATGCGGTTAAGTACCTAAAAAAATTTGGAAAAAATTTAAATACCATTTTGTACAATAATATTTGTTGTAGGCGAATATAGGTACAAGAAAGTTGCATATCCCCATACTATGTTACTTTGTTTCTTAGGTGCCTATTGAGTTCGGTAACTTAACATGAAAAAATGCACTAGCACTCCAGATGAGACCTCTGCGAACTTCAGCGTCATCGTCACTTATTTCATAGGTCTTATTCAGCAAATGTAACTGTAACAGTGGACTGAATCAGTGCCTGCTGTAAAGCAGCTCTTTTGGTAGCTATTCTGGGTATAAAAATTGGTGTAAGACCCGTTAACTGGGGGTTCTACTCATCATACTGAACAACTTTCCCCAAGGAACCCGCAGTATATTCTTCAACAAAAGGACCCTCCATACAAAAATTGAAGTATGAAGAGTTCATTTTTTTTCTGCGATTTCAGCAAAGTCGTAAAACAAATGTTGTTCAGTATGACGAGTAGAAGCCGCTGTTAACGGGACCTGCACCAATTTGGTTACACTCTGTAAAAGCCAATAACAGAGCGACATACTCGTACCTACACACTTTTCGGCATGTATGGCAGGGATATGTAACAAAAGGTGGATTTTAACTACAAGATGCATTTTTGCATGTAGGAACAAATTTACGTTTTTCCTTCCTGTCAGCTAGTACGCTGAAGCAGTCTTACAAGCTTTCATTCTACCATACGACGAGTTGTTATTTAAAAGTTTGCAATTAATTTTAGAACGATGTCCAGGGGTCCGATTGAGCTGAAATTTGGTACGAAGCCGTATTCCTGGTGACAATAGATCCTTTAGGTATTTTAAAGCTGATCTTTGGAAGTGTAGACATAGATATAGAATCGTCTATTGTTTTAAATAAAATCGTAACCATGTTCGTTTTCTTTGAATTTGGAAAATCAATGATTAAATACCTCTTGAGTGACATGCATTTTCATAAGTATTTTCTTTTTTTGAAATAAAAGCTCTTTCATCATCATCATCATCATATCAGCCGAAGGACGTCTACTGCTGCATATAGGCCTCCCCCAAGGATTTCCACGACAACCAGTTCTGCGCTACCCACATCTAGCGGCTGCCCGCGACCTTCACCAGGTCATCGGTCCACCGATGGGACAGTTAAGTTCTCAAATAGCGACTGCGCAATGGAAAACGTAGCGAAGACATACCGACAGACAGTTGCCGGGGACCGCACCCGATGTGGTGACCGCATCGTGATTTATTTACCATTCTTGCGTCTATTTAGAGGACAGTTAAATACAGCAGTTTGAGCTACCCTCGGCTACACTTACTGGTCAACATTATGCAAGGGACTGGCACGGCTGCGTACCCTGCGGGCGCTGCGCGTTGCCGGGGACCGCACCCGATGTGGTGGCCGCATCGTGATTCATTTACCATTCTTACGTCTCTTTAGAGGACAGTTAAATACATCAGTTTGAGCTACCCTCGGCTACACTTACTGGTCAAAATTATGCAAGGGACTGGCACGGCTGCGTACCCTGCGGGCGCTGCGCGTTGCCGGGGACCGCACCCGATGTGGTGGCCGCATCGTGATTCATTTACCATTCTTACGTCTCTTTAGAGGACAGTTAAATACATCAGTTTGAGCTACCCTCGGCTACACTTACTGGTCAAAATTATGCAAGGGACTGGCACGGCTGCGTACCCTGCGGGCGCTGCGCGTTGCCGGGGACCGCACCCGATGTGGTGGCCGCATCGTGATTCATTTACCATTCTTACGTCTCTTTAGAGGACAGTTAAATACATCAGTTTGAGCTACCCTCGGCTACACTTACTGGTCAAAACTATGCAAGGGACTGGCACGGCTGCGTACCCTGCGGGCGCTGCGCGTTGCCGGGGACCGCACCCGATGTGGTGGCCGCATCGTGATTCATTTACCATTCTTACGTCTTTTTAGAGGTCAGTTAAATACAGCAGTTTGAGCTACCCTTGGCTACACTTACTGGTCAAAATTAGTTAAGGCGAATATGCAAGGGGCTGGCACGGCTGCTAACACTGGGGGCGCTGCGGAGTACCGGGGACCGCACTCGATATGGTGACCGCATCGTGATTCATTAACCATTCTTGCGTCTATTAAGAGGACAGTTATATACAGCAGTTTGAGCTACCCTCGGCTACACTTACTGGTCAAAATTATGCAAGGGGCTGGCACGGCTGCGTACCCTGAGGGCGCTGCGCGTTGCCGGGGACCGCACCCGATGTGGTGACCGCATCGTGATTCATTTACCATTCTTGCGTCTTTTTAGAGGACAGTTAAATACAGCAGTTTGAGATACCCTTGGCTACACTTACTGGTCAAAATTAACAGTAGTTAAGGCGAATATGCAAGGGGCTGGCACGGCTGCTAACACTGGGGGTGCTGCGGAGTACCGGGGACCGCACTCGATATGGTGACCGCATCGTGATTCATTAACCATTCTTGCGTCTATTAAGAGGACAGTTATATACAGCAGTTTGAGCTACCCTCGGCTACACTTACTGGTCAAAATTATGCAAGGGGCTGGCACGGCTGCGTACCCTGAGGGCGCTGCGCGTTGCCGGGGACCGCACCCGATGTGGTGACCGCATCGTGATTCATTTACCATTCTTGCGTCTTTTTAGAGGACAGTTAAATACAGCAGTTTGAGATACCCTTGGCTACACTTACTGGTCAAAATTAGAGTAATTAAGGCGAATATGTAAGGGGCTGGCAGGGCTGTGGACGCTGCGGGGTGCCGGGGACCGCACCCGATGTGGCGACCGCATCGTAATATCCATGCTGCCGGTCACAAAATTTTTACTTCTCAGAATCAAAGAACTAATACTTATATACTTAATACTTATTTTAAAGTAGGTACGTAAATAATAGGGCGTTTTCTATTTGCTTCGTTTTTTATTCGCACTTTCTTTGCTTTATTTAGATTAATAATATTATTATTATTAGTGTCTATACAATCTATACATTAGTATAGATTGTATAGGCACTAATAACCACACTAATGTTATAAAAGCGAAAGTATTGATGTTTGTTCCACTTTCACACCAAAACGACTGAACAGATTTGGATGAAATTTGGTAAGTAGATAGATCAACCACTGGATTCAGAAATATGTCAAATTTAATGCGACCCGTGCACCGTACACCTTCGATTAGTCATAAAAACGATATCAACGCAGGATAAGCCGCGGGCAAAGCTAATATATACATAAAGGAGACCATTCGTAATATAAAGCCATGGTGATATAAATATCACATATTTCTGGTGAAGTTAACAGGACTAATGAGGTCTGGGGCTGCGCAGAGTAGTGATAAAGATAACGCAGGATTTGGAGTACAAGATCTAAATAGCAATAGTTAAGTCAGAGGGCTTACAGACGGCTCGAAAACTTCTGACAGTGGGGTCCACTACTAGCCACAAAATCCATTTGTTCCCACCTGTTCTGTTGAATAGTTCTGGTAAATGCTAAATCCTCCACCAATCCAAACTAGGCCTCCATTTTCGGACAGACTCGTACCCCAGCAGTATGGAAGTTGTGGGTGTTTGTATCCGCAGGATTTGGAGCACGAAGCGTAGATGATGATTCCGGTTGAGGGCTGAGATTAGTCACCTGTTGCCTGGGGAATGGCAGCCCATATGTGACACTGGCGAGCTCATGAGCCGCAGGGGCAGACTTGACATCAAGTCTCGCAGCATTCGGCGCACAAGGAGCTCACTGCTGGACGACGACTGGAACATTAATTTAATTTGTCCATTTAATAAAGTTTTTTTTAATATTTTTATTCACACAATTGGTAAGCCCTTGCATTGGCATCATCTCAATGTTGCATGACCAAATATATAACTAGTCTGGCCATAAATACTGTTACATAAAAACTTTTCTTTTTTTCGACTCTAATTATTTTGAATTTGGAACGCGTGTATTATGTTAAAAACGTCTTTCGTTTTCCCGCCATTTCACATATTTTTTCGTGTTTATTATCAAATTACCATATGGAATGGGGTGTGAAAGAAATTAAAATTGCTTTTTACCTTGCATAAAGTGGGTATGAAGCCGCCGGTCATATTCAACACACTTCAAAAGCTTGGTATCAGCCGTATGTTCGTATATCGTACTATTAACAGATATACAAGCACTTCCTCTGTCGAAGACCATACAATATCGTGCTGTTAGAACTACACAGGCTGTTAATGCTGTTAAAGCCAGAATTCGCCGAAACCCCATTAGGAAAAAAAAAATCTAATCGAGAGAAATGAAGATTCCCGCTGGGACTCTGTCGCATATAATAAAACAAGACCTGAAGCTCGGCGCTTATCGTCGATATACAGGACAAGCCCTAAATCAATCCTTACAGATGAGTAGATCGATCAAACTCGTTCTGTCCCGATACGCAGGTGAAAGGCATAGAAATATCCTCTTTACTGATGAAAAAAAAATCACGATTGAAGAGCACTACAACAAGCAAAATGACAAAGTGTACGCTCATAGTTCTAAAAAAGCTGTGCAAGTGTTCGGAAAGGTACAACGTGGTAATCATCCTTCATCAGTGATAGTTTTCAGGCTTCATTTTTGTGAAAAAGGAGTGAAGACTTCAGCCAAAGTGTATCAAGAGGCCATCTTGGATCGTGTTGTGAAACTTCTCAGCAATAAACTTTTTTAAAAATGTACCGTGGACTTTCCAGCAGGACTCTGCACCTGGTAACAAGGCACGATCTACCCAAGCCTGGCTCGAAAGCAATGTTCCGGATTTTATAAGAGCTGAAGACAGTCCTCGTCTGGCCCATATCTGAACCCCTTAGACTACAAATTATGGTCAGTTTTAGAGGACATGGCCTGTGCTAAAATACACGCGGACGTTGAGTCTGTTAAGAAATCTCTGGAGCAAGCAGTGGATAAATTTCCCATAGAAACAGTGCGTAAATCCATATATTCGTTGTCCAGACGTGAAAGGCCTGTATCAAAGCCAAATGTGGCCATTTCAAATAGAATTACTTTTTATTTTTTGCTGAGAGTTCATTATATATGTACATATAAGTTTTATTAAGATTTCATCTATATATACATAAAAGAAAGTCGTGTTAGTTACACCATTTATATAGTGTAGGGTAGGGTAGGGTAGGGTAGTGTAGTGTAGTAAGGTGGAACGAAGTTCGCGGGGCTGCTAGTTACTTCATAAAAAAATAATGCATTTTCATTTGTAACAGAACTTATGGCCGGACTAGGTAATTCACACATAACCAATCTCAGGACTAATTTTCAGCGCTGAGTGGCGGTCAGCGCCAACCTCGGTCATGTAATGAGTTTCTCTTGGCATTTCCTACGTGCCATACAGACTTTCTGAGCAAATCCTTTATGGCTCAATCAGTGCGTCTGTGGAACCTACTTCCTGCTTCGATCCGAACGGCTAGCTGAGTCTTTGTTCTCATTTAAAAAGCGACTCAAGGCCTATTACTTTAAGCTTTGTAATTACTGAAACTGTTCAATGTTATTTTGCGAATTGAGATGTTCGGTTTTTCGGTATGTGTTA
Organism: Coleophora flavipennella; assembly: GCA_947284805.1. Taxonomy (NCBI): domain Eukaryota; kingdom Metazoa; phylum Arthropoda; class Insecta; order Lepidoptera; family Coleophoridae; genus Coleophora; species Coleophora flavipennella. The sequence goes on from OX369308.1 coordinate 31,746,850, forward strand.
AGGACACATTTTCACGAAAATTGGAAAAACTTTTTGTTTAGTGATAACAATACTTCCTCTACCCTACGTACGTACGTATGTACCGTACTGTGCTACGAGGTTGAGCAAGTAAAAATAGAAGCACTCTAGTACTAAGTAAATTGAGAAATAAATAAGTTGTTTTTTTAGTAAGTACCCGTTTCAAATCAGTAGAGGTGGCAACATCCGGGTTGTTGGACCCACGCAGGCCTGTTGAGGTGGTCACTGCTATTGAAACTGGTATGATTTGGTTTGGCTCAAGATTTTGTTTCACCTGTAACAACAATGCATCTGATGACTAGTTTAAATAAAATGATTTCATTTCGTAACATTACTGGATCCTGATGGTGACGATGAATTAAGGCGTGACAATCGTGAATAAAACTGACCTACCTTTTTATTAACGTAAAGTTTATTCAAATGCAATCGTTGTTAGATTTCCTAACAGTTAGGCCCTTTTTGTATTAAAACAGTAAAATTACCACCATAATGTGCATTGGCATGATGGGAGGACGATCAGCGAAGTAAGCCATGCCTGCGCTTGCCGGGGGACGCTGCGACAGGATCTTTTCGCCGGCCCTGAAGAAACATGATTCATTTATTAAAGTCCACGAGCAAGCAATATTAAACTTTACTAATGAACGCCACCCACGCCTAGAATACGTTTCTAAAAACAACAACATAATGATGGTGGATAACACAAGCAACGAGTGTACCTGAAAATTAACATTGTTAATTTTTGGTTAATCCTCTGAAGGTCGGTGGCGTAACGGTTACGGCCGCTACCTCCTGTCTGGGAGCTCGTGGTTCGAATCCTCCCACGTACCAATATGTTTACACAGGCCAGCACATCAAGCTAAACACTCGTAGTGCGATTCTGATCTATACGCATACGGCATAAGAACGGTACAAAGTCCAAAGGGTCTAGCTTAGTACATTTATTCGACGCTCTTACGGTGAAAAAAAAAACATCGTGATGAAACCTGCACACGTCTGCGAAGAAAATCGAAGGTTGTGTGGGAAGTTGACCAACCCACACTGGGCCTGGTCAACTAAGGCCCGATCGCCCTAATTCAGGATACGCTCGAGCCCCTTGGTGGGGACGTATATAAGTTGATATGATGATGATGAACCATTTAAAGAAACGGTTGGGAAAATTTTAGGAACTACCCATTTCTTATGCAATGATGGTCCCTCGGGTGCGGTAGTTGAATCACATTTAAAATGGGAGTAAAATTCACATATAATATTCCATAAAATATTATCATGTCGTCAGATAATATTAAAACTCGAACCAAAAAAAATTAAGCTCGCTTCGCACGCTCTGATGCACAACATTAGTTAAGCTTAGACGAGCTGAGAGAAGAGCAAAGATGAGTCACTCAGAGAGGTTTTGATTAAGCGATGCGTAGTTACTTTATTCCGCTCCGCCCTGCTCTGCCCCGCAATACCTAGATCCCTCAAAATCAAGAGCGTTTATTTAACACCAACGCCGTTAGGTACCACGCTACAGATGGGCGATTAACAACAACAAAGCGAGAGCAATGATAATATTAATTTAAACCACGATTGATAAGCCCTTGGCATCATCTCACCTGATGGTAAGTGACGATCTTGCCGAAGATCGAAGCGAGCTTACCAAGATTCCTATTCGCCATAGGGCTTCACAAGATTCGTCTAAGCTTAACACTTTTTTCTTCCCACCTCTTTTACTGCAGTGTCGAAAGAAAAAGTAGACAAGGTCGGGTACCGTACCCTAAGAGCGAAGCATTTTTCGGGGAGGAAATCGATGACTCCAATTCTGCACGTGAACGTGCTCGAGGCGTGGACGGTGACTTATCATATCTTCGGTGGCGCTGTTGATCTTCTATAGATGTTCTTTAAAAAATAATTAAATTGTTAATTAAGAATTCAATTAGTAAGTAAAGTTTTCGAGTAACGCCCGCGCAAAGATAAATGTAGCGAAGTAGGCCTTCCACTGAGTGGACCGACGACCTGGTGAAGGCCGCAGGCAGCGCAGGGCCGATCGTTGTGGAAATCCTTGGGTTAGGCCTTTTTTCGGCTAATATGACGATATTCATGAAGCAGTTGCAGGCAAATAAGCCATACAGCCATGCTGACAGTGTTATTTTAGCATGCCATAGTCAGTATTGTAGGAAAAATAGGGTACTTAAAAATAAAATGAAACCATGTTTGCCACAAAATAACGTTGTAATTTGGATCAGAGATCAATCGACGAATCTAACTCGGCTGGGTAGCGTTTGGGAAGCTTGGCAATATCTATACTTCCCAAATATCGCAGTGTCTCAAGACTAAGGTCTTAGACCAATATGTGTTGCCAGTGATGACATACGGAACTGAGACATGCTCGCTTACTATGGGCCTCATAAAAAGGATCAAGGTCTCCCAAAGGGCAATGGAGCGAGCACTGCTCGGAATTTCCCTATGCGATCGAATCAGAAATGAGGAGATCCGCAGGAGAACTAAAGGAAATCACATGAAGTTGCAGTCGGCATATATCTCGTAGAACAGATAGCCGTTGGGGCAATAAAGTTCTCGGGTGGCGACTGCGCACCGGAAAACGTAGCGTAGTAAGACGTCCCACGTGGTGGATCGACGACCTGGTGATGATTACGGGAAGCCGCTGGATGCGGGTAGCGCAGGACCGCTCGTCGTGGAAATCCTTGGGGGAGGCCTTTGTCCAGCAGTGTACGTTTTTCGGCTGATATGATGATGATGAAAACTAAATAATTACCGAATGGGTGATGAGTGTGGACGGCCCGCCTTTGACCGGCGGCGGCGTACATCTGAAAGGATTTTTTTGTCTTCTAAACTTATTCATGTTTATTTTTCAACTTACCCTAGTCAACAACGGTATTAAAAATGATGATCTAAGGAGTAAAATCTCACTTTATAAATGCGAAGTTTTATTGTTTGTTTGTTTGGCTGAACCGATTGCGCTGAAATTATGAATGAAATTATTAAAAGTAATGGGTGGGAAAAACGGATACTTTTTATTCCGGAAAATTGCACAATATTTGAGGGATCTGGGAAAACTAAAGTCAACGCTTGCAAGCCACATCTGGCTCGAGTGCAACAGCGCACTCTTGAAAACAGTCAGGAAAAGTGGTCAAGTGCGTGTTGGAATACGAGAAAAATAGGGTTCCGTAGTCTTAAAAATCCTACTAATATAAATGTTAAAGCTTGTATGTATGGATGTATGTATGGATGTTTGTTACTCTTTCACGCAAAAACTATTAAACGTCTCTGGCTGAAATTTGGTAGGTAGACAGATTAAGACCTAGATTAAAATACAGGTTACCCTATTCTACGCTCGTGAGCCGCTTGTGGCTCGCGCACTGCTAACCCTCGAAGTCAGTCATAAAAACCATTTTCACGCGAGCGAAGCCGCTGGCAAAAGCTAGTAAATGTATATTTTCAAAAGCAAAGATATTTTTGCTGATGGTATAGAACTATTTGCATGGAAAATCTATGCACTTTTACTCCTAAACTAAGAAAGCCTTCTTAGCCGTGTCAATTTTCCTCTTAAAATAATTAGACAGGGTGGTCCTCACACACTGTTAAACAGTGGTTCAGAGATGGAGCACCTCATGGGGTATCCGAATCACTCTATGGATGTTCCGCGAAAGTGTACCGGTTTTCGAGATATACACATTTTTATTTTTTTATTTTGTAATCATCTTTGCTGGATTTTAACGTCAGTTTGTGAAAAAAGAGCATCTAACGGATAAGCCAGCCAAATGCACGAACAGCTTTCTTATCATCAAAATGGGCGGTGAGAATAGCTGAATTATTTGATACGTGTAGTTTACATTCATAATATAACTAGCTTTTGCTCGTGGCTTCGCCCGCGAAGGTGTAAATTTTCTCCAGATCTCTCAGGAACTATATCGGGCTATTCTGATTAACAGTCTATGTCACTTCCCAAGTTCCCACCCCCTCAACAAATTCTATAAATAAAAATTACTTCAATCCGTTGCAACGACGATGTGCGTAAACGTGCAAATGAGTTTTCCCCAGATCCCTCAGGAACTATGTCAGGATATTCTTATTAGTAAATTATGAAATTATATTAAAAAAAGTATTTTTTCATCTGCCCAGGAACTGTATCGGACTATGCTATCCTTTTTCTTATTAAAAATATATAAGTATGTTTGTTTCTTACCTTTACACGCTTCAACACCTCGACCAATCTTGACAAAATTCGGCAAGCAGGTAGCTTGTGTCACTGGAAAGGACACAGGCTACTTTTTATCGAAAATAGCATAATTTATTGTTTTTCTTTGATGGCTGTCTTTGATGACTGTCTTTGAGGGTGAGTAGTGCGCGAGTCGCAAGCGGCTCGCCATCGTGGACATGAGTTTTCTCTAGATCCCCATAGTAGACGGACTATTCTGATAAGCAGTCTGCCACTTCCTACCCCCTCAACCAATTCTATATAAAAAAACACTTCAATACGTTGCTCCGTTGTGACGCCGACGTGCGCGAGCGTGAAAATGAGTTTTCCCGCTTGCGACTCGCGCACTACTCACCCTCAAAGACAGTCATAAAAACGATGTCAACGCGGGTGAAGCTGCGGGCAAAAGCTAGTTTTTAATCAATTACGCTATTGTCTATAAAAAGTAGCCTATGTCCTTTTCAGTGACACAAGCTATCTGCATGCGTAATTTCGTCAAGATTGGTAGAGGTGTTGGAGCGTGAAAAGATAAACACATGTTCATATTCATAGGAATTATAAGGATTTTTAGATTTCTATCTTATGAGATCGGTGTGTGCTGTTACGTTAGTACAAATATAATAATTGGTGTATAATAATTGGTGTAGGACCCGTTAACTGAGGCATCTACTCATCATACTGAACAACTTTCCTCAAGAAACCTATAGTCAATTCTCAAAAAAAAAATTGGACCCTCCATACTAAAATGCACAAAATTGTTTTTTTGCGATTTCAGCAAAGTCGTAGAACAAAAGTTGTTCAGTATGATGAGTAGAAACCCCAGTTTACGGGACCTACACCAATTTTGTTACACCATGTATATGTACTTCGGTACTGTCCAAGATTTATTTGTAAGTTAAGTCACGGATTAGAAGGTACAACAATATAGGAAGTAAAAATTATTAAAAGAACCCCTTGAAAACCCATTTGTGTATATTGTTTTTAGGAGGGGATTACCCTACAAAATATCTGGTTGACTTTTTCATTAATATGTAGTAAAGGATTCTGACAATATTTTTCAAAATCTCTGTAGTAACTTACTGGGACTTGAATCACGAAACGCGAAAGTGGACATGTCCTCCATCAAAAGTTGCCACTGGTCACGCTTACAAGCAATCTCAGTAGGCACTCTTTGATCGGTTAGATCCATCTTGTTACTGGAAAAAAACTTAGTTTAGGTATCCCAATGACTTTGACATGACTTGGGTTTGCATTTAGCGTAGGTTTGTATACCTGCTTTTCGAATAATCTGAAACTAAAAAGGTAGGTGAGCTGAAAACTCAACCACATTGTGTCCGGTGCGGCGGTGTCCTGACTTTCACGTATCGAGCGAAGGTTGGCTACTCCAGCCAGTTATGAAATAAGATGTAGCTGTAATACGTGGGTGGTTATATAATAAACTTTGGATGGTGTTTTAATCCTGAAGTGAAAGTTCAAAAGTTACTCGTGCGCAATAATATATTATTATGGTTCTCACCAAGCCCGTGGGGTAAAATAGGGTGGAGGCAGTGTAAAACGTCTACAAATCCATCCTGTAGTTTTACGCTAGATCACCGGTCTACTAAGCTAAAGAATAGTTACTAAACAGGTACCTTAATGCATATGTAGTTAATGCAAAATTATCTAAAATTGACGAGAAGCAATGACCGATTAAACTTACTCTTTTTGTCTACCCGAGATATAAAAATTACTTGAACAGTTTAATCAACTTGCATATATGGAACTATATTTCATATACTCGGAGAGGAAGATTTAAAATGAATATAGGTAGAATTATTACACAATTAATCATAATTTTACTAAAGAAACCAAAAGTAGTTTATTTTTCCATATCTTCTAAACAACAGCTGTCAGCCTTAAATTTTTACCAAAGAGTAGCATAATTTTTATGCCGTCACTTACAAGGAGATGCAATCGATTTTGGACGTATAAGAAAGTTTTTACAGAAGTTTTGTAAATGAGACTCGGTATACACTTATTTTTAGTACTCAACGAGAACAAAAATACTTGGATTGGACTGTTTCTCCAACCAAAAAAGAGCTAAATTAGTTGACTACAATTGTACTCCTCCTATGTATTTCTTGCCCCTCAAACTCATTCTCTCTTCTACATTTAGCAAAAAGGATTATGCTGCTTCTTTTTTTTCATAATTTTGACATTGGCGTAATCTTTTGAGTAACCCACCTTGGTGGTGAGGTGAATCAGGAGAGATGGCTCTCTCGCGTTATATTCGTGATATAGGGTGCTGCTCGTGTGGGCTTTAACTATGTCGGTAATTGTTCTTTTACAATAAAACCTACATTATTAAATATTTTAGGTTAGGGAAACATTCCCTATCGATTAATATTTTTTTATCCACAATTGGTAAGACCTTAGATCATCTCACCTGATGGTTAGTGACGATGGTGCCGAAGATGGAAGCGGGCTTACCACGACGCCCAAACGCAGTAGGGAACTACTGGCTGTTAACGCTTGTCTTTATACCGGAACAATGATGTATGACGGCAAGACTCTTAGATAAAATGGCAGTAGCTAGCCAGGTGGGCTTAGAAAATACCCTACCAGTCTTACAAAGTTAAAGCCTACGAGGAATCATACTCGCTACCTCCTGGAGGCATTATATGTTTTTTTTTTTTTATAAATACAATTAGGAATGGTCAGAAGTTAAGGTGTATCTACCTAATTGAACATGTAAGATTAAAAAAAAATATTGTTAGTGGTTGTTTCTGTAGAGCCTGACGCTTCTTCTCAATCCGCAAAGAGCATACGAGGTAGACCTTCGTATTATGTAGACCTGAAACAGGGAAAGGCACTAAATGCATACTGCTTTGTGTTTTCGTAGAACGTGTCTAAAATTACAGAAGATAAAATGAAGACTAATAGATGGATCTGTATTTTTTTAAATACAGTATATAGGAACTCTTGAACGACATAAATGTAGTTCAGCTCTATTGTTTTGTCTCGATGAGTTCTCCGCTCTTTTGTTCTCCGTGTGTTCTTTCCGCGTTGATCTCTTAACAATATGTCTAGTTAGTCATAAAATTAGTAGTGAAGGCTGGTTTCATCATATAACCCGAAGAAAGTCCACTGCTGGACATAGGCTTCCCCCAAGGATCTCCACGACGACCGGTTCTGCGCTGCCCGCATCCAGCGGCTTCCCCCGACCTTCACCAGGTCATCGGTCCACCAAGTGGGAGGCCTGTTTAGACTACACTTTCCGGTGCGTGGTCTCCACTCGAGAACTTTACTGCCCCAACGGCCATCTGTTCTGTTCTGGTGAAGGCTGGTTTACGGGGGAATAAATGTTAATTGATATCTTTTCTATGAGGTGAAGCAGCTACTAGCACTAAGTAGGTACTCGATGACTTCTAAAGAAAAGTATGACTAAGCTATGCCCAAGTCGCTTATGACTTCCATCTAAAGATAGTAACCGGTGCCCACGGCTAAACGTGCCTTCAAGTCGTAGAGTACGATTTGCATCGTGGCACTCTACTATATGGTGAAATGACCATAAGCTAGGTTTGGCTATGGGCTGCATTAAAATGCATGCTTAAGAATTTAGATTTTAAAAACGTTTTACTTTACCAATTCAAAAATACTTTTCAGTAAATTAATTCAAAGGTTAGCAAATTAGTCAAATATTTGTCAACAAGTCGTGTTTTTATAGCTTTTTAAAAAAACATGTTTTGTATGAAAACTCTGAGTTGGTATGTCAGTTTGTATGTTTTATATTATATTCTTATAAGTATATGCAACCAGAAGTTTTTATACTCATTTTTAGCCTAGTTTTGAGATACTTTACTTCTCTGTCAGACGTGGGGCATTTTTGTAAATTCTTTACATAATTACTGATCTTGATCTTTATCTTTTTTTTTTCTATCTATATCTTGTTCTTCTGGAAGGATAAATGACAGCAAATCAGAAAATAAACGGGCTTACCATGATTCCCCAATGTCTTCATGCTGGAACAAATCAAACTTGATGTTTAGCAGCAAGAATTAAATAAGACGGTGGTAGCTAGCCAGGTGAGCTCAGGAAACGCCCTACCAATATACAAACGTGAGTTTTACAAACTTAGACACGCCGGGAATTGAACCCGTGACCTCCTGGTGTACAGCGAACATGCTAACCATTAGGGCTGGTAAAAATTTCACCTGCTTTACAACTTTTTATTTTTGACAGCCGCCGTGGCGTAAAAGTTAGTCCATTCGCTTCACACCTGGAAGATGCGGGTTCGATTTCCTGTGGAATCCAATTTTATAAGACTTGGCTTGGTAGGTGGTAGGACATTTTTAGGCCAGTCTGGCTAGATACCACCATAATATAAAGACTTGCCACCGAACATCAACGTTAGCAGCCTTGATGTGTTTCGGTATAAAGAAAAGATAGTCAGTTCCCCATTGCGTTGGGGAATATTGGTATGCCCGCTTCCATCTTCGGCATCATATTCACTTATCATCAGGTGAGATGATGTCAACGGGTTATGTAAGAGATACAACCGTAAATTATATAAGTGGACAAGTTATGTGTTCTTATTATACCGTCTCTTTACACCATTACACCTCTATACCTTACACCTTTTTACACCGCACCAACAGCACTGCAAGTCGAGAAATACCTAAAAATGAAGAAAATTTTTGAGGACTAGCTCAATAGAACTAGATCCTAGAGCCGCAAGAGGAAATCGCGGCCGTTTTTTCAAGGCGTATAAATTAAATATCATGAATTATAACTAATAGAACAGAAAATCATGATTGAACTAACTAGTATATCATCTATGACCAGACCCCGAACAAAGTATCCACTTCAAAAAAGCTACCCAACACCAGATTGCGCTACTTTGAGATTTAGAGTAAAAAAGGCGGGCAATTTTTATATAACAAACAGTTTATTGTGTACAAATAATAGATATAAAAGACATAAAAGAAAGTTTTTTTTATTTTGGATTAAAATTAGCCTGTTATTTTTTTTAAAACGTGCAGACAGCCGATTGATTTGTATTAAAGAAGCCAAAAATATTTTTTTCGAGTTTACTTTTGGGGAATATTAAACCCCAGTTAACGAGTCTAGTGCTGAGTAAATATAATAATATGGTCCTTACGTATGAGATTGCCAAATAGATAAAAAAGTTTTAATAAAATAAAAAATATTAAAACAAAATTTGTTCTCTCTCTCTCGTATTGTGTGACCCAATTAACCGTCCTATCCAATGGAAAGACTTCTTATAGGGATAGAAGTTGTTCTCAAAACAGCATTAGATTATTTGAAATTAAATAAAAGTAGATATATATCACGGTGGCTTTAAACCCATGAAAACGGGGTTTTTAACTCAATAATACGACATTTATACTGGCAAAAATAAATATTTTTATTTTTTTAAACCTCTAAAGCCACCGCATTAGTTTCTTCGTTTGTCATATTTGGGAATATCCCGTAAAAGATTTCGTCAATTTCATGAAAATTAATTAGTAAAAAAATTGCTCAATATGACTACTGCGAAAATGCCTTTGTTTTTTCAATGGTACGTAGCTCTAGGGATTGGAACAAGAAAGACATCACACTGGTCACTATAAAATACCATAGGTAGTGTCATCATAATATAGTCAATAAACAAGAAAAATATATTAAAATAAAAATTGGCATTGAAATTCAATTTAATAGATAACGATCTAATATTTTGTTTACAGAAAAATCGAAAGAAATCTAGATAACCTCGGTCACCCGGGTGTTAACCTGGTTTATCTATTTATATTTGTGTACCTTCATTACCATATCGCCATTAGAGAACTTTACTATCCCAACGGCAATCAGTTCAACGAGATATCTGTATTGACTACTATGTAAACTAAGCTAAAGTGAGTGGGATGGTTGGGTTCCCCCCAATAATTCAGACTAGGCCTCTGTATGTGGAGTAACGTAGCTTAACTTCGATGAGACCCGTGCCCTTGCGTAGGGACATTATATTTAAATAAATTATACAGCCACGCTGTGCATACTTTCTCGCAAAGCCTTCACCGTCTGTCGTAGTCGGGCATACACAAGTCAACAACAAACATGACGGTTTATCATTGGTTCCATGGTAGAGAGGGCGCAGCCTCCTGTGGGACGCAATGTGCGTTAGCACATTCGCGCCGTCCCACTTGATCTCGGCGACGCGCGCAGCTGGAGCAGTGGCCGAACGCGCGGCCGGGACCAAGAATGATAAGTATAGCAACTTGGTCCATGGCTACGAGTTCGTGCCGTTCGCAGTAGAGGATGCGGGTACGTGGGGGGCGGAAGCCAAAGCTTCCGTGGGAGAGTTGGAAAGGCGACTGCGACAGTGGAGCTGCGACCCCCGCTGCGGCTCCTTCTTAGCCCAAAGTGTTTCTGTGCAATCAAAGTGCGGCAACGCGGCTGGAATTATGGGAACATTTGGGCAGGGTATGAGTCGGGATGGGATTTTAACGTGACGAAGCTAGTGGCCGATTTATTGTTCGTTACATTTATTAATTTGTTGGCATTATGTAATAATATTAATTATAAACATTGACCTGGTATTTAATAAAACATACATACAAACATTACAATTACTTAGTAACAAAGACTAAAGCTAGGTATATCAGACTGCTTCGGGGCGGTCGGTCAAGGGTGCGTTTGGTCATAAGTGTTATTCGTCCAGATTCGTCCTACGTCAAAAACATATTAGTCAAGACTTGATGAAAGATTTATAAATATTTTAAGGTTGTATTGGAGGTACCTTACATAGATTTTTATTGAATAATGAGATACCCAATGCAGTAGGCCTTATAGTCCTAATTATTCACTAAGTTTCAAATCGTTGGAGACATTTTTGAGAAAAAGTAACAAGCAACCTGGATTTGGTACCTTATTCCAATTTATATTGGAACAACAAACAGGCCATATACAGTAACATACCGAGTTTTATCAAAAAAGAAAATAATCAGTGATTCTTTACTATGGGGGCAACACAAGAACACAAAAAAACAAGATAATATTGCCCTACCCCACCCAAATCCGTTCAGTAGTTTGGGAACTAGAGCACCGGACGGACGTCACACTCACACATTTTTTTTCTTTTTTGGACTCTGTTAGTGTAAGACAATCGATCCCCATCAAAATCTCAACTTCGATTTTTTTGCCATCACAGTACCTCCTTCGTCGATCGAAAGTAAAAAGGAACCTAGAAAGAAATAAATTTAATAAAAAGTATTTATTTGAAATGCTTTATAATTTCAAGAATACTTGTGTAACATCCAGATATGCAACAAAATAATCCAATTAATATGATGAAAATATCACGAAAAAGCTTGTAATGTCCACAACCGTATTTTCTTTTTTCTTTATGGCAACAGGCCAAGTCCATAAGAGCCGGGAATATAATGCCAAGTTGTGATAAACATAAAGCCCCGAAAAGTGAAATAAAAGGCCCTAGTTGTGGAATAAAAATCGCCAACGTCCCTGCAAAATAAAACCTTTGTAACTTTCAACGTGTTGTTGTAAAAAAAATAGCTAATTCATTATATCAGTTCATATATTGTGTCCCTACCGAGGGGTTCGAGCCTACCCTGATTAGGGCGATCGGGCTTGCTTGCAGTGTAGTTTTCATGGTAACCGCCGCGCGCGGCGAATGCCTCGCGATGCATTTCACCCGCCGCGGTGTGAGATACAGTGCAGTGAGAAACTTACATGGTAAGACCACGAGCCCTACCCTCAAAGAGTAGTCGACGACTCTTCTTCTGCCAGGAAATTCCTCAGGAATCCTTTTTTTGCATTTACTCCATAAGATTTTGTAAGGTACTACATTTTGTATTGGAAATGTTAAAAATATAGCTAATGAGAAAATAATTCTTGAAGCTTGCGCTTTTCTGTAAAAAGTAAAATAATGTAAGAGATTATAGTGAGATTCACACACTTACTTACGACTCTTATAAACATGGATAATAGTTCAATTAATAAGTATTTTTCCTATGCAAAAATTGGGGTAGTCACGTTTTCCTTATATTTTGTTAGGGACTAGGGTTAACTCTTAACTTAAATAAGGTCCAAGTCTACATTTTTCATTCTGTGGTGTGCAGGCGCAAGGATCAAAGGTGACTTTGATTTTCAAAATATTTTTATGAACGGTTACATCTATAGTGTAGAAGAGTAAAATCGCATTTTTCGTCTACGTATTTAGTCTGTACACCTAAGAGTTTGAAGACTAAGACTTATAGAGGTATAATTTTTTTTCCAAAAATTCTTAAAACTTTTAGGTACAAGTTTTAATTTAAAAATAATTTTAATTATTTAGGATTCTTCTCAGCAAACCCTTTCATTTGATACCATATCACGGGGGTGCATAAAAAAATAACTGATCCTCCATCTCCGGAAGTCTGCCATGTTGGATTTAGAATGATACCACTTAGCTAACCATTCATTGTTATTCAAACTTGACATGCATGCAAAATTTCAGCTCAATTGTAAACCAAGAAGTGGTTCTAATTTAGCTTCCAAGATTGTCCCAAACCATCATACTAACTAACTAACACGGCAAGCTAATATAAAGCTTGTAAAAAAAGACTTCTCCAAAAAAATAATGGGCCTTAGAGCGTCGCCGGTGGCTCAACCGATAATGGTTCGGTCCTCCTAATCACAGGTATCTCGGGTTGAAATCCGAACGGCCAATGTACCAATGAGTTTTTCGAAACGTAGGTTACCGATTGCATATTTACCGATTGCTTCAACGGTGGAGGAAAACATCGTGAGCAAATCTGCACATCTGATTCTTCAACGGTGGAGGAAAACATCGTAAGCAAATCTGCATATCTGATTCTTCAACGGTGGAGGAAAACATCGTGAGCAAATCTGCACATCTGATTCTTCAACGGTGGAGGAAAACATTGTGAGCAAATCTGCACATCTAATTCTTCAACGGTGGAGGAAAACATCGTAAGCAAATCTGCACATCTGATTCTTCAACGGTGGAGGAAAACATCGTGAGCAAATCTGCACATCTGATTCTTCAACGGTGGAGGAAAGCATCGTGAGTAAATCTGCACATTTGATTCTTCAACGGTGGAGGAAAGCATCGTGAGCAAATCTGCACATCTGATCCTTCAACGGTGGAGAAAAACATCGTGAGCAAATCTGCATATCTGATTCTTCAACGGTGGAGGAAAACATCGTAAGAAAATCTGCACATCTGATTCTTCAACGGTGGAGGAAAACATCGTAAGCAAATCTGCACATCTGATTCTTCAACGGTGGAGGAAAACATCGTGAACAAATCTGCACATCTGATTCTTCAACGGTGGAGGAAAATATCGTGAGCAAATCTGCACATCTGATTCTTCAACGGTGGAGGAAAACATCGTGAGCAAATCTGCACATCTGATTCTAGATGTGTATGAAGGTCACGTTGCACACTTCCGTAGTCCGTAGGTGTAAATCTAAATGTGCAACACTAGGCAACCGCCGTCTATCCCTTGGATAGCACGGTTAATTGTGCAACACGATGAGACAGAGAGAGAGAGAGAGAGAGAGAGAGAGAGAGAGAGAGTATCCACCTTGCCAATTATGATTAGAAAATGAATGATTCATAAGTTTGGCAATACTTATTGATTCTTGTAGCTTGCGCTATTTTGTTAAAACAAAGCAAGTGCGAGCCGGACTCGCGCTCCGAGGATTCCGGTACCACCACACCTCTCCACACAATAGGGGATCGGACTACATCAAAAATAAATTCTGAAATATGATTTCATAAATTGCTCTCCTCTTGAAGTTTCAAAAAACCTTACTTGTTTTGTTTTTCCATCACGTCTTCAATTTTTAATTGATTAAATTCACAAAATAAGTTCGTCAATGACGCTAAAAATCTATGACGTCACTTGTGGGTATTTATAACAAAATTTCGTTTCTGACAGATCATAAAAAGTTAAGTCAAATGACTAGCAGTCCGATCCCCTATTATGACAATGATACCTATTCACATTAAAAACAAAAGATCAACGCGAGCGATAAAAAATTCATCTTTCATTCAAAAAGTAATTTTATTAAGTTTGGAATCCTTAGCGCGACTACGACTTGCATTTGGCCGGGTTTTATTATTTGTTGTTTTACCTACCTCAGAATCAGTACTATAATCAAATCTACTATATATTACTGTATTTACGACAGAAATATTGTCACATTTTGCAAGGCAAACTATCGCCTATTGATTGGGTTATCATCATATCAGCTCATATACGTCCCCACCGAGGGGCTCGAGCCTACCCTGGAATAGGGTGATCGGGCCTAAGTCGAACACGCGGACCCATTGCGGGTTGGTCGACTTTACACACGTTTGCGTTTGCAGATTCCTCACGATGTTTTCCTTCACCGTCGTAAGAGCGTCGGATAAACGTACATATGAAATCGAAATTCCAAAACACATTGGTACGTGGCAGGATTCGAACCACGTAGTAGTTCGAAATAGAGGCCCTTGCCATTACGCCACCGACGCTCTTAAGATTGGGTTATCATACATAGTCAAATAAAATTATGCGTAATTTCCGTCAAAATAAAAGGTTTTTACCTAAGAAATTGTCGATTCAGTTTTTAAAGTTCAATACAAATTTTTATTGAAAAAATAATTGTTCTTGTTTTTTTATTAACCATATTATCATGACACAAGTTGTTGTAGTTGTATAGAGTGTGCAGTCGATGTGGAAGCTATTAGCCGATAGATATAAACACTTATTTAGAATAAAACAGACTTTTATTTATCATGCTATGTCTCAGTTCATTTCGTTATTTTTTATCGAGATGACACAAACAACACGTTGCTAAGTAACGTTGTTTTTTATATCATAGACAAACACAAACACTACGCAGATTGCACTAGCTTGGTTTGCCGTCTTCTGTAACACGCCCTCTAAAACAAGGCTAGTGCAGACCTCATCTTCACAAAGGTGGGCTTCGGTAGTCCTTTGGTCATGACGTCTGCGATCTGGTCTCTAGTTCCAATCCTATTGACGAAGATAGCTCCTTCAGACACAAGTTCTCGGACGTAGAAATGTCTGATGCGAATATGCTTCGTTCGTTTGTGGAACTCGGGGTTGTGAGCCAATCTAACTGCTGCTTCATTATCAACATGTAGATTCGGCACTCTCTTAATCTTTATTAGATCCTCAAATATTCTCGTTAGCCAAACTAACTCTCTGGCTCCTTCACTGGCAGCCACTAATTCAGCTTCAGTTGTAGACAGCGCTACTGAAGTTTGTCTTCTGCTCATCCATGATACTGGGCCTCCGGCGTAAAAGCATACAATTCCAGTAGTGGATCGTCCGGTAGTAGCATCACCACCATAATCGGCGTCGGTATATCCTTCCAGTTCTGGTTCTTGTTGAGTCTTCGGTTTAAATTTTATCCCAAGAGACATAGTTCCCTTTAGGTAACGAAGTATTCGTTTGACTCTATTCCAGTCACTTCTGATTGGCTTTTCCAAGTTGCGTGAAACTACACCAACTGCGTAGGCGATATCAGGACGAGTTGCGACCATAAGGTAAGCTAGCGCACCAACAGCTTCACGGTAGGGAAAATTAATCTCCTCGGTTTTGAAACTCTCTTCATCAGATTGTGTTGCAGACGATTTTTCTGCAGCATCAATCGGCGTCGAGACTGGATTACTGTTGGCCATATTAAAGCGTTCGAGTACCTTCTTGGCGTACGCTTCCTGGTGGATTACAATCGTGCCGTCTTTATACTGATTGATCTCCATTCCTAAGTAGTAGGATGCTGGTTTTGTCGTAATTTTAAGTTTTCTTTCCAGGCTTTCGAGAAATTCATCAGCAAGCTGTTTGTCCGAAGCAGCCACTAATCCGTCGTCGACATTAAAGTAAGTAAGATCTGTTTCCCCCCTACTTTCTTTGTGTATAGACACGGATCTGCAATACTCTGTGTGAATCCAAGTTCAGCTAGTATTTTGTGGAAACGATGATTCCAGCAGCGGGGCGCTTGCTTCAGTCCATACAAGCTCCTGTTAAGATGACATACACGAGTCGTGCCGTCATGAAAACCTTCGGGTTGTTGCATGTACAACTCTTCATCCAGCTCGCCATAGAGAAAGGCTGTAGTGACATCAAACTGTGTTAAGTACATCCTTTCACTCGCAGCAACACTTAGCAGTGACCGTATGGTTGCAAATCTCGCTACAGGACTGTATGTTTCCTCGTAGTCGATTCCTTTGCGTTGTTTGAATCCTTTCGCAACCAAACGCGCTTTGTATTTTTCGATAGAGCCGTCGGGGTTTCTTTTTATCTTAAATACCCACTTGCACGGTATGGCTTTACGGTCTTGAGGTAGTTCTTGAAGGGACCACGTGTTGTTCTCTTTCAAAGAATCTATCTCTTTCAACATTGCTTTTATCCACTCGTCTTTGTGTGGGGTCTTCATAGCTTCTTTGAACGTATTGGGTTCAGCTTCTACATCGGTGAGCGCACAACAGTCTCTGAATTTCATTGGAGGACGAATGGTGCTTCTATTTCTTAGGTTGTATCTAGGTTCCGTCACTTCATCTTCGGAGTCAGATGAATTACCTAGATCGGCATCGTACCACGTTGTGCTCGGTTCAGCAGGGACGGGTCTTTCCTCATTAAATCCACAAGATGTGTTTTCTTCTTCTAACTGCGATGTACATCCTTGATCATCTAGCTCAGGATCCGATTGTTCGATATGATGACTTGGACTCAAGTCTCGATGATCTTCATTGCGTTGCTGATTAAAAGTCACTTTCAATTCGACTTCGTTGAACGTTGTGTCTTTTCTTGTTGTCGTAGGTACAACGTCATCACAATGAGTTCTGTCAAGCGGTTTCTCGTCGAAGATTACGTCTCGCGATCGAATCAACGTATTGTTATCGCACCAGATACGATAACCATCATCATTGTCGTATCCGATTAATCTTCCTTTGAGGGCTTTCATGGAGAGTTTCTTCCGTTTCTGTTTGGGGACATGGACGTAGGTTATGCAGCCTAAGATGCGTAAATGAGCAACTTTTGGTTTCTTTCCATGCCATAGTTCGTAGGGTGCTTTGTTCTCCGTACGGGATGGACCGGTTCTGTTGAGAACGTAGGTGACCGCATTAACTAATTCTGCCCAAAGCTTCTCTTGGAAACCTCCGCTGTGCATAATAGTCCTTGCAGCTTCTACTAAAGTTATATTATCTCTCTCGCTGCATCCGTTTTGCTCGGGAGTATATGGCATAGTCAGCCGCTGTTTGATTCCGTGCATGGCGAGGATCTCACGCACTTCCTTGTTGTCAAACTCACCACCATTATCGCTCAGTATCGTTTCGACTGAATGGCCTGTATTACGTGCTTCGGAGATGAACTCTTGCATCTTCTGTTTAACTTCCGACTTTAATTTCAGAAAGTAAACGTAACGGTAGCCGGTGAAATCATCTTTGAATAATACGAAATACCGTAGATTTGTAAACGAGTTAGGGAACGGTCCACATACATCGCTGTGTATAAGTTCGCCGGGTCTTGAAGCTCTCGGTCGGGTACCAAACTTCAATCTATGCGACTTGCCGAATATGCAGCTTTCACAGATGCTTTCATCTGTAGGAAGTTGTACTCCTAACTCCCGTTTTACAAATTGTCGTACATGACGTTTATTCTGATGTACGAGTCTCTCATGGTAAAGTTGAGTTTTCGTTAAAGTTAAATTAACTTCTAAATTTCTTTTAGGAATCACGCTCTTGACATTCAGCTTGTATAGGCCACCGCTTATGCTGCGTACACCGGTTAGTTTCACTTCGCCACGCGTTGACATAGTGCAGCTCGTTGGTGTCGACTCAAACTTACTTATTGAGTTGCAGTCATGAGCAGCTAGGACAGAAAACAAGTTTTTCGTGATCTGTGGCACGTACCATACGTCCGTCAAAGTGATCTCGTATACTTTTCCTTTTACCTCCGATATGATAACGACATTTCCTTTGCCTTTGGCTTGAAGTCCGTCGCCATTAGCGGTAGAGATGGTGTGTATTTGGTCAAAAGGTTGAAAGGTCTGAAATATATCTCCTTGATTGCTGACGTGACATGTTGCGCCGTTATCAACGTACCAGTTGACTGTACTCGATGAAGTTGACGATACTTCATTTACTGAAGTCAGTAATTCATTACATAAGTGCATCAATTCCGCGACTTGAGATTCTTGTTTCTGAGACGAAGAAGAGGAAGGCGGGTTACTGCTTTTTGGAGGTTTGCCATCTTGAAGCCATCTTTTGCAATCCTTCACGCGGTGACCTCTGACAGAGCAGTAGTTGCACTTTATCTTTGCATCCTTACTCTTTTTGTTTGTCCCTTTCTTTGTGTTTATAGTCGGTAAAGCCTCTTGCTGCGATGTCACGGTAGGCACCATCAAGTTCCTTTCGAAAACACATAGACGATCGGTTAGGTTGCCAATAGTTCGTTCAGACGTTGGACACATTAACCATCCACTCTTAAATTGAACGTATTCTTCTCCCAGTGTGTCGAGAGTTTTGCAAATGAGAAGAAGGTCCGGAAGCTTCTTATCTTCGCCCAGCTCTTTGTTCAACGAGGTCCAAATATTTTTCAATTTTGACATATGAGTTGCTGCGTCATCAGCTGGATCCTTTTTCAATCCAAAGAAACTCATACATAGTTGGAAGGTTTTGTCTTCGTTCGTTCCTTCGAACATTCGATGAAGTTCTAACCAGATTTCTCGAGCGGATGTGAATCTCATCACTTTTCGTAGCATTTCGTCTGATAAATTGTTGGTGATAAAGAAAAGAGCACTGGAGTCAGCCTTCGTGAACTCGGACACGGAGGTGGCGGCGGACTCTCCGGTCCCACTGGCTTCACTTTCTTTATCTGCAGAAAGCCTGCCTTCGATTACGTCGAGAGCGCGAGGTATGCTCTTGAGTACGATAAGTATTTTGTACTTCCAAGTATCCCAGTTGCTTTTGCCTTCGAGAGGTGCAATTTTGTACTTGATAGTCGAAGTCTCCATCTTTTAGCTAAATTGCAGCAAAGCACATAACCTGTAGTTGTATAGAGTGTGCAGTCGATGTGGAAGCTATTAGCCGATAGATATAAACACTTATTTAGAATAAAACAGACTTTTATTTATCATGCTATGTCTCAGTTCATTTCGTTATTTTTTATCGAGATGACACAAACAACACGTTGCTAAGTAACGTTGTTTTTTATATCATAGACAAACACAAACACTACGCAGATTGCACTAGCTTGGTTTGCCGTCTTCTGTAACAGTTGTGGGCTTTTATTATGGACCAGTATGTTAAGTACCATTGAATGGAACAAACGCGTTTTTTAGTGGTCAGAGGGGGCAATTTTTAACCTTCAACTGGTGACGTACCGTCAATTTGACGTCGCAACGACAAAAACACTGTATTTCTCAGAAACGGCTTACTCCCCGCGACCGCGCCCCCTAGTAGCTGCCTCGTGTGCAGTTTGGCGTCGGACGATACACAGAACGGACGTCGCACGTGCACAGTTTAGGTATTAGATGGTACCCGACGTCATTTTGACGTTACGTCACCTTTAGTGTTATGTTTTATTTGTGAGCTATTGTTGTAAAATTTCATTCAAAATGAATCAAATTATTTTTTGTGTGTAACCAATATGCAAAAATTGATTTTTTTTATTAATTACCCAAGTCTTAATGAGAAAATAAGGCTGGTTGTTATTTTTCTTTTCAGTTTCATTAATTTTATGTCAATATATCTCATGTCTACCAAAACACAGACCAAAATTCAGTATTATGTTCAAGTGTATGAATAAAGTTAAGTTTACGTTTAATATGTCAAAAGTGTGTTTTATTTTAGAAACAAACTAACCTACATTTACATAACATCATCTATTTTATTTCCCTTACACTTAATCTACAGTATTTATGGCTTTTTATTGATACGTCATAATGACGTCACCTCTCCAATACTGTGACTCACATTCACGTCACCAGTTGAAGCACAAATGTTATTTGACTACAAAACTTTCTTGAATTTTCCTGAAAGTGACAAAATTTTATACGGGGTATTTCCAAATATGACTTTAGTAACTGTTAAAAAATATATGCCTTAAACAATGGCGATTTATTGAGGCGAAAAACTTATGTCATCACGGGTTTAAAGTTACCATGCTCTCAAAATATTTAAAACCATCATTTTATTTTCTAGTCTAGTACTGATCTAGTCTAATACTGATTTGAGAATATAATAACTGTTTATTTTCATCTCAATTTTCTTCATTAAACTTTTTTTTTCTATACTTAACTATTTATTTTCATATCAATTTTCTTCATTAAACCTTTTTTGTTCTATTTCATTTGTTATTCTTTTTCATCGAATCGGCAATTTCATAGGTAAGTACCTCGGAAGTCGGAATGTATAAAAAGTGAGCCGTGTTCCACTCCTCCCGTAGCCGGAAGGACTCACGAGAAGATGGAAGGATGAACGGTCCGACGGAAAGACGAACGGGCCGACGGAAAGACTGAAGGACGTACGGACGGATGGACAGACCAACATTAAGGCTCCATCATCTCGACATTGTTGTCTCGTTGCCGGATTTACATTAGGGATTAGCCATTGTATAGATTGCCGGTAAATTATAAAGTCACCTTTGCTAGCGGCGTGGAGTGGGAGCATCTTACATTCTTATGAGGCAGTTAGGTACTATTTCCAGAGCTTTCCCAAATCTATTACAGTAAGGGATGTTGACTGCTGTGATTTGAGTTACTTTTTATCATATGATCAAAATTTTGGTTTAAAAATGTATGGAATAGGAATTTGTGACATCATCGTTTTCCAGCGTCATTGATTTACTACTTTTGTGATTTTGCTTATTTTAAAAATTAAACACGCCGTAAGATTATTTCGAAATATCAATGGGGAGCAATTAAGGGAATAAAATTTCATTTTTGGAGTTCACTCCTTAAGAATCGATTTTCATACGCCCGGGGTATGAAAATTTATTGGGAGTAAAATCGGACGTTATGCGATAAGCGATAGTTCTATAGTATAGTTATTAATTTGTGCGCAACTTATTTGGGTGTATGTATGTATGTATGCATGTATGAATGTATTTCTTTGGCACGTCCTATAACCTTAACGGCTTCATGGATTTTGGAGTGTGAGGTGTCGTTAGATTTGTCTTGTCAAAATTGAAAAAAAGTGGCCGCCATTTTGAACTTTATTTTGAACTGGACCACCACGAATCCGTTGTCAAATTGAAAAAAAGAGGCCGCCATTTTAATTTTTTTAGTTACTGGACCGATTGCTTCCAAAATTGATATCTGAGGGTCTCTAAGGTCGCTATTAATTACGAGTCCGTTGTCAGAATTGAAATAAAAAAAAAAGTTAAAAAAAACTGAAAAGCGACTTTAAAAATGAAATTTACTCAACAGTATGAAATAATATACTTAAATACACGACATTAACCAACAATAACGAAATCAAAGGTGGGTACGAATTAAATTAGGAGCTTAAAATTTTTTTGAGTTCGGTGTCAGCACACAACTACTTACGTATCAAATGTTTTAGATTCAATGGTTTGCTGACACCGACCTCAAAAAAAATTAAGTCCCTAATTTAATTCGTACCCACCTTTGATTTCGTTATTGTTGGTTAATGTCGTGTATTTAAGTACAAGTTACAATAGTATTATTTCATAATTTTTAGTAAATTTCATTTTGAAGCCGTTTTTCAGTTTTTTTAAACTTTTTTTTATTTTCTTTATTTTTAGTGATAATGCTGTCTATCTAACAACGTTAAACCCAATCACCTACTCGCCAATAGGAATCATCAAATCATAATGCATTTGTTTCGTTTAAAAATACAGAGTCCTGTGGCTTCCATCATCATCTCAGCAGCATGAGAGTTAAATCTTCCATCATCAGCTCATCTGAATAACCTGAAAGAATACAACTATCGGTCTATGCGTACCTACGTATCTATCTATGTTTAAAGAATTATCCATTAACTCATACCCGTTAATGAGTTGTACCTTTCTTAATCAGTTCACCATCATGAGATAATGACTTCCAAATGCGAATACTAATTTAATAGCTTTAGAAAACATACGGAACACGTAACACTTGCCTATAAAATTTGAGGGTTGCCCTCGTTTTCCTTGGGATTCCATCATTAGATCCTGGTTTTCTTATCATAGTACCACCCTTGGGATATCTTCTTTCCAATAAAAAAAGAATCATCAAAATCGGTTCATAAACGACGAAGTTATCCGCGAACAAACATAAAAAATAATAATAATATATACGGTCGAACTGAGAAACCTCCTCCTTTTTTTCCTGCCATTTTATAATTTTTAGTTACTGGACCGAATGCTTCCAAAGTCGATATCTGAGTGTCCCTTAAGTCCTTAATCACGAATCCGTTGACAGAATTGAAAAAATTGGCCACCATCCCCCAGCTTATTTATAACGGTTAGTAGAGGAAATTCCAGTCGTGCGCCGAAGCCGACACACACTTTTCTTATTTTAATACAGTCAACATCCCTATTTCATAGCTACTGACAAACACTTTAAAAATTTACTTATTTTCTGAAATCTATATTATCTGATTTGTGTTTAAAGCTTACTTATCACGGGGAGGTAAGTTTAGCGTTATAGAGGCTTGAATAGCATTTCCATACTTCAGATAGCCGAATATTCCGAGCAACAGATACAGACTGACTATTAATGCCATGCCAATATTGAAAAGTCCACAAATCCCTGTGAATTGTTTAGGATGTTCCATGTTGTATTCCAGAGCTAATACCTGTAAAACCAAGTGAAAATTGGTGGTATATAATATGGTCAAATCATAAAATTTAAGAGTGTTTGTCGGATTTTTTATGGCCTTTAGGTTAACAACCAGGCCTAAAGTAAATCTTGAAATAATGTGTTGTGTCATCTATTTCTTCCTATTAATAAAGGGCTACATGGCTATCAGCGGTACAAATGACCTCCTATCAAATTTATCTCAGTATAAATTTATACATTTCATACAATTCATTTCCATATTTGTACGTGCATCGTACATTTTAGACCAGCTTCGTAAGTATAAAACATACATGCACACGTGTGCACACACACTCACACGCAGAAACACACACATATTTTCATGCGTCATAACATCAAAATTGAATATTTGGAATATTACTTTATGCTTCCGTCTCTAGTAAGTAAAAAATTTGGGGAATAGAATCTGGAACTTACGACTCCAACAGCCTCTAGAGCAAATAGCGCAGTACCAATAAATATAGGGATTCCCATAATATCCTTGCACTGTGTCATTTCAGGTTCCAACACTATATCTTTCTCAATCAGGTAGAAAGCGACAAGAAGAAGTCCAATAAACGTCACTAGGTTGGCGAGGGAGGACACAGGAGTCATCAGCTTTAGGTCCCTCACTAGGTTTACGAGTACCATCGGAAACAAAAGATACACCAACATCATACGTAGACTAACTAATGTTCCAAACTGTAGAAGGACCTGAAAACCCATATTTTAATTAAAAAAATAATTATATATTTATTAAATCTACACCATCAAATCAGCTCATATACGGCCTTAGTCGACCACGCGGGCCCAGTTGGTCGACTTCACACACTACCTTCGAGTAGAAACTCGAATAAACTAAGAATATTGCACAAATAAATTATTTTTTTACACGTCTGCCCGCCAAAAAAGAGTATAGTGTGCGATTTACTCACAATAGCCAATCCAACGAAAGAAAAATGTGAAAAATAATTAGTGTAAAAGCGAATTTTTGCATAGTTTTAGGGAAAGGTAAGACACGTTTCCCTAAAACTATGCAAAAATTCTAATTCGAATTTTATGCAGATTACAATAAGTAGAAGAACATTTTTTGCCATATGCCGCCGTTTTCAAGCAGTACTTTGAGTATGTTGTTTAAAACACCTGTCCCTACAACTATTCTAAAATTCGCTTTTAAACGAATAATTTCATAACAGCGGGTTTTTAAAGAGCCTTTTTTCCGCTGGCGGGTTTAATATTTTAAACTGTTGCATTTCGGAGAGTTTTCGCAGGATTTACATGAACTTATTCGACCAGGTCGGTGGCGTAACGGCTAAGTACACCGCCTCCTGCCCGGGAGGTCGTGGTTCGAATTTTGCCACGTACCAATGTGATTTTAAAATTTTGATTTCATATGTATGTTTATCCGACGCTCTTACGGTGAAGGAAAAACATCGTGAGGAAGTCTGCACACGCTTGCGCAGAAACTCGCAGGTTGTGTGTGAAGTCGACTAACCCGCACTGGGCTTGCGTGGTCAACTAAGGCCCGATCGCCCTAATTCAGGGTAGGCTCGTGCCCCTCAGTGGCGACGTATATGAGCTGATATGATGATTCCACCAGGGCAGTCCCCTCTTCAGTCAATGAGATGCAGGGTGTGCTTTTCGTTCTTTGCGCACGAAGCGCTTCCCATTTTCACTAAATGAACTAATTGTAGTTCTTAGTGTTTCCCGTGACTTATTTCTTGTTGATTTTTTGGGTTATTTTACGCAGATGTGGTGGTATGGAACCCTCAGTGCACGAGACCGACTCGAACTTGGCCAGATTTTTAGGAACCAGGCAATGTGTTGATCCGCTGTTAGTCCAAGGTTATTTATAAGTTGTCGGACTATTATTAGAAAATCTGAGGAATAACTAATTAATGCTCACATTAACGAATTTCTAAGACTACCGGCAACATAATATTATGTGTACATAGTATTAGTAACAGCATATTGTAATAAAAAATGTACTTACACTTTTAAGATTTGAGGCTACAAAGACAAAGTATACCACACAAAGACCTAGTTGATATGTTATCATAACTATATCGACAAAATAATAACTTAATTGTGCGGCCCATCGGGAGCAGGCGGGGCCGTCCTGCAGCGCCACCTTCATAGACTTGGGATACGCCATATACCCTCGCTTATATCGCTTGCACAGCCGGTACTGAGTATTAATCTGTAACAAGTAACAAGAGACGCATTTTTTGCTTAACGATGCCTGGGCTCCTTTGTTTTTGCTTAACGATGCCTGGGCTCCTTTGTTTTTGCTTAACGATGCCTGGGCTCCTTTGACACTACAAAGCTTTCGTAGATTTTTTCGATCACGGCGATAATATACAACATAATCTAACTTGCTGGAAAACGGACCTGAACTAAATACTTTTCTATATTGATTGCCATCTTGATAAAAAATAATGGTTAAAGCTAAGGGTACTTTAGTATTCCCCACTCTTTCCCATGGAACGCTTCCATCCTACCGCCTATCCTTTTAAACAGGATGGGGGTTGAAGCATTGGAGGTTGTATAAAAACTTCTTTTCAACCGACTTCCAAGAAGTAGGAAGTTCTCAATTAAACAATATTTTTTATTGTTTGTTACATCAGATCTATCGACTGGGTAAACCGATTTCAGTGGTTATTTTTTTATTTGAAACCTGATGCTTTCCTTGTAGTCCCATATAAATTTTATCAAAATCGGTGGAGTACTTTATTAGAAAATTACAAAAACGAAAAATAATAATGCAAAATTGTACTAAGTTATTGCGATGGAAGTCGTTTTTAACGTGTTCAGCGTTATTTTTACGAGTAAGTTTTTTTGAAATTATCGTGTTACACCTTTATTCTTCTACCGATTTTAAAATATGAAGACGCTGATTATTATTATTATTATTTTACTGACAGTGTTGTCTGTCTAAGTATCGTAATTTACATTTGCAGGCACCTCTAAGGACCATCCAATATGTAGGTATAGCGTTCTTTCACGAGAAAATAATTTTGTGTTTACTTGCAATTTCGTTTCCGTGTTTATTATTGCCATTAGTACCATTATAAAATTATTCAGCTAGGTTCATTTTTTCTCTAATAGTTCTTATTAAACTGAGTTAGTTAGTTCAAACTGCTAATATCTACTGCATTAATCTGAAAGATCGCTCCCGGACATTTAAACCTGAAACTAAACAAATTATCCCAGGGTATTATTGCCATCTAAATAAATAGTATGCTTAAATAAAAAAAATGCAAATTGAAATGCAAAAATCTTGTAAATTTTACCAACACAACATATAAGCAAAATTATTGCATTTACGTTTGACTAGGGATAGAGCAGCAGCGGCTTGATCATTACCCCCCCTGCATTATGTTCATATATCGTCAGTTAGTTTGTGACGAAGTCAATCATTTTTTAGTTTGTGAATCTTTTTGGTTTTTAGTTTCTATCTGTTTTTATATTATCTTATTTGTCTACTGTTACTTTTTGTCATTATTTGTTTGTCATTCCTTCCACTTCCACCCTATCATTACGATTCTGTCTATTTTTCTATATTTTTTAATTCATATTCAGTTCTGGTGGTTTCTCTATTTTTCCAAAAGAACCCTGACCTCCCCTCCACAATCCATTTTACTTTGTGCGGCCCACATGGAGGGTGCGCCGCCCGCCGCAAGTTGTTAATACCAATCACTCAAAAAAATAATTAAGAAACATTTTTTACAAATTAGCGTTAAGAATGTGTGAAATTTACTGACTTCTTTAATTTATGCCTTTGGCAATATCTGAAAAACCGGCCGAGCGCTAGTTGGAGCGCTGACGGTTCCGTTCCACCACACCTCTGGATATAGAAACTTACAACATCCATAATTCCTATTCATTGTAATTAAAACACATCAACGAAAGCAATAAAAATATATTTTTTATTCCGTTTTGATTCCTTAGCGCAAGTACGACTATCACTTGGACAGCTTTTATTGCATTATATTGCTATATGCACACCAAGTTTGATGATTGTATGTATATAACCGTTGATGTTAATGAACCGTTACCGAACCGTTAATGAACCCTTATAGTTTCGCCCTGTCCGTCTGTCCGTCTGAACGACTGTCCGCGTTTTAACTCTGAGACTCAGTAATTTGGCACCAAGGGTTCACATGTTAATCACGCCGACAAAATGGTAAAATAAAATTTTGAGAAAAATATTTTTGGGGTACCTTTCCTGTACTTGAAAGTGGGGTTGATTTTTTTATCGTCTATCCCATGCTGTGGGATAGACAGGTCATTGAAAAATATTTTTTGATTCAGGGATCCTTTGCGAAATAATAATTATATCATTACCGATTGCTTTAACGGTGAAGGAAAACATCGTGAGGAAACCTGCACACGCCTGCGAAGAAACTCGAAGGTTGTGTGTGAAGTCGACCAACCCGCACTGGGCCCGCGTGGTCAACTAAGGCCTAATCGCCCTGATTCAGGGTAGGCTCGAGCCCCTCGGTGGGGACGTATATGAGCTGATATAATAATAATTGCGAAATAATAAACATTACCTAAAGTGAAATTTTGGAGTCGAGTGTCTAAACCGCTATTTCAGGACACCTGAAAAGTATAATTATGTAAATATAATCAATTTAAAAGAAAAACTGTCATATAGCTGAGTATGCTTTATAGTTCAGTTATAATAGTCGACCAACTTAAAATGTGCAGCAGGATTCGTAAAAGTTAATAGATTTTCCATACAAAACGTTTTTATTACTTTTCTTCACTTTCAAATAAGTTTAAAAAAATATGTTCAATTAAAATGAAAGATGTTAAAGTCACCGATTTTTGAGTGTTGGTTTCATTCAACATAGACAATATGTTTTCGAGAAATTTTGCAAAAAACAGGGTCTAATTTTTTTTACATCAAAAGTGGTAATATTTTCATATTTTTTTTATTACTTTTACTATATTATATATATTTTTTTTTCACAGTGATCTTTGCGTAGTCTTTCAATAATTTGAATTGAATATTTTTTTGACCCATCTTAAGGCCTTACCGATTGTTGTACTCGTTGATGTTTGTAGGGTTTCGTGCTCAGATGTGTTTTGGGTTACTCAGTGCGCGAGTCCAACTCGCATTGCCGGTTACTCGTTTTTATTATTTGTTAGGAAATACGACAGAACACACCGGAAACAAGTTAGGAACCGTAATCTTAAAGTTCTGACAAATGGACTGAAAGACAGAAGGACAGACGGACAGCGTAGGCCTAGTAATAGAATTTCTTTAGCACCTTTTACCCAAAGGTTATCCACTGAACCCTAAAAACCAAAAACTATCCATCCAATACGAATTGCAACATATTCTAAGAGAGTTTTCTCCGTGTGAGTGTGCAGTTTATATTGTGTTCTTTACTTCCCCCCCCCCCCCTCCCCTTCCTTCCTAGGGGGGCGTCAGTCCGATTAGCTTTTAACTCCTTGAGCGTGTTTTGGACTACCGGTAGGCCAGAAAAAATGTCTCCGTAGAGCGTGTTTTGGACTACCGGTAGGCCAAATAAACTCTTTTGTGATTGGTTGCCGTCTTACCGACCGTATAGGAACGAATCTTTTTATACACAAACTCTATCATGTTGTGACCTGTTTTATCCTCTTTTTATCGTTCAGCCATTCGAAATTCATTCAAAAATAAATTATTTCCAAGCCGGGCGGCCATAGTCAGCCATATTGTTTTGCCGTGTCATATAGTAAAGTGTGAAAATGAGTTTCAGACGTAAACGGTTCGTGTTGTTATATAAATCTCATATCAAATTACTGGGAAAAGAATGAAGATTATGTTAAAATATTAGTTTTTGAAATAATTGCAAAATAATTAGTTAAAACTGATACCAAGTTTTGGTAACGGCAAAATGGTGAATTTTATTTTTCTGAACAAATGCAAAATTAATTTCAGACGTAAATAGTATGTTTTGTTATATAAATCTCATATCAAAATACTCGGAAAAAACGTACATTATGTGGAAGTGATTAGTTTTTCAAATACTTGCAAAAATAATTTGTGAAAAATACGAAATACTGTGCAAAACGGCAAAGTGATGAACTCCGTTTTTTGTCGTTGGAAACTTATCATAATTTTGTAGTAAAACTATTGTGATTCGAAGTGAAATATTTAGTTTATATAAACTTATGAAAGTGTATTATGCTATGATACTTTTAGTTTTTGCGAAAATGTGTAATAAGGTTGTGTAAGTGGGTGCATTCAGCGACTAAAAGTGCAAAAATCAAGATTTTTTTTGAAAATGATGATGAAAACCACAAAATGTCTTCATCAGGTGAGTTATTTCTAATTTTTTTTTTACTTTATAAGCTAGGAAATTTATTAATCTTTACAACGGTATATAACAATAATATACAGGGTCTTCGGCAGATGGTTGAAAATACGAAAATGGGGGATAGGTGGGGTCGCCTCCCACCTATTTTGAGAATAAAAAAAAATCTAGGACTTGTAATTTTTTTTACAGGATTTTTTTTCCTTTTTTTAGAAATTTTGCCATTTGTATACCTTTGAACACATGTAACTTTTTGTTTTTTAAAGCTAGCTCCAAAATCTTTTTTTTAATAGACTTTTATAATATTGTCGGCTCTAAAAAAAATTATGTTTCAAGTTATTGCTAAAAACAAAAATGTGGGCCCCCGAACTTAAAAAAAAAGTTGAACAAAAATTTAAAAGTCAACTTTGCGATGCATTTAAAAAAAAAATAATGGGGCTGGAAGGTTTTTTGTTTTTTTTAAAACATTTCTAAAGCTTAGGCTTTTGAATGGTATGTAATTTGTTTCGGTATCTTTTTTGTAACCGGAGTTGTTAATTTTTTTTACTCAATTGGACCATGTTGACGAAATTCCACTAGTTACATGTTCTGTGAAATGTATCAAATGCAAAGTTGAAAATAATGTAAATACTTACTGTTGGGACGGTTACAAAGAGCAGGTACGTTTTTTTACATTCTTGCACACACATAATGGCTATCTTTTGTCATTTATTGGCATATTGGAGTTAGCACTTCCATATGCCAATAAAATGTCCGCATATTCCGCATTGGTAAATTGAGCCATTTTAAACCACAACAAAGTCTTAACAAAACGTCTGATAATAACAAAAAGTGACAAACAACAAAAAAACTTAACAAAATTTCACTTTGCTGTGTTTGTGATTTTGTTAAGTTTTTTTGTTGTTTGTCACTTTTTGTTATTATCAGACGTTTTGTTAAGACTTTGTTGTGGTTTAAAATGGCTCAATTTACCAATGCGGAATATGCGGACATTTTATTGGCATATGGAAGTGCTAACTCCAATATGCCAATAAATGACAAAAGATAGCCATTATGTGTGTGCAAGAATGTAAAAAAACGTACCTGCTCTTTGTAACCGTCCCAACAGTAAGTATTTACATTATTTTCAACTTTGCATTTGATACATTTCACAGAACATGTAACTAGTGGAATTTCGTCAACATGGTCCAATTGAGTAAAAAAAATTAACAACTCCGGTTACAAAAAAGATACCGAAACAAACTACATACCATTCAAAAGCCTAAGCTTTAGAGATGTTTTTAAAAAAACAGAAGCCTTCCAGCCCCATTTTTTTTTTAAATGCATCGCAAAATTGACTTTTAAATTTTTGATCAACTTTTTTTTTAAGTTCGGGGGCCCACATTTTTGTTTTTAGCAATAACTTGAAACAAACATAATTTTTTTTAGAGCCGACAATATTATAAAAGTCTATTAAAAAAAAGATTTTGGAGCTAGCTTTAAAAAACAAAAAGTTACATGTGTTCAAAGGTATAAAAATGGCAAAATTTCTAAAAAAAGGAAAAAAAATCCTGTAAAAAAAATTACAAGTCCTAGATTTTTTTTAATTCTTAAAATAGGTGGGAGGCGACCCCACCTATCCCCCATTTTCGTATTTTCAACCATCTGCCGAAGACCCTGTATAACTTAATTATATATTTACAAAAAACTTAAAAAAATAGGTCTTAGCCTAGTCTGAATGACGTCATCCATGACTCAACACGCTCAAGGCACTTTAGCGGAAAAAATCGAATTACGCTCCACGGGTTAAGGTAGCTTAGCTGCCAAGGCTACAGGTGGTGGTTAGTGGGTAGTGCGGTCCTGGGCCTGTGCATATTTATTTATATATACCTTATGTATATACGAGTATGTGTATGTATGCATATAGGCGCAGGGCTGTGAGTCCCACATAACCAATACAGCCGGCTGTATTGGTATGCGTAAATGCATTTTCCCCCTCCCCTTCTCCGCAGTCCGAGGGAAAAAAAAGTTCTTTACTTACTAGGATTTGTATTGACCAGGTAGCAATTAAGCATACAGAAATAAGTATGCCAATTCCATAATAGATTCCTGTTCGCTTAAACGCTTCGGGCATTGCAAGTATTCCGGCGCCAATGCTGCCCTTCAACATGTGCATCATCGTGTCCAGGTATCTGTGCGCCATATGTTCAAGGTCAAACGGATCTCAATTAGTTTAGGAAATTTTATTATTATTAAAAAAAATGTAAACAAAAAGCAGACACAGTTTCCATGCAAGGTGCCAAAAAACCATTCGTGTACTCGTATTTCAATTACTTAATAAGCAATTTTCCAAATTAGCAAAGTACCGTTTTCGCAAAAGGCCAATAACCAAATTTTTGTTCATTTTAATGATTTAAGAGCGCATTCACACAATCATTTCCCATACAAACTTACTCTAATGAAACCGAATGAGACCGATTCTAATGAAACTTTTTACACATAAGCAAGTCAAGTAGGTATGCTTCCGTATATTTCCCAAATACTTAATTTAAAAAAAGATTTATAAATTTTGAGATTACTATGGAAACCATAAAAAAACACTATTATTTACTGAAATCACATTTTTCAAATGTAGGTAATCTATCCACAATCTAGAATTTTGTGACCCGCTTATGTGTCTAAAGTCCATCCACATTGGAGTATCAAAGAAGCAAAGTTTATCGAAAACGATTTTATGAATATGCTGTTAACAGTGTCGGCTCTTAAAAAGTGTCCAAAAAATAACGGAATAGTATTATGCAAAATCTTGTTCTAAAAATTTCAATTTTTTGCAAACTTCAACTGCAATAA
Source organism: Coleophora flavipennella (assembly GCA_947284805.1). Taxonomy (NCBI): domain Eukaryota; kingdom Metazoa; phylum Arthropoda; class Insecta; order Lepidoptera; family Coleophoridae; genus Coleophora; species Coleophora flavipennella. The sequence goes on from OX369308.1 coordinate 31,779,025, forward strand.
ATGTTATAAAGCGGATAATTTCTGCTATCGATTTTGTATGATTTCTTCTATGTTGTTTAATTCCTTATTTTTGTATTTTATTACAATAACCAGTAAGCTACTTGGTTTTAACCATATTAACTGGTGCCCGTGACTACGTCCACGTGGATAACTTAACATGACATATTATGGAAATACCACATGAAAATGGATTATTTGAAATTCTAATTCCAAAAAGACCAGTAGTTGATTGTCATTGCGAAACAGACGCTCACAGGAAACACTTACACGCTTGACATGAAACGGGACTTTTTCGAGATGACGAGAATGCGAATCAAATCAAACAAAACCAACCAACCACGTAAAACAGGTGTGACCTACCAACGGACAGACAGACAGATATGGCTACACTATGTGGGTTCCTAGTTTCAGCTGTTAATGTTTGAACTAGTGCCCCTCAATCTCGCTGGGGATGCGATCATTTAAAGTTCAACCTCAGAGTCTTCAACGAAGAGTTCAATCTGCAAAGCCTATAGTAAAGATACAGGATCAATGGAACTCTTACTGTGTCACTGCGATGTCCTGGTTAGTAAGTGTATGTGCCTTCTTGGTTATGGATACTCAAAACTGGAGGACTACAGGCACTTTCCACTCAGCGGAATTGCTACATTGATGCAGCACATCTTCTAGTATGCTGGAGTGCAAGGGTTTTAGGGATAGACACAAAAGATCCCACTGGGTCGAAGTGTCGCCACGACTGCAGCCCCCATTTCCAAAGAAAAGTGGAATAGTATAGTTTTCCTCTTGGAACAACAAATAGTATGCATCGGTACGCAGAATACTCTGTTTTCGGATATTGTGCATGTGTTGATTTGCTTAAAACTCTATGTAATTGTCCGAGTTGGCTAAACCGCATTCTATGAAGGACTTTTATCTGCTCAATGAGTGGATTCGGGTTTTGAGCTTAAGAAGGACGACACACACATAATATACATGTTATATTACTAGCATTGCTTTAGACAGTTATATCTCAGTATACAATATAAGTTAGATAGGCACATACATTTTTCTTATATACGGATATTTTTATAACGCAACTTCTTGTTCGCAAATTATCAGTGGACTGCAATTTGTATGGACGGCCGCCAGGGATGGCCTTATTAACATACCTACGTATGTACATATTTGAAGTGAGACACTTACGAAGTAGGTTTCTCTATCACACGGTGCTCATGAGGATCATAGTTGTCGTCGTCTTCCCCTAAACAAAAAGAAAATAGTCGGAACAGGGTGTAATATTTTGCGAAAAATCGAGCCCAACAAAACATTCAATGTAAAGTGAAAATGACAATATTTTTTTTTACACTCTCTGAGTTGTTATTAGGTAATGCTACATGCGTAATATTAATTCTATTCTTAAATAAATACATAGATATGTATTTTGATTTTTATTAAAATAGGCTGGTTGAATGCTCACTTGAGTAATTTTTATCATCTGTCAAAAACGAAATTTTGTTATAAAAATGTATGAAATAGGAACGCGTGAAGTTAGAAATTATCAACTCAGTGAAATACAGTTCGCTTCGAAATATTTCATAGAGTTCATAATTTCTAAATACACGAGAGTAAGTAACTATTCTTTATTAGCGTTTAATTTTTAGGGTTCCGTACCACAAAAGGAAAAAACTGAACTTTGTAAACTTTGTTGTCCGTCCGTCTGTCTGTCAAGACCCTTTATCTCGGGAACGCATGGAGGTATCAAATTGAAATTAAAATCATATATTACGGTCTATAGTTCCTTAAAGCTGTGAAAAATTCAAACTTCTAAGTTAACGTAAAAAAAAGATACGGCCGTTTATGCCGCAAAAATGTATATTTCGACACTCTCAAGGGAATTAAAATTCATAGGATATTTCCCGTTGACCTAGAACTATGAAATTTGGCAAGGAATACCGTATTATATTGCAAGTATAGGAAAAATTCTGAAAACCCTACATTTGTAAACAGATTATTGTTATTTTTTTAATGTATAGTTTTAGATTTATGACGAGGAATAAAAACAATCTTTTCTCTTTTTATATTTATAGGCAGGTAATAATTTTGGCGTATCTAGTACCTAACAGTTTGCACTGTTATATGATTTATAATATTTACCTAAAATTTTGTACGGAACCCGGTAGGCGAGTCCGACTCGCACTTGTCCGATTTTTTAAATAGTACATCGAGCGGGTAATTATTATTAAACTGATGGCGGTGCTACTTATAGGTAGGGGGATCCCTTTAACTGCACCCTTACTCGTGTGCGATGTACTTAGTATATAATATAGCTGACATTTAATTAGTTCTTGATACTAATAGATATGAATGTACTCGTGATTACAAACAACTTTCCCGAAGAAACGATATGTCAAATATGAAAAAAAAATTGGTCCTTCATACATCTTTGCCGATTAAATAACTTGTTATGTACCGGAGACCAAATTTTTTTTTCTGATTTGACGTATAGTTTCTTTGGGGAAGTTATTTGTAATCATGAGTACATTCATACCCTTTGCTATCAAGAACTAATTAAAAGTCACCCTATATATTATATAAGATATTAAAAAATGCCGGGACTGTTCATATAATGGGGTTCTGAGTTCTACAGTCGACACGCTTATCTAAACATTGATGATTTAATCAATTTTCAGAGTTATAGTTAACTTACTCCTTTATGTAGAAAATAATGTTATGCTAAGCTTATACCTCTCTTTCGTGACCCCACGAGTCATTGCATAGGTCAGAGTCTTGAAAATGTATTAAGTTCGAGAACCAACCTCTCACTTTGAATCGCAAAATGCCCCAATCACATGCTTTGAATAGTTATAATGTACTTTACTTACTATCACCACTGTGTCATTTCTATAAAGTTGTAATAAAAAATAATTTAAACGCTATTATAGTTTTTTGAATGCCACAAACCTCCTTCGTCATATTTCACAAGTCCAGACATATACTTGTAAATAAACATGGTGGTAGACATTTAATATACCAACAATATAATAATATTAATTATACCTAATATAAAAAATAAATAACAGCAAATTTATCCAGCTGCCCTTACTAATTTAGACAGCTGATGGAAGAAGGATATATTTTTTTATTTTTCTGTTGACGTGTAATGATTTTTTAAACTAATTATTTTAAGACTGGCTGTTCCCAGAATTAGGTAATTGGTTTTGGTGTTTTAGTCTAGTATCTCTTTAGTTGTCTGTGTTTTGGTCAGTTATGTTGTGAAAAAAATCTTTGTTTCGTGTTTTGGTCATAGTTTTTATTTTTATTCCAAGAAACTTGTATATTGTCACGGAGGAGCGAGACGGTAATACAGGATATTTTATTAAATAGTTTGCAAGCCAAAGGACAGGCTCTATTCTTAACTTCGAAGGCTTTATTGATGAAACTGAACGACTTTATCTAAGGAATATACGAGTTTATGAATTAAATAAAATTAGATTTTTTATAACTAAGGTTTGTATGGAGAGTAAACAGTTTTTTGCGAATGTATTATGGGTTCCTCGGGGAAAATTGTTCAGTTTTATGTGTCGAGCTTACTCAGAAGGGCTTAAATTATTATTATTATTACATCTGTAACTGGAGCTTTTGGACGCCATATCAAATACAAAAGTTGTCATACACACCTAACACAAGGTATGTTAGGTGTGTATGACAATTTTGTATACCTAGTGCGGATGTATCGGCCTTTCGCCTTCAAACTACAGTGTCGATTTATTGGTTTTTGGCGTTCAAAAGGTTAAGATAAAGAAACCAAAGTGTTAATAGTAATACACGTAGTATATAGACCCAGTAAAAGGACACGTAGTACGGTACATTTCTGGGTGGCATTTTTATGCCATGATAAGCTTGGACACAGAAGAATTAAGTAGGTAGTAGCTGCTCTTTTATGTGTGTCCTTGAGACCCACAGACTACTGAAGTTAATACCGAGAACTCTGGCACTTTTCCGGGCCGACTGCGCGACGCCCGTCCGTTGCTTGTCGTTCCGCGCATGCGTAGTTTCTTCGCGGGGTGATCAGGGAAAACCTCGAAACTAGTAACGTAGGTGTAGAGAAAGGCTCATTACGCACGCTTCTTCTTCGTCAAAGGGAACAGATATAAACATGAAAGAGTGTTTTTTTTCATATTAAAATTATGTTTCATATCAATGCACCACAAAAGTTATTTCAGTGATCTATTCGGACAAATGATTAGAACTGGATTAGAAGTTAACCTTTGGATATGAAGGCTATTTTTGAGGTTATTATACTCTTTGTGCGATCTGCAGATATGTTTCTGTGATAATATTGAATAGGTATTAATTTAAAGTGCGGTCTCCCAAATGGATAAAATATGTGGTTATGATCGGCAAAACTGAAAGTGCATACATTAAAAGTAAATAGTTACATGACTTCTCTCTAGTCGATTGAGATTACGTAAACAAGTAAGAAACTGGTAAGTAAATTAAAAAGAAATCTAAAAAAATAAAAAATTGAGTACATACCTTTGTTGCAAAGAAAACATTAAAAATGATTGACTTAAACGACAAGTTGGGACATTTCATGCTTGTTAATATTTTTTTAAAATATAAAGAAATGTTTGTAGGAATTGAGGGTATTGGATTCAATCCTCACTCAGGAAAAAAATATTCTGTCGAATAATACTAAGGCTAATAACAACAGTAGTAAAAACTTCTACTCATCATATTGAACATTTTTGTGCTATGACTTTGGTTTAAATCTCAAAAAAAACTCGTCATACAAGTCCATCAGCTGAACGACCAATTTTGTGCATTTTTGTACAGGGGGTTATTTTTTTTTAAGAATTGACTATTGATTCCTTTGGGGAAAGTTGTTCAGCATGTTAAGTTAAAACCCCAGTTAACGGGTCCTACACCATTTTTTTACACTTTGTTTTTTTTACCAATTTTGCATCAGTCTTTGTTACTTACAGCACACGTAATTAGTCCAGTAAACGAATGGCCCAAAGGGGCTTAGAGTGCGTGAGCAGGGGCATAACGGTTGCTTCAAAAACTTGTTTAGTGTACTTAGGGAGTAGTATTAAATATTCTGATGTCTAGGAGGTGAGCCAGAGGAGGAAGCACAAAGAAAATCTGGCTTTTGGGTGCTTCCCTATAATTTAAAAATTTTCGCAGTGAAAAAGTTTCTAACAAATAAAAGCTCAATAAATTCTATACAAATTTTCTTCTATACACTTTAAAAAAAATGTATATGTAACAATGGTCTTCCGAGCTGCAGAAACGGGCCAAACGCGAGTCTTACTCGCGCACCTAGAGTTCCGTACCATCACACCTCTCACCACACAATGGCCGGCCTTAGTACATAGTATCTAGTGTAGTAAAAGCCATTTTATTAAACGAGTTTTAAAACTGTCGTACTTAGTTTTTCGAGCTTTAGCTATCTGTCTGTACATTTTTTTTATCAGATTTTATTTTTTGTTACCCCTGGCAAATAATTTTGAATATAAAAAAATGAAAATCAGTAACGTTTTTAGTGTTTTTCCGTATACATGGCGGAACAAATGAACCTTACACGGAGGAAGAGTTGAACATAACAAATTATACTCCAGAGAAACATTCCTTTGTTTAAAAAAAAGTACATCTGCATTAAAAGATTTTTTAAATTTTGCAAAATATTGGTAAATTGTAAAAAAAAAATTGAAGTTAAGTTTTTTTAAAGAGACTAATTTAGGTATTTAAGAAATAAGTAGAACTGCATTGAAAGAATTTTTCGGAAACCTGCTTATCATAGATCGAACTGACAAAATGCGAAGATTTGTATTTTTGGAATATTAAGTAAACATTAAGTATGTTTGTTTGTTTATAAACTCTTTATTGTACAAAATATACACTTAAAATAATGCATAAAAAAAACCTTAAGTACAAAGGCGGACTTATCCCTTAGAGGGATCTCTTCCAGTCAACCTATGTATGTCCGTATGTATTTTTTTAAACGTTCAAAAGGGTCCATCACAAGCATCAATCTCTTCCAATAAATTTTGTGTCACAAATATGAGAGATATGTTATATATATATATATATATATATATATTGAAATTTTGCATTTATTTTCCCACATTTTGCCAGTTTAACTGACGTTGGCAGTTCTTCCAAAAACGCATTGACACTGGTTATTTTTCCCTATATCATGGACTATATGGTAAGAGAGTAATTTTTATGTCGACATACATGTTTGGATAAGATTATTCATCTCTATTTACTACAGAGAATCAACAAAAGTAAATTATTACCTAAACATTAAAAATAATAAGTAAGAAATGAGACTTATCTGTGACAAGAAACATTGCTGTTAATTTCGTTTATTTTCTATCATTTGTACACCATTTTACCACACCATATTTTGATATTGAGCACGCGTCGTTAGACAGATTGCATCTAACGCGCATATATGGTAGTTCCGTTTTCTGAATTCGATACAAAGTAAATTCCTATTTATCACAATAAGAACTATAATAATAAATCACTAAGCACAATTCGAACGCTGCATACTTATTAAGAAATACGATATTGCTACCTCGTCTCCTCACACTGAAAATTCTAAAATGAAATTATGGAAGTAGGTGAAGCCCCATTTTGCTGTCTCGGGGCTGCATAAATATTATGATTGAACCTAAAATTACACGTAAATATAATTTAACAACAAGTTACAACCATGATAGCAAATATTTGAGAATCTGCCTACTTTAAATAGCCGTTGTGGCACCAACGACGGTCCTACGGTTGATTGATAGTGCGGGAGGCGCGGGCGCGGAGGCGGCGGCGGCGGCGGCGGTTGCGGCCGCTCGCTCAGTACCGACAAAGAGCGCGCGCGCACTGTCGTCCCGCCCTTATTTCGTACTCTCTTCCAAATAGCAGCTAAAAAGTGAGTAAAAATAAAAATACACATGTAGCTTGCCACAAAAATAATATTGGCGTCTCGCAGTCATGCCAAAATGTATATAACTGTAAAAAAGTTGTGCGTAGTCCAAAAAACACTCGCGTTTCTGTACGCAGACTTTTCACAGTTCCGTATAATTTAACTTACGCTTGTATTTTTTTAAATTTCTAACGTAACATTTTTCTTAAAATAATTCCTATGAAGGTACTTTTTAGGATTCCGTAGTAGCTAAGATCGTTCAGTCCTTCCACCCATCAGAAAAATATTATGTATAACAGTAATAGCATCATAATATACAGGAGTAAAAAAATGATGTAGGACCCGTTAACTGGGGATTTTACTCATCATACTGAACAACTTACTCAAGAAACCCATAACAAATTTGGAACCTCCATACAAAAATGCACAAAACTGGTAGATCAGCTGATCGATTTGTATAAAGAGTTACATTATTTTGCGATTTCAACAAAATCATAGAACAACAGTTGTTCAATATGATGAATTGCCCCAGTTGAAGGGACTTACCCCAACTTTGTTATAACTTATATACATACATAGTTTATCAGTTGTAAGTAAAATGTTGTGAAGAAATGTTAGTGAAGTGTTAAAATAGAGTCCTTTGTACCACGTTGGCGTTCCAAAACTAGAAATTTGAAATCGGCCTCGCAGGTGGGCTGTGTATTGGGATCTCTGAATTAAAATTATTTCGGGTATCCTGTAATACCTAAAACATTTTTGAAGTTATGAAGTAATGACTGCGGAACCCTATACTATGCGTACAATGGGCAGACACTTACTTAACCGTTTTTTTATGCATTTTTATAATGGATATTTCAGAGGTTAAGATTGAAACTTCATAAATGCAACAAAGTAGATGGATAGATTTAAGTTTATCTACCAATTTAAAAAAAAAATCTTAACTGGTATGTAGTCCAAAATATACCTTTTGTGTAATAAATATAACCTTTGATATTTTGTATGTATTTATCTATCTTTATGAAAAAAAGACTTGCACGTCACAGAATCTATGTACTTCGTTTCGAATAAAACATTTATTTTATCTAAGAAGATTTCATTATATATCGTGATATTTGGGTCTCGCTCGAACCAGGATAGTGATATATATTGATGGTGCAGTCTGAGATATTGATAGATGCCAAATGCACTGGATTTAATATACTCGTGTTTTTATGTCATCTATTGTTATGAATTTTGTGAATTTTCAATTTTTCCTACAAATACTGTTTTTTTTAAAGGGAAAGAACAGTGAAGGGGTGTCGTATCCAGAAAATTTGGTTGAAGCAAAAGTTGTTTAATATCATGAGTAGATCAGTACAATTTTACTTAATCTTGGAATCTTGCTAAGCCCGCTTCCATGTTCGGCAATATCGTCACTTACCACAGGTGAGATGTTGTCAAGGATTTACCAATTATGCAAAAAAAAAACCTATATAGAGCGGCAAAGAAATTAAGGGTCCGGTCATGCGCCGGAGCATCTCCAAACAGAGTCAGAAGTTGATGTTTTTTTTTGTTCAACTGTAATATGTCTTAATTTTAAGGTAAATAGTATGGTAAAATATGTTTCTACATTGTTTTTTCAAAGTTTCCTTGGTTTTCGTATAAGTTGAAACAGAAAGAAAATATTTTTTTTTTTTCAAGTTTTGTTCAGTGGGTGCCATTATAATAATATCCATCATATCAATTTGATTCTTATATTTTTTTTTGGTTATTTAATGTAGATTAATTATTCTTTTGTGCGATCTGTGGTGTAGAACAGTACCACGCCCTGGTGTAGAACAGTACCACGCCCTGGTGTAGAACAGTACCACGCCTTGGTGAAGCACAGTAGCACGCCTTGGTGTAGAACAGTACCACGCCCTTTGGTTATTTACATGCATCGCAAAAATACCGGTGAATTGTTGTCCGGGAATCCGTGTACACCGAGACAAATTGTATGACAGCCGAGGGTGTAAGATTAACGTTAAGGCGTAAGGTTGTCACGCACACAATTATAAAAAGCTGGCCCATTTTTAATGCAGTGAATACAGGGTGACCTAGGGTGATGCACTATCTAGAGACTAAGAAAAATACCTTCCTATTTCATCTCGAGGGTGTCGTAAGGAGCGACTAAGGAATCAATGTTTAATTTTTAGCACTTATTATAATTTATTACCTACTTTAATATATCCTACACAATTGACATTGTTTCTGGATTGAATAAATGAAACAAAAAGCATGGCCAGCAACGTCCTTTCTACGTATTGTTCTACTATACTGCACACTGCGATCGCTAATCTGCATGCCAAGAGAGGTGCTTACGGCAAGACCACACAACTCGGGAAAGGCCTATGGCCAGCAGTGGACGTATTTTGGCTGATGTAATGTATCATTGTCACATGACAGTTTGCTTTTGGGTCCCCAGGAGTCTCAAGTTTCCATACAAACGTAGTTCCGCGTTAATTTGCGTAGATCCCTTAGCGCGAGTACGACTCACAATTGGATGGTTTTATTGTATGTGGTTTTACTTTGGGATTTGTACTACAATCAATCAAGTTTCACGGTTGTCTACCGTTTTTTATAGAGCAAAACAAAAAAAAACGTTTTTAGTTAATACTGTATTAACACATATTCTGTGAAAGTTTTAGCCGGCTTACCGTGATCAATTTAAAAGATACAGCCTTCTAAACGTCGGACAGACGGACAGACAAGTAATTGATTTTATTTATTTATAATAGAATGCGTTGGTAACTTTTAGCAGGAGATAAGAGGGTGGTGGATGTGGGCTAACGTACTCGTAAGACGTTACTTTTTTTTGCTGTAGGTGGTGCTTTTTTTTAAAAATTGACTATAATCAGTGTCTTGAGGAGAATATTAATTCTAAATTGAGTAAAATCCCAGTGTACAAGAGCAACATAATATTCAAGATATATTTAAAATAGGTGCAAATTACACTCTCTGATAGTCATAAAATAGTAAAAAATTATATAATGTCATTTGTATCTCATGAAATAATCAATAATATCAAGAAATAAATTCTGATACAAGATAATTGTATCAAGAAATAAACAATCAGTAGTTAGTAACGTCAATATCCAATCCTTGATATAAAATCAATTATGTCATTAGAACATGAAAACAATATGACACGAGAAATTATACATTAAAATCATTGAATGTCATTAATGCCTTTAACAAAAGTAAGGCCAGTTCACACGGACAGCACCTAAAACAAATTTTGTTCCACTCGCTGTTGGTGTATTGGTGCAGCTAAGATGCACGCAATCATTGCCTCCCTCGTCCTATCAATAAATTGAATAAAGTGGGGGGGCCACGGACATCAGTCTTACAGGAGCTTACAGGAAGCTTACAGCTTACAGGAACAGGAGCAGGAGCTTCAAACAATATGCAATTTGTATGAGAGGTTCCTTATGGTCTAGGAAATATATAATATTATTATATATTTCCTAGACATACCACTAAAAATATTATAGACGCCAGTAAGAATTCCCGATTTTGTAAATTTGATAAAGGAACTTATCGTCATTTTAAAGAAAAAATATCGAACTTTTTAAAGAGTTTTCTGGGAAAACTCTCACACAATACACATGATGTACCACAAGAGTTGCGCCATTTTTTTATTATTTTTTTGTGTGGGAGCTAATCTTAAATTTTGAAATTGATAAATCTAAAGAATATGGCCGCTGGTAAATAATTTAATAAATCAAAATTTTATTTACATCGGTCCAGCCGTTTCTCCGCAAATCAGGGATATCGACACACATACATGCACACACACTATAATTTTTTTTTCTTGACCACTTTTTTGGTGTGTTGTAGTGCATTTTCGTCACAATCTCGGAGTCGGTTTTCGGACGATCATCTATTTGTTTCTTCGTCCCACAAAGGTAAAAATATTTTAATAGGTCTTTACGAAATTATCAATTCAGTTTTTAAAGTTCAATGCCAATGTTTATTAAAAAAAGACTTTATTTTTAACTTTAACATAATGATGACATTATTTATGGTATTTTATTCACTAATAACCAGTGACATGCCTTTCATGTTTCAATCTCCGGAGCTACGTACTATTGAATGGAACAAAGGATTTTTAGTGGTTAAATGGGGCGATTTTTAGTAGTGATTTAAGCAATTTTTCAACTAGTTTTTTTAATTACCTGAAAGTGACAAAAATTGATGCGGAAAATTCCCAAATATTACCTTAGTAATGAAGAAACTGCTGCAAAGATTAAAATATGTATACTTTGCCAATAAATAGAGATTAAAAACCCGTCTTCATGGGCTTAAAACCACCGTGCTCTCGTTGTATCAAAATAATAGGCCTAAAGGGGTTTTAAAATTTTTACATGGAGATTGGAGGTCAGCCATTTTCAAAACAGCGTCGCACAACTAAACCTGTTTGATTGAATAGAGGAAATTTAAAGACAAACAAAAAAATCACATTCATCATTATGTCCTAAAACGTCACGGCAGAAATAATTAGACTTGAGAAATAAAGTTAAAACATTTCAAGTCATTTTGTAATTTTATGTTCAGTTGTGGGATCTGACGCTATATATAATTTTTTGTTTGTCTATTTGTCCCATATCCAAATATAAAGGTTTGATCGTGCGATGGCAATTTTATAGGTAAGGACCTACTGCTTGACAACTGTGTTTGTTAAAACTTCATTTTACTAATCAATTATTTTTTTACTATATTATTTTTTTGGTTTTACTATGTTGAAGCCGCAAATAGAACAGTAATTGGATCCTTCCTTACAAGTCTCTATGAGCTACATCCTGGCCGCACGCGATCGAAATGGTTTGACCCCCATCACGACACATACCCAACTTGAAACTGTGTTTGGTACAGATTTTATATGCTTCATGTGAATTAATTGGTACATCATTGGTAATAAAATCAATGGTAAATAAAAAAATAACAAGAATTGTAGATTGACCCATGTACAACAACTTGCCGCAAAAATAATAATTCAAAAGTTAGTGTTACTCTACCTGATTGAAACAGCTCCTAAAACTGGATTGTATTAATCTGTATACATAGAAATTATATGCATAGAAAATAGCCTCATGAATGGATATTATTAAGCACACCCCGGACACTGCATACAACGGTCGTGACATGACATTTCTAAAAAACAAATGACGGAGCAAACAAAATAACGGCGAAATCCTATACGTTCGAGAACCAAACTATAACCAATTTGTATCAGTCTGGGTGATGAGGGGTTGAGGTCGGAATCTAGAGAGCGGCAGGGAGTATCCATACTGTATGTTAGTACTAATATATATATGTATATATATATATATATATATATATGTACTTTGTTTTAGGTGTGCAATAGATAATGGCGGACAAGACAGAATCAGTACGCCTACAACCAATGCCGGTTGGCGATTCGAACGCTGCTAAGTAAGGTTCTTCATCATACGTGGTAGCCTTGTAAATAAGTAAAATGATCTAAAAAGTTTATCAATTTTCAGAGAAGAGACCAGTAATGACGATTACGATCCACATCTACATAGACGCGTCCCAAAAGCTACAAAGTGAGTTTTAATAATTCCTTAGTAATAACGTTTGTTGTGTGTTGAAGTTTTAATTTAGGAGGAAGAAAACCCTGGTTGTGAAGATTTTTAATTTATTATTTTTAGATTACATAGGAAATTAAAGAAATCATCAACTAATCATCTCAGATAAAGTACGAAGTTTTCTCATTCGTATAAAAGTAACAGTATCTGCAGAATTTTTTTTTTCATAAATTTTATATATTTGTAATATGTATTTTTTTTAATCTCTTGGTTTTTTTCAGTAACTTGGAAACTTTCGTTCACTTGCTGAAAGTGCAAACTGGAGTAAATTTAAGAATCTTTGTTTTTCAATAACTTCAAACTTTAGTGCAATTGCGTAAATGCAGGTTGGAGTTACGAATCTTTGTTTTTATGTAACTTCGAAACTTTAGTGTACCTGCTGAAATTCAGGCTGGAGTAAATTTACGAACCTTTGTTTTTTCAGTATCTTCAAAACTTTAGTGCAATTGCGCAAATGCAGGTTGGAGTTACGAATCTTTGTTTTTATGTAGGTAACTTCGAAACTTTAGTGTACCTGCTGAAATTCAGGCTGGAGTAAATTTACGAAAATTTAAATTGATGTGTTCCGGCTTCAGTTCTCTATTGCATTGGGGAATCTTGTTAAGCCCGCTTCCATCTTCGGCATCATCGTAACTTACCATCAGGTGAGATGGTGCCAAGGGCAAAAAAAAAAACCTTTGTTTTTTCAGTAACTTCGAAACTTTAGTGCACTTGCTAAAATACAGGCTAGAGTAAATTTAGGAATCTTAGTTTCTGTAACTTTCAAACTTTAGTGCACTTGCTGAAATACTGTTACGAATCTTTGTTTCTTCAGTAACATCAAAACTTTAGTGCACTTGCTGAAATACTGTTACGAATCTTTGTTTCTTCAGTAACATCAAAACTTTAGTGCACTTGCTTAAACACAGTTACGAATCTTTGTTTCTTCAGTAACTTTAAAACTTTATTGATTCTTCAGTAACTTTAAAACTTTATTGCACTTGCTGAAATACAGTTACGCGTCTTTGTCTTTTCAGTAACTTTAAAACTTTAGTGCACTTGCTTAAATACATGCTGGAATAAATTTATAAATCTTATTTTTTCCAGTAACTTCGAAACTTTAGTGCACTTGCTGAAATGCAGCCTGGGCACCGGCATTCTAGCCATGCCGCAGGCTTTTGCGCGCTCCGGCCTGGTCATCGGCATCGCCGGCACTATCATCATCGGCATCATCATCACGCACTGCTTGCATGTCTTGGTAAGCCCAGCGCACACTCCTCTAACTTTTCCAAATATATGATTGTTCACGTTTCGTAGGTACATTACTAGGTTTTTAAAAATCCTTTGCATTAGTCTAAGAACGTCATGATGTCAATAAATAAAACATCCTGTAAAATTTCATGTCTTCAGCCGCACCCGGACAGGGCATAGCGGGCAGACGTACATAATTTGTAATGCGGGTGAATAACGATGAAGTGACAAGGGCACCCATCGAATAAATAATTTATTTACAGGTGGCTTCACAGTACGCGTTGTGCAAGCGGCGGCGGGTGCCACTACTGACATATCCGGAGTCCATGACAGCGGCGCTGGAAGTCGGCCCATCTGCGCTGCACCGCTTTGCGCGCCCATCCGCCGTCTTAGTCAACGTTTTCTTGGTAGTCTACCAGCTGGGAATTTGTTGTGTTTACATTGTATTCATTGCTGGAAATATAAAAAAGGTGAGATTTTGAACGAATGTTTGAGGATTACGAAAATGGAATATCATGAGTATAATCACGCTTAGTAAATAACGTTCAGTAAGTTAAGAAAAAATATTGTGCCAAAATAACCCGGACAAATTGTTTTGCGCAGTGCAGTGATGTGGCACCCCGAATATTATTTACTATTTTTAATACTTTACCTTTTGTGCCCGAATAAAATAATTTTGCCCAGATGCAATTGAAAACAGCACGTTGCCCGTGATTAGTAGTTGCCGCTGAGAACAGAGCTGTGCGTAATCAATATCATTGAATATTAGCATCGTGCGTTCTAGTCCAATTGATACTAATGGACTGGCACAGTTGTCGTTCCACAGAGTCCATACGTCTATATTCATCAGTCACCCCTCATTCGGTTCTGTTTCCCGCACGTGACTCGATTCACGCCGCGTTTCTATAAGCGCTTGAATCGAATGAATTAACGATGCTCATTGAGCAGTACAAAATCTAAATTGTTCACATTAGATATGACCTTCGACCAAAATAAAATCTATGGACCGGCCCTATCCATACATTAATCTCATAAAAAAGGAGTCAAATTATCATGAAAGCATGCGAATTTTTAATAGTATTTCAGAAAATATAATTAGAATTGTATTACAAAACGTTTACTTACGAATGAAAAGTGATGCCTATACCTTTATTCGTATGATTATTGGAGCATACGAGCGTGTGATTTCTTGGTCCCCGAAAGACCTACTAAGACGAAATCAGTGAATGAACACATTCTGTAGGTATCAAAACCGTTGTTCGCGTGGGCCGGTCCGGTTGTTAATTGGCTGAAGGAAATGACTATAAGAACTCTAATGATATACTTACCTACCTACTAACAAAACGTCATATTTTATTTCAGATTGTTGATCCTTATCATGTGATATCAATTGAAGTGCATATGCTGATAGTACTGGGGCCCCTGATTGCTCTCAACTGTATCCGCAACCTGAAAGTCCTGGCTCCATTCTCGACGTTCGCAAACGTTATCACCTTTGTAGGTCTGGCCATAATTGTGTACTTCCTACTGGCCGGCAAGAAGTCCTCAGAGCCTTTGGACCTCTGGGGTTCCATATACACCTTCCCTTTGTACTTTGGAACCGTGCTATTTGCACTCACTGCAGTTGGTGTGGTAAGTAATATTAAATTTATTTGTAAACCATCTCGTAAACGTTCTAGTCAAACTAATTGAGGGACCCGTTCTTCGTAAAATCTGACTTTCAAGTCAACTTTATAGTTAATATTATTTTATTTTAGGTTTAAATTTAATGTGCTTTTAGTGTAGTTAAAGTTCATGTGTTTTTAGTGTTTCTAATGTTCTGTTTGTGATTTAAAAAAGTTGCTCTTCAGATTTTTTTGCATTTAATTAGGTTTTTAGGATGACAAACCTTATAATGACAAAAATGAACTTTTGATATATAAGGGTTATAGTTAGTAAGATGTGTAAGTAAATACAATTTTAACTTTGCCAAATTTCAAGTGTTTACGTTTGTCTCTGAGAAAAAGGGGTATGACAAGAGACAGACAGATGGATGGACGATCAGTTTTTATTTCTATTTCTATCCACAACTGGTAAGCCCTTGGCACCATCTCACCTGATGTTAACTGACGATGATACCAAGGATGCAAGCGGACATAACAAGATTCCCAACGCAAAGTGAACTGGCTATTTATCTTTTTAACGCAAAATTAAATCAATAATGTTACATGTACAATAATGCGGCCGCTACGCGAATAATGTGGTTTCGAGATTTATATTAACACTAGCTTTTGCCCGCGGCTTCGCCCGCGTGGACATTGTTACATATTATGACTGTCTTCAAGGGTGAATGGTGAGCGGCTCGCGAGCGTAGACATGAGTTTTATGAAACTATGTCAGGACATGATAATTAGTGAATTATGTCACTCCTCACCCCCTCAGCCATCTCTGTGTAAAAAACAACAATCCATTGTTTCGTTGCGATGTAAAAGAAATTAAACAAAAAAGAGTATTTTTGGTTCCCTCAGGAACTGCATCAAATTTGCTATTTTCCCGGAATACAAAGTAGCCTATGTCCTTCCTCGTGACAAATGATACCTGCATGCAAAATTTTGTCAAGATTGGTGATCGTGAAATGGTAATAAACAAACAAACAAACACATTTTCATATTCATAATATTAGTAAGGATATCTACTTACTTACCTATCTGCACGTACTATGCGTAAAAAAACTTGGGCAAATATATAATATTTACGATTGTCTCGCAGGTGATCGCACTAGAGAACAACATGAAGACACCAAAGGCGTTCGGAACCCCGTTTGGAGTCCTCAACACGGGCATGAGCATCATTGTGCTGCTGTATGTAGCGATTGGCGTGCTCGGATACCTGTTCTGTGTGTCCGGGTGCAAAGACTCCATTACTCTCAATCTGCCTGAGGATGATCCGTAAGTCATCGATATCTACGTACATACGAGGCGATTTTTAGAATTTACAAACATAATTAATAAGTGAACTATTTAAAGAGTGCATTTTCTATCATCTTCTTTTTAAGTTCTTTTATTTGGCTCTGCTATACTGTGGGGTACAAACTTACCGATTGCTTTAACGGTGAAGGAAAACATCGTGAGGAAACCTGCACACGCCTGCGAAGAAACTCGAAGGTTGTGTGTGAAGTCGACCAACCCGCACTGGGCCCGCGTGGTCGTCTAAGGCCTAATCGCCCTGATTCAGGGTAGGCTCGAGCCCCTCGGTGGGGACGTATATGAGCTGTAATGATGATACTGTGGGGTAATTACGCTGAAATCTATTTCACGAATTTAGGGTTTTGATCCTGCTACCGTTTCTAAGCTAAAGAGAATAAATAAATAAATATGGTACCAATTGAAGGAAAAATACGTTAGATTGTAGTATTTTTGTATAATTTTGGATTCGCCTTAGTAGTATCTGTGGTCTTTTTGAAAAAAATAATCCAATTTTAGCTTCAGATGGAGCTCTAGAGTTACCTGATCTCTTGACTGTAGTGCAAGCTTCAGGTGCAGAATTTACATTTACTTCAACGAAATCGGTTATTTTGTAAACAAAAACACAAATTTTGATAAAAGTTCAAAAACAAAAGTGAATATCAGTTTATGTGGCAGTCAATAAAACAACGAATTAAAATAAGCCAAGATTACAGTTTATATTGGCCTAAACAAAATTTGAAGTAAAACGAGGTGCATTTTAGGTCCCGTACCTTAAAAGGTTAAAACGGAACCATTATAGGATCACTCGCGTGTGTATCTGTATGTCCGTCCGTACGCCTATTACAGCCAATTTGCTCTGAAACTACTAAACCGATTGAGTTGAAATTCGGTACACATATATAATTAGGTGACCCAAATACGGACGTGTAACGTAAATAAAAGAATTTTGAACATTGCAGCCTATTTTGGGGAGTACTTTAGAAAACTAAATAAAAGTTTAGCAAATTGTATCGTGTGATATATCAAATAAAAAGGGCATGATATGAGAATCTCGAAAATATTTTTAAATAATTTTACGGTAAATAGTTTAACAGTTATTTAAGAAAATAAGCGAAAATTAACCATAACCCTCTTATCTCCGAAACTACTGGGCCTAAAATCTTAGAAAAATTACAGTATATGAGGTTGAATGTATAAATTATAGGAAAACCAAATCAAAATCTAGAGTCTTTCCGTTTTCACAGGAAAAATTAAAATTTCAAGGTCCAGAATAAGTAGCACCCCTATTCATCTAGAGCTAAGTATGTACTGAGAGGTCTTGTTTTATTGGTAGTTAAAATTTTGGTGCGGAACCCTGTTTGTGTAACCCCGAGTTACACGTGGCCTTTTTTTTATTAGGAACAACGAATTGCCATCGATAGTGCGCGGTGAGCGAGAATGAGCGCGTTAAATGTTCACACCCAACTCTCCTCCAACCCAAGTAATTTAGATGAGCAATAGCTCAAATGAAAGAGATCTTTCCAGCGAGTGTTCTCAGACCAAAACGAACCCCGTAATTTAATTATAGAACTTGAGATATTGAGACAGAAAGCTACGGAAAATCGCGTTTGGTTATATTAAAAGCTGAAGCCAGGTAATTTTCAATGCTTGATGACAAATTTGTATCATTACCTATAATAAAAAAAGCAAATCGGTTTGATAGACCTTCCGGACGGATTTGAAATAGATTTAATTTCTTTTCTTTTTATTTACTTGTGAAGTTAGGTGATCAAAAAGTCAATGCTTAAGTACAATCTATTCATAAATAACTTTCATTAAAAAATACTAAGGAAAATCGGTTTAATAGAACGGCCGAACGGCCTTGGCACATCCTGGACACTTCATACAACGGGACAGAAATTACATTCCAAAAAAGGAATGACGGGACATACAAAATGGCGGTGAAATCCTATACGTTCGACAATCAAACTGTAATCAATCTGTATTACTCTGGGTGACGAGGGGGTGCGGTCGCAATCTAGAGAGCGGCAGGGAGTGTCCATGCTGTATGTTAGTACTAATATATATACTTTGGCCTTGGATTAGATTTCATATATTTTTTTAATATATTGAGAAGGGTGAAATTTAGGTGTTTTTCAATGTTAGATGAGTATGAGACTATAGATTTTCAAACATCAAATTTTTAATTAAAATAGGGTCTGGTAAAATGGAGGAAAAAAATTAAAAACGGAGATCGGGATCATGTCTGGTATCAAATAAACATTTTTTAAACCTCTTAGCTTAGATGCGCTTAAAAATTCGAGAATAAAATACTATACTTATCTCCGAAGTCGGTAAACGCAAAAAAATCTGGCTAGTACAAATTATATCTATTTTACAGAAAAAAATAAAGCGAAGTTTCAGACATTTATAGTTTTTCTAAAATACAGTTTGAGAATAACATTAAAAAAAATTAAGAGAAAAAGGTCATGTGGATAATTAAATGTAAGACCTCTATACGTAAATTGTAAAATATTTTTTAATTTTATTTTACA
This sequence comes from Coleophora flavipennella, assembly GCA_947284805.1. NCBI lineage: Eukaryota > Metazoa > Arthropoda > Insecta > Lepidoptera > Coleophoridae > Coleophora > Coleophora flavipennella. The sequence continues at coordinate 31,798,271 of OX369308.1, forward strand.
CCGTAGTTTTTGAATGCCGAAAAAAAATACCATGCTTCCTCCCCCGTGATGATCTCTAAAGTTTTTCAACCGAAAAATCTAAAAAAAACGAGCTATCGTTGTTTTATTGTGTTCATATAGGTGGAGACCTGTTATTAGCATCGCCATGTATATTTAGTTACTAATTGTAAAATTTTGCTGTAAGACTCCCAAATAAAATAAAATAATAAATAATATTTTAGAATAAAATATAAAGCGGAGACTGGTTTTTTTTTTAAATGTATCAAAAACCACAAAACGTAAAAGCAGTCTTTATTATACAGATTGTGCAAAGAAATTTCCGCCACTCAAAGAGAGGCTTCTCCACATCATACTAAATAAATTTCACTAAGAAACCCATAACGAATTTAAAACCAATACGAGTAGTAAGTACCTTTACACTTGGCCAATCCGCTGACTGATTCGTATAAAAATCAAAAATTTTAAAAGTTCCCTACAAAAATCCTCTAAAAAGTAGAAAATAATATGTTTAATATTAATATAAAAAGTTAATATAAAAAGTTTAATATAAAAAACAATTATATTTTGATTTAAGAGTCGTCGCGTAAGAGGATAGCTAAGTTGTGAAATTATAAGTAATTAGTTGAATTAAAGTAAAACACTTGTATTCTGTTGTTTTTTTTATTTTACTTAGCGGTCCTCCTACGCGACGATTCTTAGATCAAAATACAACTACTTATATTGAGCTGAAATTGCCAAAACATATTATTTTCTACGTTTTAGTGGTTTTTTGTTGGGAGTTTTAAAATTTTTAATTTAAGTTTTATAACATGCTTTTTTAAACTTTACGTATTCCAAACACGGTATCTCTGCTGTAAGTTGGTAAGGAGTTGGGTATCCTGCAGATACCAGGAGATATTGCAGCATCAGGTCAAGGTTTACATGTTCTATCTAAAACTTATTTGTTGAGACTATTCCAATGAGCCTAAACACGATTCAACTGCTGTAAGTTAGTGAGTAGTTGGGTATCCTGCAGATTCCAGAAGATGCTGCAGCATCAGGTTAAAGTTACCATATTATATCTAACACCTATTCGTTGAGACTATTCCAATAAGCCCAAATACGATACCCTCTGCTGTAAATTGTCGAGGAGTGGGATATACTGCAGGTTTTAGGGATGTTGAAGCATCAGGTCATGGTTACCATGTTCTACTTAATGCCTCTTCATTGAAACTATTCCAGTGAGCCCAAATCTATGCCTTTGCTGTTAGTCGGTGAGGAGTTAGGTATGCTGCAGATTCCAGGAGATGTTTAAGCATCAGGTAAAGGTTACCATGGTTTTTCAATATTATTACACTAATAGGCCACCTAATTTCGAATCGAGCAGACCGACATAAGTTACCCACATCCCTTCAACACCTAGCTAAGAGCTGATGATCTTCAAACGGCTAAACAGATCTTCTTAAATTATAGCAAAGACCCACCTCGATCACGTCAGCTTTCAAACAAAAAAAACAACATCAAAATTGGTCCACTCGTTTAAGAACTACGATGCCACAGACAGACACAGATACACACGTTAAACTTATAACACTCCTCTTTTTGCGTCGGGGGTTAAAAAGTCTAATAAAAAGACGTTTAAGTACATTGGCCACAGTTGAGATACGAAATTACCTCGTATTTAATTAACCGAAAAGTATTTTTATTAAAGAAAAAAAAAATAGAAAACATTTTAAATGCAGTTTACATCAAAATCTATACAGGTATATGACCGATTTTATATCAAATAAATACATTAATCGGCGAAAACACGCAAGTAGTACTGAGCTACGACTGCACACGTTTAGATGTTTGTATGATGGATGAAAACAGAGTACAAGATAATGTGTCACATACCTGACCGACGAAACCTTGGCGAAAATGGCACAACAAAATCAACACGTCTGATCTTGAAGCGTTTTGACACTACTTTATTTTTATTTTTATTGGTGGTCAGCGAGTTTAGAATATAGTGTTGCCAATTTAAAATAATAAAACATGCTTGGTAGGATCCTAATTTAGTGTTTGTTCCCGTCACAAAGGTGACCTGTCCACCTGCGACACGAATTACGATATTTTTGTTAATTAAACCTTTTCGCAATGGAATAAGATAAAAATTCTAAACGTGCCGGGGTTAATGGCACTTAAGACTAGTTTCGAATGATACCCAAACCTCAGTATGGCCCAGTACAAAAATTTTTCACGATCGTATTTTACACCGGGCAAATTTTGAGTGGGACACGTCAAAATTCACCACCTTGGTGTTAAATAACTATTATAATTTTAATAATAAGCGAAGTTATATTAAAATACCTATACGATTAAGTTGCACATAATATTCTTAATGTATTTTCAATCATTTGTTTAATGAGTTTCATATAAATTTTACATGTTATATAAATAAAAACGCTAAACACGTTAAAAAACCGAATTTTTACATTATTATTTTTGGTTTTTGTTAAATTTTTATTAAAGTATAACGATTAACATAGGCTACTTTATATCCCGTGAAAATAGCATAGTGCGATGCAGTTCCTGAAGGCACTGAAAATATACTCTTTTTGTTGGTTAGTTTCAGTTTAGTGCAACGGAACAATGGATTGCTGTGATTTTTTGCACATTGCAGATGGGAAATCACATAATTTACTAATTAGCATATCCTGACATGGATCTCGAGGGATCTGGTGAAAACTCATTTCCACGCTCGCGCAATTCAGCGTCGCGACGGAGCTACAGACTGAAGTAGTTTTTTGTATAGAATTAATTTATTTATTTTATTTATTATCTTTGGGAAAGTTATTTGTAATCACGAGTACATGCATATCTTTTGTTTTCAAGAACTAATTAAAAGTCACTCTGTATATTTATTGTACACACACACAGTTGAGGTAAACAGTTGCTTACAAACTAAATGTACAAATGGCATGAATAACTCTGTAAGAGTTTTCTTCCTACATACCATAGGCGATAAAAAATGAGATGTGAGGGTTGAATTGGCGTATACACAGATAATTAAACAATATATACCTAATGTAAATATAATATGGAATACATAATATATACCTTTATACTTATAAATAATACATAAACCTACGTAATTAGGAAAGATTATTAGTAATTTTATGTTACACAAATAAATATAATATGACTAAACAGAAAGGTAATGTTCTTTTACTCTTCTTTTGAAGACATTCAGTGATGGGCTATCACAGACGTAATGTGGGAGGGAGTTCCACAGTCTCACTGCATGTACAGTGAAGGAGCTTCCGTAGCAAGAAGATGTGTGGGTCGGAACTTTTAGAAGAAGGGATTTCGCTGTACGGCATGGCTGATCTCTGGGCACCAAAAACTCAAAACGCTCACGCATATAGGGAGGGGAAGAGGAGTTAAAAATACAATTATAAAGGGTGGACAGGATATGAACATCCCTCCGACGGCGAATTGGAAACCATTTCAGCTTAGATCTGTATGCAGATACGTGATCGAACTTGCGCAATCCATAGATAAAGCGAATGCATAAGTTCTGAAGACGCTCCAATTTGTTGACTAATACCTCAGTTGCGTCGAGGAAACACACGTCAGCGATAGAATTGGTTGAGGGGGTGAAAAGTGACAAAGACTTCTAATCAGAATAGCCCGATATCGTTCCTGAGGGATCTGAGGAAAACTCATGGCCGCGCTCGCGAGTCGCTTGCAAAAAGCAGTCTTAAAAACGATGTCCACGCGAGCAAAACCGCGGGCAAAACCTAGTTACTTATATAATACGGTACATATAAATTTTACTCTTTCAGATTTAATCTGTTGAATATTATTTATGACGAAAAATGGTAAAAAGTATTTTTTTCAGAACATGCCATCAAATTCTAAATTGGCAACTAATATTCGGTAAACTAAAAAAAATCTCATCTAAAGTCAACACAATACTCTACTTATTTATAATTTCATACTAATAGTACGAGGCGATTGAGACTGTGAAAATACTCACATAAATAGCCCGCCCCCAACAATTTAAATTTAGGCAAATGTTACTACAGTTAATGTCAAAGTATATAATAATAATACTAACATTCAGTTTGGTTGGACACTCCCTGCCGCTCTCTAGATTCCGAAGTCACCCCTCGTCACCCAGATTGATACAGATTGGTTATAGTTTGGTTCTCGAACGTACTCGTATAGGATTCTGCCGTGATTTTGTTTGCTCCGTCATTTGTTTTTAGAAATGTCATTTTACAACCGTTGTAAGCAGTGTCCGGGGTGTGATAATGTTAATTTGGAATATATAAAAAGCACATACGTTTTCTGTTTTTTTATGAAGAAACAATAAATCCGCTCTCCGACAATAGATCTAGCGGTTACAAGAAGAGTTTAAACAAGAGATAACCGTATAATATACTTTGGTCCACTAGTTGCTTTCGTCCCGGGTAAAATGATTTCGTAAAAACATTTCTTACCCCCATTACAAGTATAAAGATACTCCTAAAAATTTAGAATAATAGTTTTTTTTATTGTAAATGAAGATCTGTAGGTATCTAAACTATCCTGTAGTTATCTAAATTATCTAAAATGTAAGTTAGGTATGAGTCATAACTTATGTCTTTGTGACAGTCATCATATCAGCCGAAAGACGTTCACTGCTGGACAAAGGTCTCCCCCAAGTATTACAATTTCCAAATTGCAAATTCCATTTAATAAATTCCATACCATTAAATCCCATAGCTATTAATGTACAGTGTTGCGGTCACAGCTACATTCTCCTAGTACTCTAACTATGCGATGCCGCTAAGTCGTCCGTAAAATCAGTCTCTTTATTTGGGGTACTTCAGAGATCGTTCAAATTGTTTTCAGCTTCTGTTCATCGATGGAAAATTCTAACCGAGCACTTGGGATTATAATACTATGAAATGGAAAAAATTCAGTTGGGAAGCAAGATTAAGCAGTGTTAAAGCAGTCCATTATCAAATTAGTGCCGTTCACGACGCTTTAATAACTATAGCTATTGAAACTCACAAAGCTGATGTTCAAGTCTCTAATGTGGCTACTACTGTTACACACACTACTACAGTTTAAATAATTATGGTAAATTTTTGCCCATATTCTTAAATAACTTCAAAACTATGCTCAAAACTATTTACAAATTATCCTCAAAAACAATATTTCAGATTCTCACAATAAGTCCTTTCATTTGATATTTTGGAACAATATAGTTAGCAAAACTTTTTTAAAAAACATTCTAATTTACCTCCCAAATGATCCTATAATGGTTCCGTTATTACCTTTTCAGGCATAGAACCATAAAAAGATTCCGGAAAAAATAGATCTCAAACTCTGTGGTGATTTCCAATTAAAATTACTGTAAACTCTAAATTAGATATAGCTAGCTGGTTGTATATTGTGTGATGAACTCATAAATCTGAAATCTCTTTTTCCTGATCGGATTGTGGTTCCTCCTGTCTTTATTTTATCAAAAACTAGCTTTTGCCCGCGGCTTCGCCCGCATGCACGTCGTTTTTATAACTGTATTTGAGGACGAGTGGTGCGCAGCGGCAAGCGGCTCGGGAGCATAGATATGAGTTTTCTCCAGATCCCAAGGGCTGGAACTATATCGGGCTATTCTGATTAGCAGTCTATGTTACTTCCCTCCCCCTCAAGCAACTCTATATAAAAAATCACTTCACTCCGTTGCTACATTGCGACGCCGACGTGCGCGAGCGTGGAAATGAATTTTTCCCATATCCCTCGGGAACTATGTCAGGAAATGCTAATTAGTAAATAATTTTGTAATTTTCAATCTTCCCAATCATCTCTTTGCAAAAAATCACAGCAATTCATTGTTCCGTTGCGATGTTAAAGAAATTAACCAAAAAAATATTTTTTCAGTTCCCTCAGGAACTGCATCGGACTATGCTATTTTCACGGGATAGCCTATGTCCTTTTCAGTGACACAGGCTACCTGCATGCCAAATTTCATCAAGATTAGTCGATGTACAAACAAACACATTTTCACATTCATAATATTAGTAAGGATTGCAACTTACAAGTACTGTATCCAAATGTATGGACATCATTGCAAATCAATCATCATCATTATGCCCGTAACGGTGGCTAGTGAGAAAAGGAGTTTCCTAAACTAAAACTGATAAAACGTATCTGCGATCGACAATATCTCAATCTAGGTATATTGACAAACTTGGCAACTTAGTTAATCGGGAATGAAATTGCGGAAAACATAGACTTTGGTACCCTAGTAAAAGAGTTCGCTGATAGAAATGTTAGAAAAGTAATATTTTTTTTTAATAAGTGGTATTTTAATAGATACTTTGCATTTTTTCTTATGGGTTTGAATGAATAGCAGTTAGGGGCCGCCGTAGATATCTCGCTCTGGGCACTAGTAGTGCTAAAACCGGCACTGGCTGGACATAGCCTCCCCCAAGGAATTCGACGACGACCGGTTCTGCACTACCCCGCATCCAGCGGCTTCCCGCGACCTTCACCAGGTCATCCGTCCACCGAGTAGGAGTCCTGCCTACGCTACGTTTCCGGTGCGCGGTTGCCACTCGAAAATATTTAAGAGACTACGGAGCTTCAGAAATATACCTCCATTACAAATTGAATACTGCGAGACGTTCTTGTAAGGTGTTTTCTCGATTTAACTTGTTTAAAAATAATAAATCAAAGTGATCATTTAATTATGATTTATTGGAATGTTGACCAAATTAATAACTTGCTTTTATTAAACCCGGACCATGATAGAAAGCCACTCATATTATTCTTGACTGACGAATAAGTTGCTTTGCACAAAGTTTACAGGCAATAAAATAGTGCATGCTATCTGAAACCAGGCGTTACGTAGATACTGTCAAACCTGACATGCTTATTGTGTCGCGCGATGTTGTTAGCAGCATTCCAGCATTTGTGGCCGCTAAATATAGCAGCGCTCTGTTGTCGGGATTTACAGCCATGCAGTCGGCCGATGCTATACGTAATTCTTGATTTTAGTCTATGTACCTATTTATTTGTTCCATTTTGTTACATCATACAAAAAGTAGCTGTTCTCTTATAAATCAATCGGCTGCTTAGTTAACTTTCCGCTTTTAGGTATCAACGCCAAAATTTCTTTATAGTTTGTTATATATAATTTATATATTTTTATGATCGTCTGTCCGTCTTTCAGTAGTCAAAATTAATTAATTTTGATACTATTAGACCTACGGTAGTTACTTTGGTAAATTAGTGTAAATTTGAGATCCGAAATGAAAACCGGATACCGCTGGATGCACCTATTGGCTCAAAATCGTACTGAGTGGAGAGGTCTTCCAAGGAAATCTATGAGATGATAATAATCAAGCGGTGTCAGACAGAGTCCCTAACCTGGGGGGGGCTTGAAGACTTCTGACAGCGGAGTTCGTACTAGCCCTAGCTTCCACCGATCTGGACTTGGCTCTCGTGTGTGGAGTATGGCAACCTTTCCGAATTTGAGAAGAGACCCGTGTCCCAGTAGTGGGGACATTAAGGGTTGTCAAGGGGCCTCCCAACTGCAGACGTCAATTTTCAAAACTTAATGATCATAATGATTATATAATAAATAACATTTGCCCGTGTCTTCGCCCGCATGGATAGATTGTATCACTGTGATCGTGGATGCACGGTGCGCGACCCGCAAATCTAACCGGCTACAGCAAGGGTTTATATCTCCAAAACCGCTACCCTGGAAGATATCGGCATAAGTATTAACTACGAGTGCTTCACCCACCTACGTTTCGCAGACGTTATCGTAGTCATGACAGAGATGCTGAAAGACCTAGGCACAATACTAGATGGCCTCAGTACAGTCTTTCAACAATAGGTCTCAAAATGAACTGGGACATGACAATTTGGGAAGCATCGCAATATTTTTTAGTCCCAAATACCACAGTATCTGACCAGTGTGTTGCTATTTATAACATACGGAACTGAGACATGGTTGCCCACTAATAAGCCTCATAAGAAGACTCAAGGTCACCCAAAGGGTGATGGTGTGAGCTTTTTTCGGAGTTTTCCTAGGTGATCGAATCAGAAATGAGTGCAGTCGTAGGAGAACTAAACAACTGACATAGCTTACAGAAGCATTACACTTAAATGGCAATGCGCGGGCCACATAGCTTTCAGAACGGACAACCCCTGGGTAGCAACGTTCTTGAGTGGCGACCGCGCACCGGAAGAGGTTATGTAGACAGGTCTCCCACTTCTCAGACAGTTAAACTGGTGAAGTCGTGGGAAGCTGCTGAATGAGGACATCGTAAGACTAAGCGTTGTGGAAATGTTTGTGTGAGGCCGGCACTGGACGCCTGTCGCATCAGTATGATGATGATGAACCAAATATTCATTAAGGCCTTAAGATGGGTCAAATGAAAATATTTAATTCAAATTATTGAAAGACTATGTAAAGCCATCACTATGAATAAAAAATACACTTGACGTAATAAAAAATCGATTTAATTGAATACAATTTTTAAAATATGACCACTTTTGTTGTAAAAAAAATGTACTTTAGACCCTGTTTTTGGCATTAATCGCAAAATTTATTGAAAACAATTAGTTAATGTTGAATGAAACTTACACAGAAAAATCGGTGACTTTAAGACCTTTCATTTTAATTGAACACATTTTTTTAAAACTTATTTTAAAGTATAGAAAAATAATAAAAACATGTAAAAATCGAGAATTGGGCGTTAGGTTTCAACGTAACAGCCGCGTTGAAGCCCGAATTTATTTGCACTTGAAATAAATAGACTTACGTACGATATTATTTTAACACGTCTCAACCTGCTCAGATTGATTCATCTTAAAGCCTTAAAACTTCAATTTAAATTTAAAAAATCTAACAAGTGCGTATGTGTGTTCACCTGGCAGAGTGTAGGCATAGTAATACCGTTTCCGTAAGTGGTTACACTTGATATAAACATGTTGTCAGTAAACACTAGGTACCTACTTTATTTGGAAAGTCCTATAACCTTTTCAACAAGGTCTTGAAGCGATCAACGATCAAGAGGGGGGTGCACTCAAAACAAATGTTTCATTCTCATTTTCAAGTATAGGAGGCACCTCTTTTCAACCGACTTCCAAAAAGGAGAAGGTTATCAATTCGACTGTATTTTTTTAATGTGTGTTAGGTACCTTACAATCCCAGTCATCGGTTAACCCAGTCAAAAGGTTAACCGATTTTTATGATTCTTTTTTTATTTGAAAGCTAGTGCTTACCGTGTGGTTCCATATAAATAAAAAAAAAATCAGTGTAGTACTTTATTAGAAAATTAACAAAAACCAAAAATAATAATGCAAAAATGTACTAAGTTGTTGCGATGGAAGTTGGTTTTTTAACGTGTTTTTTTTATTATTTTCATAATATTTGTGCCCAGTCAGTTCAAAACAAATACTTGATTTGTTGGCTAGTTCAAGAATATTCGCAATTATATAGACCATTTGATAACCTTTTGGCCCGTGGTTAACAAATCTAAACGACTGCCAATGTGGATAGCAACTGGCACCATTGTTTTCACTTGGCTTGCGAAACACGGGATCCGTCCAGATAAGCGCCACTAACAGCTGGACCCATCTAACCCGAGCATCTAACGCACTGAGCTGCGACGTTTTCCTACCCATATAATTTAAATATCAACTGTTCCGGCAGGCTAGCGCTGTCCGTCCAGGTAATCTTCGCCGTCGCCATCTTCATAACTTACGCGCTGCAGTGCTACGTGCCGGTGGAGGTGGTCTGGCGTACCTACTTGCTGCCACACCTTGAGGCGAGAGGATCACAGCACATCCTGCTGTGGGAGTATGTGCTTCGAATCTCCCTCTGTCTACTCACTTGTAAGTTTTTAGAAGTAGTCATGGGGTGGTAACTCGTAGTTGTTGCATTAGTCCCCTGATATACGGTGGAGCATAGTATTTGATCACCCTATTTATCTTAAAATATACCTACAAAGATTTAATTTAATTTCTTCAAGATATGTAAGTATTTAAAAATCATCTTTTGGGTTCAAGCTTTACTTTGAAAATAATTTTCATTATTTTATTTTCTTCTTAGCAAACTCTTTCATTTGATACCCATATCATAGAGTGCATTAAATAATAACTGATCCGCCATCTATGGGTCCGTCATATTGGATATAGAATGAAGTTACCTAGCTAAGAATGCATTTACCTCCAAACTTAACGTGTATGCAAAATTTCAGTTCAATCGAAAACCTATAGTGGTACTAGTTTAGCTTCCAAGATTTGTCACAAACAAATACGGCAAACTAATACAAAATTTGTAAAAATAGAGATGTTAGATATCGAGTTATCTCCTTCTAATGAATAATTTACTTTAACATCATCACTTATCTGTGTAATTTGTTTGCAGTTATACTGGCCGTATCGATACCCCAGCTAGGCCTATTTATCTCGCTGTTCGGTGCCCTATGCCTATCGGCTCTGGGGCTTATCTTCCCCGCGCTCATGGAGATCTGCGTCTCGTTTCCCGGTAACTTTGGCCCGAAGAAAGTGCGTCTCGTGAAGGATGCGCTGCTTCTGACCATCGGCATCGTCGGTCTCGTCTCCGGCACTTACGCCACCATGGACCAGATAGTCCGCACTTTATAATCGCAATTGCATCTCAGATGTAAGAGTATTTTTTACAAATATTTAAGATCTTAATATGGGAAGGCCACCAATGTCGGTCGATGCGAAGTTCAAATATACAGGGGCTTTAAGAAATACAAGTGACATAGTAAGTAATGATTCTAAATCGACTCTATAATGCAGGAAAAACATTTAGTAAAAGTCTATTAAATAAAATAAAAAATACAAACTAACATTTAACCTGACTTATGGAAAGTTCAAATACTGTTTAAAAATGTACAAAAATATTAAGAAAAGATATTTTAAAATATTTTTTCTGTATTTTTGAATCGATTCTCTTAAAGATCACTCGTACTTATTGATACATGCCCTGTATATAGGGCAACTGGTTGAACGATGTAAGTATTTCACGATGCGAATTCACCATGTATTTTTTTGAAAGTTGTCCAGTTTCGTACCACTTTCAAAAAAAACACATGATAAATTCGCAAAAATATTTTTTGATTTCTCAACTTCTCATACAAAGTTGATTAAACTAATGAGCTGTTCGAATTGTAGTAAAATTTGCAAATGACTGAGTTTCTTGGGGAAAGTTGCTCGGTTATTCCACGCTTCCTTCGTTAACCAGTCACCCTGTATAATTATATTGACAATGAGCGGAACAAAGATATTAAATTAAATAGCAATTCTTTGTTTATAAGTAGCCGATTACGCGCGACATCGTACGTGTGGAGTTAAAATAAATTTCTGACCCGAAAAATTAGTAGATTACCGCGGGAAACTAACGGCACTGCTCAAAGATTTACTGTATTTGGTTTGTCATATAAGTTAACACCCATTATTGCATTTATTTGTCTCTATTGTGTCCTTTTTCAGGCCATCTAATCAAAATAACAGTAAGTATCGCTTTTATTTCCCAAGTAAAAGCCATTGCGAAAATGTCTGATGTGCCATTGGTATTTTTTATGCCTTTTGTTATGTTCATAATAATATTAGGTCCTTGAAATGCAACTATGGCATCAATGAAAGGCGAAGTGGTTGGATGTTTCCATGCGTGTAGAAATGGTGAAATTGAATTTCAACAAACCTTTTGTCCAAATCCTAAAAAAACCAAAGTTACAATTTAAGTAAGATTAGAATTATTGCATGTTTCCTGTATATTCAAGCCTGACTCATTTCAGGAAAGTTAAGTATGATAATAATCTTAACAAAATAATTGTTTCTTGCTTTCTGAGAAGTAACGAATATGACTGTATATCCGACGTCTTCGCTAGAGCGAAGAAGGTATACCTGAAGAAATACACAAATCAAAAAAGTCGAATTGTTACGCATTAGATTTCGATATTATCAATAATTATTTGTTTACTTATTATTCCATGTTTATTTATAAAATTCTATTACTATTAAGATTTCAAACATTGAAAATGTTAGCTTTTATATTAAAATTTTTCAACCAAGAAAATTACACAAGCATTATCTTAAACTAAGGAATGATTTTTTTAACTTTAGATATATATAATATATGAATACGTAAAAAATACACTTTTGGCACCGTTTTGCAAGCTGATTTATTACTATTTGAGATCTTTTCTTTCTATTTTACCTCGATGTTTTCATGATACAGATCTGTCACTAAATAAAAGTCACATAAAAGGTTTGACATGTGTCAGACAAGCGCGCGAGCCGAGTGGGCGTGCCGCGGTGGCGGGGCAAGGTGGATAGCCAACGCGCGAGCCGAGCGCGCGTGCCGCGGTGGTGGCGGTGGCGAAGCACTATACTAGAACCAACTTGGCTCGTTTATTACTAACCACATTGAAAATGTTGCTTCTTGAAACACCTTATTTAAAGTAAAATGCAGCTCAGCCAATTATTGAATATAATGCGAGACGTAACGTTGTCACAGAATTAGGTCGAGCAAATATTATTATGCTCCTCGTTTTATATAATTGGTTACTCAAATGAGTCATGGTTTTGGTGCTTTAAAGTCACTCACGATCAGTCGCCCATTTGGGGTTTGGTAACCTATATTCATTATTTATGACACCTATGATTTGAATTCACAGACATTCGTTTAAATACTACCCTATGTTATGTCGTATAGCTAAAAGCGGCATCTTGGGATGAACATATATTTTGCATATTTCGCGGTTTGGTCTACACTGGTTATTCGCAGAAATTTACGAGATTTTGGAATTTCAGCATGTTGACGATAGCTGTTATGCCATTTAAACCTCATCAAGGTCTTTCAAAACTCGTCACTGACGTATATCTTATACATTCTCGATGGAATTTTGGTTGAAATATCTATATTATTAAGCGAAGGATTCAGTTGTATGCATTAAAAGTATGAGAGAAATATCAAAGGACTGCGACCCACTCACACGTCACCAAAACAGGTGTCAATAGATCCCCCATGAAAATCGAGCTGTGTTTCTATGGCGCCCATCATCGTAGGATAGTCTAGAACTTTATGACTAAATTTTATGCAGTCTTAATTTGATTTAAGACCCAAAAAATTAGGATTAACAGTAAACCTTTGCCTGGGTAAGACAACGCTTCAGCTGTTTCCAGGAAATCTTAAATCGGTTATTGAAAATTGAGAAATATAGTAGTTCAACAACTATGGTTTTGATAAATTTTGCTAACAAACAATTTGGTGGTTAAAATCCGAATAACCGACCTTGTTTTTTTAAAATCTCAGCACTCAAATTTCTGTAGAAAACGTTTTGGGCACCTTTTCATATTTGAAATAGCTATAGTACAAAAAAAAGATAAATAAACATAAAATAATATGCCTAGACTTTTTAATGTGTGTATTTATACAGTAATTACCTAATTTTGTAGAACATAGATTTAGATTAGTCGATAAGTTTATATTTGCAACAACAAAGTACTAGACTAAGTTTACTATAGCGCTAGTAGGTACATTTTTGTTATTTTTTGAGCATTGTTTGTTAAGTGAATTAATATAAGTACTGTTTCGGTACCAAAGTGATAAACAAAAAGGAAATCTTGATCAATGACAATTGAGTTTACCAACAAGGTGTTTTAATTGTTGGAAATTTCAGTATTTAACCATTACTTTATTAAAAATTAGTAGTTGATCTATATCGCGCTTATATTAAGAGTATTTTCTCATATTGCGCTAAAACGTGTATGTGCCCATTGCCCTTAGGGTGAGAAACACGAAGTTGTTAATATAATGTGGTATGTGCCGCCTGGAGAGTGAGAATAAACAAACATTTAAATACAAAAGTAAAAAAGTTTGTGATGTAAAATTGCCTCACAAAGTACAATCTACTAAGTAGTTAGTAGTTAATAGTAAGTAGATGTTTATAACATTTTAAGACGCTCACATTTCCGTAGAAGGTTTATTATTGCAAATAAAAAATGATTTTGACATTCTTATAAATATGGGTGTAATCCATCTCTCAATAAAGGGTTGCATTGTAAAATTGACTCTGTATTGAGTAGAGTTGATTTTTGAATGGTTTTATTCAACTAATTGAGTTGAGCTAAGGCTGTAGAATGTTTGCCTAACTAAGAGTCAAAGGATGAATCGTAAAAATGAGATACGTATGTATGTACTATACGAGGTACAAATAGTATGTAATTTCAAATATCGATAGAGAACCTAGAGAATTATACAAACATTTTATAAAACACTTTTAATTTATTGCCGATTAATTTTGTAACTTGTACCGTTTCCCTGTAAAATAATGTTTTTGTAAAGTTGAATTCCGTAATCGTAAATTGCAAGGTCAAACAGATGACTCCCTGGCTAATAGGGTATAAAAAGTATTATAATCGCGCAAAAAAGTTCTTTGCAATTTTCGTGAAATAGTGTTCTATGTCATAAACAAATACCGAAAAACCGAACATCTCAATTCCATCCGTCCGTGCGTACGTCCATCCGTGCGTCCGTCCGTTACTCTGGCTCTGGAAGCTAAATCTTTAGTCCGATTGGGACCAAATTTGGAACTTATAAGTTTTAAATTGTTTCATCGAGGAATTGTCAAAAGTTTCTTGGTACCGTCAAACGGAAGTGTAGTTTTCATATAACAAAGTGTTTTTTTCTCAAAAACGATTCTAACGATCTTGATGAAAATTTGCACGTCGTAGTTGGTAATGTTTGTCTTTTACATAGAATACCTATTGGTCTGGGAAAAATCGTGTTTGTATGGTTCTCCTACAAATGAAATTAAAACTTGAGATTTACTCACAAATGGTTGGAGCTATTGAATTGTCATGTATTACGAATAAGTATACATTTGGTCATGCAACATGAATTCATCAAAACTGTTTCATTTTTTTACTAAATGTTTGTATACTAAAATATTTGAAACAATATAAGAAAGTTTAATGCGGTCTGCCGTACAATTTATTTAAGTAGTCTGGTCATCTTTTTCAAGTCGAAGTGGGTATAGTTTGTGATCGTCGATTCGTAAATGTTGGTATTTTATTGATGATTCTACTATCGTGATTTATTATTTAAGTGATACATTTTTTGTTATTATAAAAATCTATTGGGTATCTGCTTTTTAATTATAAATAATATAGTAAGTGCTACTAAAAGTGTTTAAAAACTGCCTTTTTTCGTAAGTAGGTATCTATTATATATTAGTTAATTATTATTAAAGCTTTTTCAACAAAAATTTTTTTTAATCTACTTTCCTTAACTTTCAATTTATTGAATCTGTGAACTAAGGAAATCTTGTTCTATAAATTAATTTAATAAATTTTCCTTTTAATTAGCTAGACAAAGAATTGCTTCCGTATATTGAAATACCATGTGCAAATAAAACTTTATTATTCACAATACAACACAGAATTATCTCATATTACGGTAGTTAGACATCTTAAATGATAGATATACGAAGTAACGGTCCTTTGGCCTTAATTTTAGATGCAATAATGAAATAATTTTTCTATTAATGATTCAAAAGTTTTTTTAAAGCATTGCAGAGCCTTGGGACTGTACCTCATGTTCGCTCTATTATTTAAGGTGATCTAACCTTAATATTACACATTGATGCAGGGCAGTGTCTAATAAATAATTTTATCAACTCTCATATCGTAAAATTCGAATTATAAACTTCTAAACGAGTTTATGTTGACATACTTTATGAACACCATACCAAAATTTAATAACTTTCCTTCTGGCGCAAACGGGTAAAAATAGGATCACATTATAACACTTTCTATCTAACAAAATAATGTTATAAAATATTCATTTTACCATTTTGATACAGGACAACTTCAAGAAGTTAATAACACCAAGAAGGTTCCATCAATTATTTTTCTTCTAATGAAACGCATTATATGCGGGGCGCGCCATTTTTATAGCATTACAAAAAAGTTTTAATTCAAATTTTTACCTTCGTTATGCGCGGTGATATGCTGGGTTTTGGCTCTATCATACGTTTTGTTGTAAGTACTGAACTTCGTGGGAAAAATATTTTCTTACTCTTTTAACTTTGATATTTCATTTAGTAGGTTCAAACTTAATGTATGCGATTAGACAAATTTGTGTATAAATAGGTATTAAAACACTTGTATGATACTATTATAAACCTTGCCAACACTTGGTTTTTAAACTCATACTCGTGATTTAATACCGATCAATAAGCAACAGTTTCATAAACTACTATTCTGTAACTTGTTCAGTAGGTTTTAGTTTGGTGTATCGAGGATTCAAATTTTAATATCACATTGCACCAACGACGTTTTTTTCTTCTCGGGCCAGAAATAGATACAAAGTGTTCTGAAACAAGTGCCTATCTTTCTATAAAAAAATAATTCACTAAAAAGTACAGTTTCCCTTTTATAGGTTTAAAGTATGCTTAGGCTTAGAAATTTAGCTTCATGAGTTTTTAATGTAAAGGTTTTTTCTCAGGCAACGAAACCTTACTTTATATGCAAATGACCATGTTATTTATTAGTAAGTACCCAAGTAACAATTTCAATAAGCTCTGAATAAATGAAAAGTACATTATAAGTAGTAACAGAAATGAACAAAATGTAATAAACCTACTTGTAAAGATTTTGAGATCTGATTTTTTTGCTATTATTTTACTTTACGTAGTTAGGTAGGTAATTACTTTAATCGATGATGTCAACCAACCATTAAAGTACTCAAAAATTTACTCTGATAAATCACTAAATCCTATGTCTATGGATAAAATCATAGATTTACTAATTCTTATGTCTATGGATAAAATGTAGTAAGTACCTTTGTGTTCTTATAATAAACATTTAATTGCTGACTATCGCACTTAGCATGTTCACCGTTGATTATTCGCAACTTTTTGCAACAAAGCGAAAAAACTTAGCTGTACCGTAATCTAGACTAGGTGAACAAAGTCGTAATCTAGACTAGGTGAACAAAGTCGGCAGCTATTAAGAGACATTTTATATTTATGTAATAACATTTAAATTAATTTATTATCGGAAAACATATTTAATTAGTTTACGAAACAAATTTGTGTTTTTGAGCGTGGGGGTGTGTAAATATATGCTAACAAAACATTTGACTATAAGTCTTACTAATTTATAAAGTAACATATAAATTTATTAAAATTATAAAAGCCAATTAAAACAAACCATTCAATATCTCTAATAGTTACAGAACACACGTAATATACATTCAAATTTATGCAGTGATAAAATCGTACATCTAAATCAGCTTATTGGTGTTTTGCGATTCGTAGAATACTTTAAGGTACTACATATCTTAATCCAAAATACCTACATTGAAAATTTAAATTGATCTCGATTAATTTATGTTTTATAAATAGTACGTTATTGCTGAGGGACGAAATAAAGCAATTTATGATGGAGTTAGTTCCAAGCCCGAGCTGCAGCTGCAGGCGAGAGCTTCAACTAACATGAGTGAGACCTGAAATTGCCATTTCCGCCCAGGTATACCTAAACAGTGATTTTCATAAAAAAATGCAAGAAAATAAAATCAATTTACTTTAACAATTACTCGACTGATTTACCATATTACCTTTCTTAAAAATGTCACTTCGCATTCCAAAATCAACCTTTTCAACTACGTGTACAGGCTCAGTCAAATAAACAGACATACATACATACACCCTTAAAACATTGCCCTCCTTTTTAGGCAGTCGAGTAAAAATAATATATCAAGATGATTTTTTTTGTGTTTCCTAACAAATCTAGATCCAACCGTAATGTAAGATTAGAATACCTCTTTTAAGCTCCTGGAAGCCTAGTATTTAATCTACTTAACACACTAATGTGAGGTACGAGCTAATAATTATTAGTCCGTTCGTCTGTCGGTCTATCCTTTAAATCCGTCCGAAAAGCACTTCGATTGTTAAACCTGCGCACGCGCACGTGCACGCGCACTCCTGCTCCTTGCACACCATTTCATACATTCTAGAAGAATGTTAAAGAAGAGACCATTAAATTAAACTTTCTCGGAGGTAAATTGTGATTATTGTGTTATTTCCATGCATTTTTGAAAAAAATTCTATTTTATTTCTAAGTAGGTTGTTTCTCGATAGATAAGGTGAGAAAAAACTAGACTCACCTTTTTTGCACCATACAAGTTTTCTAGTAGCTACATTCAGCTTTTGTTTAAATACTACGTCGTGCGGGGCTGGGGAGTGCTGGGATCTCAACATAATTCGAAAAAAGAAAACGAAAATGAAATATGTACAACAGTTAACATTTATTTCAATCCATAGAACCATATAAATTAAAGTCAAACAAAATACTACTCGTACATACATACTTATAAATTAATAATATGGTATTAGCATTTTCTCAATGGTGTTATAGGTTTTTTCACCTTCTGTTGTACCAAGTGATTTATGAAATTAGTTATTAAATGTCAAAAAGTTGGACCTGTAAGGTGGTAACGCTGAGGAGAGGCGAGGGAGATTTCTGGGATGGAGGGTGACGCAGGCGGGTGCACGCGAGTGGCACCCCGGGAGCGGGGCTTATGGATATGTTCGGCTCAAACACCGAAATCGCATATAATGCGAAAAAAAGGCAGAACTGCGTTCCAGCAGACTCGAAACGGCCACCATCAGAAATTCAGGTTGTAGTACTTGCAAAAATGCTCAAAACGTGGTCTGGAATACTCAAAATTCTAATATGCGGTGCAGGTTTAATATTTGCCAAAACTCATTGTGGAGAACCACGATTAATGCGATTCTCTAGACATCACACGTTTATTTATCCACCCCTACGGTGCACTGGATACGTAGGTCGCGCGTTCAATTTCTAACGTTATTCAAAGACCCAAGAAAGCATGGTTTGTTGGAGGGTATTTTTTCACCATCAGTTTTATACCACTACTGCGGACTGTAGGCCGCAGCTTCATGCGGTCGGCGACAATATTGATTTGTATTAATTTATATGAAAATTATTTCGAGAAAGTGGGAGACACTGTTTTCGGTCGCCGACGGAATAGCACCTTTACTGTAGGTATACTATTAGCCTTTTGACCATGGATTTTGTTTGCCTTTTGGTCACTGTAAATCGATATTTTACTTTTAGTCTGCTAAAACGCGGTTTGAGGTACTTTTTCGCTCACGTGGGAATTTGGTGTTTGAGCCTAACAGATACACTTCACTTATAATAAGTACGTAGGCTATACAGTACCACAGTGTTCTTACTTACGACTCCATTTATCACGATATCTTACATTATATTACCCATGTAACATTATTTTTTTGCAAAAACAAAATAATATCATTATGTGTATATAGTAGGCATCATATAATAAATATTGGATAAATTCATAATATGTATACTTTTTAACAAACAAGATCCAATATGAAACGACGCCACGTCGTTGCGCAGTCGATTAACATTAATAATGTTTAGCATTACACAATAATATTACAATAATATCATTTGATATGAAAACAGTGCATTTCCAAAGATTACCGTCACACCTTTAATAGAATCCCTCATATGTAAATCTTTATAGAAAAACGTTTATTGTTCTCGCTTTGTATCCATAAAATACTTTCAAATGCAACAACGTCTAAGTCTTAGTTTATAAACATTAATTTTCTTCAATTCATGAAACATTCAATTGACTCATTTATCAACGACAAAAACCTACAAAAATATATATTGTAACATTAGCACGAGTCAGATAGTGTTAAGGAAACGTCCAGGTGACGTAATCAATGCGTGGGGGGAGACCTTAGAACAGCAGCGCCGCGCGCGCCTCACGCCTCCAGGCGACGCGTCCGGCGGGCGTCCGGGGCGCCCGCGGCGCCGCCGCGCCTACCGCGTAGAGCCGCGACGGCTCAGAGCGGGCCCATTGACACATAGCGTAGCACAAATCGTTTTATAACTTAAAAAAATTATATAAACTTTCAAAAACTTTTAACAACTACAGCCATAACAAAAATATACTAATAACGACTACACTACGGAATCTACGTACTAGTTAAACTATTCACTAATTAAATTTGAAACGAAACTAGTGTTCGCTCACTACGAAAACGACGGAGACCAATATGTAAGGGGTCGAGTCGTGTTAGGCGACTTGGGTGCCCTAGGGCCTCGGTCGTCGGATCTAATCTCATACGGAGCGGTCCTATGAAGCGAGCTACCAGAGGCCTGCGAGCGAGGCCGCGCCCCGGACACGTCTCGGAACTCGGGCCAGTCTTCGAAAACTGCACGAAAACTTCTGGAAAACGAAGGACGGACGGTTGAGAGTTTACAAAGGATATATTATATAACATTTAATATATAAATTGCCGACGACAACGAGTGTCCGGAGCGCGGCCAGGGTCAGCTCCCAGCCCTATTAAAACTATCTATGTACAGACGCAGCCACTACACTTGCGTACGCGAGCCACTTGAGCAAACTGGCATGAGCCGAGCCTCACGCGGTCCTTGCCGGTTCAATATAAATATTCAACAACAGTAACTTACCTACATTAATTAGTTCATCCGCGCGGGACAGCTGCAGCGCGCGGCGCTCGCTCGGGACGGGGACAACAAACACCATTCAAAACTAACATAATCAATTTCCATAAAATTTTGGTCCGTACGTCGTTGACTAACCCTGTGTGTGTCGAAACAAGTTCTAAGAAAGGAATAAGAGACGACAATAGGTCAGAAGAGGTCAAGTGGAACTTTGGTTAAGATTCACCTATTATAACTAAGTAGATTACTTACGGTAACTGCACTAATAATTAATCCTATGATAGTTAACAATTAATAATGTCATTTAAAATAAATTTATCGATCGCTTAATTATTTTCTCTTAAACACATACACCTATGTAATGTCTGTTATATCTTTCATGGTAACCACACCATAACACAGTTTTAGTAAATAAAGTAACTAATCGACCGAATGTTGCTTTTGTGTAAGAGGGAAAAAGAAATGAGGAGATTGAAGCTCTTTGTGTGTAAGTCGCAGGGATATGTTAAAAAGAGAAACTGACATCTCTCATGTATTTTAACATCTCAGTTTTCTCATTTCCTTAAACAAATCTAGTGATTTCATCTAATTACAAAACTAGTATCGGTGTAAATATCGCTGGAAAATTTTAAAATTTGTCATTTTACAAACCTGATAGCCACTTTGTAAACTCTGTATTAAAAGTAAAAAAACCGAGTCGACATGACTTTTCACGGTGGCACCAGACATACTAGTATAACGTTACCGTATATCTATCCCCGTCCAACTCGTTTATATTCAAGTTTATTTTACTCAGTAGATTACAAAGCGGCTAGTCGGTTTGTTAAACAATAAATTTTACAAATTGGTCGCGACAAAATGATAAAATAATCAAATTTGAGTACCTAATTAAGATTTATTGAAAATCCAAACAGTAATTAGGTTTTATACAACATTAATCTCAAATATTATCCCTTATAATTATTAATTTATTCCCGATAATTATTTTTTTAAAACAAATCAACAATGTGAAACTTTTAAAAATGCAGAAAAATATTAGTGCGAGCGTTGTTGTATTACACCTTATTATTTATGTTTGACTTAGCAAAGGGAATGTTTATTTATCAATTCATCTGATACCAGTTTTTTAATTTGGTCAAATCGCCGGACTTGTTTGAGGATAACATCATAGGAACATGGATTTGCTAAAATCTCTGCTTTTATCTTATACTTGCGACATACAAATTCATAAAATATCAACCTATCTAAATAAGTAGTTTTGTGCTGACATACCCTACTTACTAATCTTTTTTAGTTTCAACAAACAACGTGCACCTCATTTCCATGATCAACTGGACGTGATTACTGGCATAAAATAATAACAAAGGCAATAAAATAATTGTAGTCTGCAGCAGTTGAGCGTCGCAAAACGAGCGTTATCCGAGCTGGCGCCGACGCGCCGCGATCTGCAACACAAGCACAACGGTCAACATTGAAGGCTACAGTCAAATGATAATCTACAAGTAAGATTAGTGCCCTTCAACTTATTTTTATTTAAATACCTACTAGTGGATTTGCGGTGCACGAGGTGCAACGGGGAAATATACATCTAAACCTTCCTCATGAATCACTCCGTCCATTGGTGAAAAACCGTGTGAAAATCCGTTATGTTGTTTTTGAGTTTATCGCATTCACACATTTGGGACGGGGGATTTTTTTTTTATTAATAAGATTGATACGACTTTTTCACGGGCTGAACTCGAATTTTTAAATTAGCCACTCAATCAAAGAGTTAGCCGAAAAAATCTTCGATAAAAAGCGAATCGAGCGTGGTTTTACGATAGCAACAGGCATGCTGAACTAAACTAACCGCCCGGTTGTCCGTTGGACTCGTTTTTTTGGGGTATTTTTAACACGCGAGTAGTTCACCAGTGGACTAATACATAGGGTGTAAAAATGAACCGTAATCAGAGGGAAAGTAGGTACCCTAAATATGGGAGAGAGCAAAATTTTCTCAATACTATATATCCTTATATCCTTTTATTTGTGACACAAAGTTTATTAGGAGAAATTGATGCATAAGAGATTGACTCTTTCGATTTGGTTTCATTAAAATACATGATGGTTTACTGAAATGTGAATCAAAAACGACCGCCCGCACATTGTATAAAACCTAAAAAAAACCTGATTACTGATCTAGTTAACTAATAAAATTTGCTTTCTACTCTTGATTCCATTTCATTATTAAAAAAAAACAAACAACAGTTTCATGTTTCATACAAACGTTGAAAGAGTTTAGAAACCTTCACACTGAAAAAAAGGCTATGAGAATGGTCGAAAAACTCAAAACATAGTTTTCTTATCATGGTACTTTAATTTTTTTTACTTATTTTATACTTTTGAGCAACTGAGGAGCGAGCGTTAGCAAGTGACGAATGAGTAGGTAAAGAAGGTATTGTGATGGCAAAAAGAATGGAAGTTGAGATTCTTATGGGGATCGATTATCTTGCACTAATGTGTCCAAAAAACAAAAAAAAAACATATGAGTCTGTGTGTGTGGTTCGAGCTAGAGCTTCCTAAACTTCTTATTGGATTTAGATGAAATTAAGTTTAGGAATATATTTTTTTAACATCTCTAGCATTCTTTTTTAAATTTGCTTTGAATACCATTTTTTCAAACTATTCTTTTCTTTAATAATAGGCAACTGTATATTTTAATGTATAGTTAATATGAAGGCTACGCGAGAAAGTATGCATCCCTATCGTTAAATCCCTATTCCTATCTTTAATTATGAGTACTAATATTTTCTACTAATCTTTTTCACATTTTTGCTGATCGATTCCCTGCTAAGGCAAACAATTTTTTAAAAAAACATTTGAAGTGCAGTCGTATTCATTTTTAGGGTTCCGTACCTTAAAAGGAAAAAAACTGAACCCTTATAGGATCACTTTGTTGTCCGTCTGTCTGTCAAGACCCTTTATCTCGGCAACGCATGGAGATATCAAGCTGAAATTAAAACCATATATTTTGGTCTATAGTCCCTTGAAGCTGTAAAAAACAAAAACTTCTAAGTTAACGTAAAAAAAAGATACGGACGATTATGTCGCAAAAAACGTATATTTCGACACTCTCAAGGGAATTAAAATTCATAGGGTATTTCCCGTCGACCTAGAACTATGAAATTTGGCAATAATACCGTTTTACACTGCAAGTATAGGAAAATATCAGGAAACTGTACATTTGTAATTAAATCATAAAAAAATACAGTCTTTATTTAAAGTACGTATCAATTATGCCAGGGACGGCGATCTAAATTTAAATTGAGTTAACCGTGTCATGTGGGGTATTATACAAAAGGGATTCATTGGCACAAGCTAAAACAGATTTTTAATTATTTTTTTGATGTATAATTTTCAATTTATGACGAAGAATTAAAATATTTTTTTTCCTTTTTATATGTATATAGGTAGGTATCTAATAATTTTGGCGTATGTAGTACCTAACAGTTTACACTGTTAAGATTTATAATATGTACCTAAAAATTTGTACGGAACCCTCGGTGGACGAGTGCGACTCGCACTTGTCCGGTTTTTATTTTAAATTTTTCTTTGTAAAAAAGGTTATTATAAGACATCCGAATATTTAAATGACAAAAATGTATGGGTAGACAGTGTTTCTTCTATCAACACTACTAATCATGTTTAATAGTAAAAAATGATAAACAACATAAGAATTGACGTGGAAGCGACAAGACATGACAAGTCTAGTACTTCTTTTAATTAATATTTTTATCTTAGCATTGACATGAGTGGTGCATGCTCGCATAAATGTTTGTGCGGATGGTGGCGCATCGGGAGCCGGGTTATTCCTTTCCCTCTAATATGGTTGATGGGAGCAATAGCTGACTCTCGCGTTATACTCGTGACCGGGTGCTGTCCGTGTGAACTGGCCTACTCTTGTCAAAGGTATCAACGACATTCGATGATTTTTATGTATAACTTTTCGTGTCATATTGTTTTCATGTTCTAATGACATAATCTGGTTTATTTCAAGGATTGAATTTTGACATTAACTAATTATTTTTTGATTTTTCACAAATGAAATTATGTTATTATTATTTTATGACTATCAGAAATAATGTAACTTGCACCTATTTCGAATAAATACTTTGAATCTTGAAATAAAGGAATGTCTCCTATGAGTAAAATTTGGCACTTTTTGGACTATCAACGCACAGTTCAAAACACTGAACGGATCAAGCTGAAATTTAGCATCCATATAGTAATTATGACGTAGGTATCCGCTATGAAATAATTTTAGGAAATTCACACGGGAACGGAAAAAAATGGGATCAGCGCGGGTGAAACCGCGGGCAACAGCTAGTATCAAATATGGACGAGTGTATTACTGTTTGAGAAGCTGTAACTTACATGTCTTACATGGCGAGTGTATTACTGTTTGAGAAGCTGTAACTTACATGTCATACATGGACGAGTGTATTTCTGTTTGAGAAGCTGTAACTTACATGTCATACATGGACGAGTGTATTACTGTTTGAGAAGCTGTAACTTACATGTCATACTTGGACGAGTGTATTACTGTTTGAGAAGCTGTAACTTACATGTCATGTGGCGCGGTGGCGGTATGCGCGTGTGCCGCACTGCCTATACGTCCGCATACTTGGACAACTTCTCGCGCAAGATGTGGTTCTCTTTCTTCAGCAGCTCCACTTCTTGTCGCAGCCCCATGTTCTGCAAAAGTGTTCGCAAAAAAACTATTTACAAACTTTCAACATTCTAAATATTTATAAACGTCCATAACCGTTTACATTAATGACCATATAGAAAATGACTTCAATGTACTCATTTTATGTACAATATTATATTACACTAATAGGGAAATTTATTAAATGGTCGGATTTTATCACTGAAACGGCATCCTCAATGGCGGTTGAACAGTGAATGATTATCGTTTCAGATTGCTTATCCGAATAATTATTTACATACATCAGCTGACTAGGCGAGAATTGACCACTGTTGTTCATCAACCAGCCCTCAGACATACACGATTTCCTACTCACCTACTCATTGTGCTGGTTTTCAGCAATATGTATCGAGTTAGTCCCCCACAAAATCACGTACGCAAATACTTTCTATCCTGGTCTGAGCCAGGGTCTTTCCGTCTCGATCTTTTCCACTTAGCTCGATCTTTCGCATCCTCCTCAATAAAATCATTCTGTCCCATGTTCCTCCTTACTATGTACAGCCAGCGCATCCTGGGCTTTCCGCGAGATCTAGGGCCTTCATGAGCAAGTTAAGGCAACGTTGCGTACATCTAATTCGAGGAGGCTAATGATATCAAGAATCCGAGCAAACAGATCCTAAACCTTTCAGGATAATAGACTTACCTCTTTTTCGAGATAGCCGGCCCTCAGCGCAATCTGGTTTTCCTTCATACGGCGCGCGTCGCGTGACCGCTTAGCGGCCATGTTGTTCTTCCGCCGGCGCGCCCAGTACTTGTCGTCCTTGAGGTCATCGGGCACGAACTGCCGACGACGTCGATATGGGTTTAGCGCGCTGCGCCACACACTCAAACCACCCTTTACCCAACAATTGCCATGTTACAGACGCAACAGTAACGATCTTCTGTTAACCTTTTCTACTACAACCACTACTCTTATTATCACCTTAGCAAAAACGTCGTCGCGATGCTCAAGTTCGTAGATTATGAGTGTTACATCTAAACTTCTAACCTTTTCATTCTATACGGAGAAAGTCATGAAAGTCCAAGATACTAAAAAAGGTGTTCCTATCTCCGTCGCTTAAACGTTTTGAACAATTGTTGATATTTTATTAAATGCCCAATTTTTTTTATTAACTCCTTTCCAACTTTACCAAAAGCTATTTTAATAACATTAGAGCTAAATGATTGCCCATAAAATAATTAGTGTGGGTAAATGGAAAGAATAATGTAGCAGTTCCGGGATGCGAGTGTTGTCAGGGTTAAAGGGATGAGTTAAGTGGAATTGAGGTGGAGGGTTGTGGTGGGATGGGGGTTGGTGAGGAGGATTGAATTGTAGGATGGGGTGAGGGCAATAGTGTGGCTGAGTAAGGGGGAGGGGGGTTTCGCGGTTGAGTGGCTTGGTCCACGGCACATGAGGTGTACCGTAGGTTTTATTCAATTAGGTTAGGTTTTATTTTATTAGATTTTTATAAGTTACAATCCATCAATTTCTTTTTACCGCTGATCATAATTAATTGATCAATTATTCATCAATTAAAATTGAACTGATGAAACTATTAGATATTTAAGCTCATCAAAAACCGTTTTCTTCTTCGCTCAATGAAAAATTATCTGTATTGCAAAAAAATTGATATAGTTTAAAAAAAACTAAAAAACACGCTTCTAAAGCACATCGAACTAAAAAGTGAAAAATAATGCCATATTTTTCGTAAATCGAGCAACCCACGCTTTTTTCACAATAACGCTAGTATTTATCGTTCATTATTGTTTTCAGATTTTATTGAGAATTATTTTTCACTTTTTTAGTTTGATGTGCTTTAAAAGCGTGTTTTTGTTTTTTTAACTATATTTATTTTTCAATTTTTAGTTTAGGATAATTAGATAAACTTATGAAATTATTATATTCTCACTGAATCTTGATAGATGTACAAAGTTTGAATTAAATCTGTCCATTTAAAGTGGGTCAAAATCGAGTGCAAAGGAGTCGGTTACATACATACGAGTACATATAGGTGAAGCTAATATAAGCGTGTTAAAAACATATCAAAATCACGTGTATTTTACCGCATCATTAGATTTATAGTCAATTAATTATTTTTTTCAGCTGATGGGTCATAAATCATATTTTCACTGATCAATTTATAAATAGCACTCATCGTAAAAATTTGCGGATCAAATCATAATTAGCTTGCTACGTATTGCTACGCCGTAGCAAAGTAAAAAAAAGAGAAAAGGAACTTTACTTCAACTCATTTGGGTCGAGACGCTTAGAAGAATATTAAAAAAATATATATTTAATAATAAGTTTAATTTCATAATGGTTTCAACTAAAACGAGCATAGTGAGATAATCAAGAGACTACTAAGAATATAACCAAATCCACGGCGCGAGTTCTCTATAAAAGTTTTCAAGTTAAACTTTGCTGTAATAAGCGACATAAATACACTAAATTAATATAATAATTTTTAATTAATTTTATCTTTTTTTAATTTACAATTGATAAGCCCTTAGTTATAGTGAAAAAAAATTACTACAAAATTTTTTTTATTTATTAACCTAATTGCCAAACAAGTCGATTTTTAGGGATACACATCGTGTCATCATATCAGCCGAAAGAACTCCACTGCTGGGCAAAGGTTTCCCTCCAGGATTTCCACGACGACCGGTCCTGCGCTGTCCTTTTAAGGATGCACATTTACATTTAATCGATTAATCGTTTAATCGATTACTGATCATATTATCAACCCAACGACGTCCAGTCTTCATTATATGTATTGCTCAAGGACTTCCACTGATCTTCTTCTTCTACTGATCTTGAGCTGCCCGCATCCAGCGGACAATTTAGTAACACATAACAATATTTGTTTTTTGTTTGCTTGGCTTGGTACTTCGAAAATTGATTTTTTTTATTGTTGTGTGTCGTTATGTTGTACAAAAGGTCTTAGTGCATATAGGTTTTTTGCTATTAATACTTAGGTATTATTTCATTATTTTTTTAGTGTATTATGTTGCCACTGAAGTCGTTCTTATTCCTTGTTATAATGTTCTCTATCAATTATTACTTAATCTGGTTAATAGAACAGAGCTTTTCAGTCTGTATCACTATTGAAGATCGTGACCGTTGCGAACTGCGCTGAAGACCTATTTCGGGAAAGGTAACGATTTTAATGGCTGAACAACTAAAATCAAGAAAATATATGTCCGGCAAACAAACTGCGGACACTGGTTTTTGGCGATATTTTTACTAAGACTATATCGTAGTTGCCGTTCGTGGTATACCTTAGTTGCCATTCAAAACGTTGCATTTCGAGAAATACGTCGATATAAAGCAAATAATATAATATGTACATTAACTACCACCAAACTATTCGTCTAGTAACTACCATTCTCATATCAATACCAAATTACAGCTAGACGTCTTTCTTAATGAAATGCCGGAATTTCAAATCTTGTTTTTACCCGTAAAACTCTATAACTTTTACGTGTAACCAGACCAGAGGTACATAATAAAAAAGAAAGAGCAAGTTGAGCTCGACCACTAAGGATTTCATACCTGCTAACGGGACCTTGTAATTAAGCCTACGCTATCCTTCCGTTTGTCCGTCCGTTCGTCAGTCCGTCTGTCTGTCCTTACTTTAAATAGTTGTATCTTTGGAACCGTAACAGGCACTTAGCTTAAATTTTCACATAATATGTTTTATTATGGGTATCTACCAAAAATAATAAAATAAAAAAACAAATGGTCCCTATACAAGTAATGTGTTTTTTATAAGATATTTTGATTTTGCTCTATCTTAAATACATACAAGCGTGAAACTTGATGTGACTGATTATATTCTTTTAGTAAAACAACAAAA
The DNA here is from genome assembly GCA_947284805.1 of Coleophora flavipennella. Classification (NCBI taxonomy): domain Eukaryota; kingdom Metazoa; phylum Arthropoda; class Insecta; order Lepidoptera; family Coleophoridae; genus Coleophora; species Coleophora flavipennella. The sequence goes on from OX369308.1 coordinate 31,827,395, forward strand.
AATAAAAACCAGTCAAGTGCGAGTACTATTCGTGTTAAGGACTCTAAACGAAAAAAAAACATTTTTCTGTCACTCGCGGTGATGTCTTTTTTTCAAGGAATAGATATTATTGATATATTTGTGAAGAAGCTCTATGGCAGACAGACGGATGACGTAAACTTAGTAGGTAAGGACTCCTTTTAAAAATCTGTAGGCCTCTAAATTATTTTTATCAATTGCATGGTGACTTGTTAAGATAATGGCTTTAATTGAAATTCTGTCACTTTATTCAGAAAAACATATCCTAGAAGACTTAGCTGTTGACTACGCTCGATTCTATGATGAATTCACTGTTAATAGAGAGAGCACGCAATACATGGCGCGCACACAGGTGCGATAGTCAGCAGTTAAGAAAATATTGCTGGTACGATCGGTTGCCGGTCAGCAGTACAACACCTGGTATAACATGAAATACGATATACAGAAAACTTATACTACTCAAAGTCAATGTGTCACCACTGATGGCGGCCGACTATACCAGTAAATTTATCGTCCTTTGCCCAATGAAAGAGGTAACTGGAGATCTAAACCATGATTGGTCTCATCATTTTAATTAAGCAATCGTATAAAATAATGTACGATTAAAATGTAGAATAACGCAAACAAAAACCTGCGCCTTTCAATCATTCTTACTCCAGTGACTTCCCTCCAATAAACGAAATCTATCTACGCTATGTCCCAGAACCAAGGCTTTTCATTAAATCAACAAAAAAATCATTGTTTTAAAGGCCAAAATAGATAACGGGGTTGTCAGTAGTGATTTTTTTTAAACCTTTGAGTTGATCGTTTCATTATCTTTACAAATTGAAATGGTTTCTTATTCAAACATTGGATAGTTTACTATGCATATGTTTCAATTAGGAGGAATTAAATTTTGAAGTATCTTTTTCACGGTATAGTACTTGAAGAGACAATAATGAAAAAGTATTACAAAAATAATAAAAAAAACAACACACACTGATACTACCAATGCCATCATTAGATAACAGTACATAGGTACAATTGCAACACTAAACAAGTTAACTCAAATATCTGTGTTCTTTGCTGCAGACAACACAGAGAGAAATAGTTTCAAAATACTGCTCGTAACAATCTGATCAAATGTAGATAGAGATAGTTCATTGTGTGTATGCAAGGTAAGTCATCAAGATGGGTCTGTGAAAATAAATCCAAAACAATTGAATACAGCAAAATTTGTTCAAAGGAACGATGATATCGATATTGCTGTTAGGATAAAAGACAAAGTGCAAGCCTTTTATTGTTATAACTTATTGAAAGTGCAGGTTATTAAAAGTAAATCATAAAAAAGAAACCCTATGTCTACAACAAAAATTGGTCAAGTGCGAGTCGGACTCGCGCAAAGTAGGGTTACTAGACTTAAAAAAATGTATAGTATGAAACAAGGAATAAATTTTAAAGAAACTAACACTAGTCTGTGCCCTTACTTTTAGTATACCATACGTTTGAGGCAAGTCTTGAAAAACTTTTAAATCTGCACCGAACTACACTTAAAATCGAACTTAAATGTAAGGCAAACAAAATGTGATCTGATCAGCAATTGAAGAACAGACATAATAAGCTAAAATATTACGAAATACCCCATTCTTTTATTTGCCACGAATAGCTGTAAATTATTGTTTAACCGATCCATAAGTAGACATTTTTGTAACAATGGGTTAGCAAGTAAAACCCTAACAGCCTATTCTGTAGCCACTGAAGTGTTTTTACTTAGGATATACCATACACATGTGGCAACTAACACTTTTGCCCACCATGGTTTTCACCACCGTCGGAATCATGACGTCGATTATAAATATAGAAATAAAACATTAAAAGATTCAGAAAAAAAAACACAACCGAGCTGGGAATCGAACTCGGACTTTTCTTTAAAAAATGTGCAAGTTTAATTGTGTTAAAAAATTTGTCTAGTTATTATGTTTGGCCAAGGGTACCTTTAGGTTCATCAAGTAACGCGAGCTAGCTTTTATGTCCACGGAAATCTAGTCTAATGGAATTAGTTCATCGGGACAGGTTCGATACGATCTAGGACCACATCCTATCTGTAGCTGCTTAATGCTCTTAAATGTTGTATACCCCACATAGACAGCTCTCGGAACATGCTGCATATTAATTTGTCCATAATCCTTTCGCTCGTTTATATTTTCTATTGTACCATCACAGACAATACCTTGATGACTCACTTTGTAAAAAATATACAGCATGCAATAAACAAACATTTTCAAATGCAGTTAGTGTCAGTAATGTGTATACGTATTTACAGTAAGATAGACTGTAGATTAATAGCAGTTTATAGTATTGCTTAGTTTAATGCATTTAACTGGAGAAAGTATTAGTAAATTATTTATTAAAGTATTTCTAAACTTTTGATATCTATTGAAATTTTTACACAAGTTTTAACCATTCTACACCTGGTACTATAGGTACTTGTAAATTTCTACGATAGTTGTTAGTAAACTGATTTTGGTAAAATATAAAATATATATGTGCATTTCAAATATTATATTATGTTAGTAAATGTAACGTGGAACCAATCTTGATATAGTTAAAGTGTCAGTTTTGTGAGGTAATGTGAGTGGGTGTGAGAGTGTCGCCGCACCACTGTAGGCGGTAACTGCATGCCGCTAGGAATGATCAGCGCACTAACTTCATTTACCTGTTTCCGGGACTTCTTGATCATCGGCTGCGGCTTCAGCTCCTCGTCGGAGAATGCGCGCGTCCGAGGGTCAAAATCACGCCCCGAGGATGCCATTGAAAACGCTGAAAAATCACCAATAGGGGAATTATTAAATCTGTTAGGGGGGTTACAAACCTATAGTGAACCTCGGTTTCAGAGTAAATACTTACTGGAATCGGCGGGTGAGAGTGGTGGATTGATGGTGTCGGGGCTCATGCAGTCGGAGGGCGAGGGGGACCGCTCCCGCTTGGTGACGGGTGCCTGCAGGCCCAGCGCCAGGCCGGCGCCGGCGCCGAACGCAGAGCCGCCGATGTGAGCGCCACCCAGCGCCTCTCCTGGCATGCCATTCTCTGACAGGAACTCGTCCAGGTCCACGTACTGTAATCACCAATGCGACAAAATCAACAAAACGCGCGCGCCAGCGCACCGCGCACCGCGCACGACTTACACGCGTATTGTTACATTTGTATGAATTAACACAAAAATAACTGCTCACAATACAGTATTCACTCGCAGTAAAAAAAATCGCTTGGCAATATAAAATAAAATATATCAGCAGGAATATCGCAAAATGATCTCGCATTCGTCTACAATCAAGGATAAAAAATGATGTGATTGTATTGCACTTTTATTTTTGAATTTTAAATCTAATAACCGCAAAGCATGACGTCATGCATAACGAAAACGTAACAAACAAATAAATAATAAATCGAACAAAAATTGATTAGTTACTTAGGACTATGAAGTAAGAAAGTGGGGTTGAAGGGTCGTCGGAAGCGACTCTATTACCTAGTGCGGACGGCAGTGTTAGAAAGCCGGTAAGGACGCACACAACAGACACGCAGTAGGTAATAAAGTTGCGATTACTGACTTCTTGTACCTTGAGATCAGGGTCATAGGGGAGCGTCTTGTCCCAGAGGTTAGGGCCGAGGAAGGCGGCCTGCGCCTCCCACAGCTCGCTGTCATCCTTCTTGTCCTCTAGTGTGTCTTTATTGTTGACGGACTTGCCTGCAACAATACATAACTGCCCGTCATTGCGAGCCGTAGGCTAATTAAGACAACCAAGCACCAGCCTTTTATACCATCTTGCTTTTTCCACCCAATAAACTCTTACTAAAAAACCTGTGATGTATTCTGAGGTAGAAGTTTTCTAAAAGCCATCTTTTTCCAGCCCAACTTCGCAGTTCATAATTTGCAAGAGGTGTAAAAATAAGGTCCACGGAAATTGTCTATAATTACCCTGGGGCTCATTTGGATTTTCCATTTAAAACATTTATTTTTATAATATCTATATCTCTTGGTCACTCGCAGAGCAATAGACTAAGCATTTTTGTTGCATTCGCAGTCGCAAAGGCATTTCATACCTAGATAAAAAAATATATATAAAAAGACCCAATGAGAAACAGTTTTAAAGCTAACGTTTTAACGAATTTTTTTTAGCTATTCAAATATTTTTTTTATGTGAGCAAAAGGTAAAATTAATTTGAAATCTTGAAAGATTACAAGAAAGTTAAGTAGGTACCTACTAAGATTTTAGACCCGTCTAAAAGTTTTAATTAATTTGTAGGAAACTAACTAGTAATGCCTAGCTACGACCAACTGAAGTGTTGACAAGAACAGCTGCGTGCATGCAGCAAATAACTTAAATATGTGTTAAAACAGAAAATGTAAGTGAACATTATAAAAGTATTAACCACCAGAACACAATGAACCAGAAAAAGGGGTTATTTTGATTAAAATTAAACATTATTATTATTAAGACGAGTACACCTACTTTTACAACGGACTATTAATTAATAATTTATAAACTTTATGTATATATTTACACTGTATTATGTCCTTCCTAATTCTGGACAGCAGTATCTTTGAATAACTGAAATGTTTTCTTGATGGTGGCATCGATAATTTTTTTGGTAAATCCGACATTTATGTCAACATCACGTTGGTCAAGCTTACCTGAGGTATTAAAAGTTTACTTCTTCATTTTCTAGAATTGATTACTAGCTCTAGAATAAATTAACAAGCCCAATTTAAAAATACATAAGTACATAATATAAGTACAATGCGAGTCAGTAACTTAGTACCTGACCGGGGTATATAGCGGAATACACTGTTAGGGATAATTATGTATATGCCGGGTAATGAGAACCAAAAATGTGCTTCCACTTATCTCTTGACTCGCACTATATTTAAAACGCACTATATTTAAAGCTGTGTAAGTAAATAGGGTCTCAGAGAGAAAATCTGTAATACATGTATAAATAGGTTCTTAAAATTAAAGTAAACAACAAATTTACACGTGATGGGGATTATTGCGATTTTGAAATTGGTCGCCGCGACAACAAGAGGGTGAGAGCGGGCGGGTCAGGACCCCGACATTGGTCACGTGGACAGCCGTGGGGTGGCAAGGCGGAGGGGTGGGGGGCCCAGGGCCTGCACCGTTTGGCCACGTGACCACGCCAGATTAACAAATAGCCAAATCGTTGCCTTTCGTAGAAAACATCAGCCTAGCACTCCAATGTTAATTTTTAGCGCACAATTACAAACCACTGAGAATCTAGCCTGGTACTCGTAATTTTCCATATCTTCCGCAAAATATTACGTAAAAAAGAAGAAGAAGAGGAGCGAAGTCTTTTATACTATAAAAAAATATGTGGTTTAAGAGGAATTATACCTGCAATGAACCCACTAGTTAGTTTACCTACATATAATACCACTGGTGCTAATGCTCTGGTTGGCTCTGGCTAGATGTTACTACTTTATCGTACCTTATCTATCCTGATCTACAAAGTTTCTAAAAGATTCCCGTTTTGTTAACTATAAAAATCAAATCAAAAATTATGTATGGTATGTATGGTAGGCAATGGATTGAGCAATTGACTTGAGCTTTATTACTAAGAAAAAATACCGTATCTCTTGTTTAGTTATCCTCAAGGTATCGTTAAAACCGGAGAAATATCGAAAAGTATTCAGTATCAGTACAGAATGGAAAACTATGTACAACGAAACAAGTAAGGCGATTTATTTTGTCTACAGTTCCGGAAAAATAGCACTAGGCATATCAGCTGTATGCAACAGAAGAAGTGGAAAATAAATATTCATCATTATCATGCCAACAGGTTTAAATAATTACCCACTTGGTGCAATAATAATAATTGAGTACACGACAAGACACAAGATGTTTCGTGCGCTCAAGGCGAATAGGCATGTAGCGTGTCTTTTGTATCTATTACCTCATAACCCACTACCGTTTAATGAAATCAATAAGCTTTTGTTTGTATTTAACTCTAGCTCACTAAAAATTCGTAATAATGCGACGTGTACCTTGCACATTTAGTGTTTCGGTTAGATCCTGACCTAATGTAATAAGCGTGCATCCGCAACGATGTTAGGAAGGTACTAGAAACGGGCCGGCCACCCCGCCCGTTTCTAGTACCTCCCTAATTCGCATCGTTGCGGATGCACGCTTATTACATTAGGTCAGGATATATCGTGTGATTGTCGTAAAAATTAGGAAAGGTTAGTAACTACGTTACTTTTTTCAAAATTGTGCATTTCTTAATTTTTCTATTATACCTATTCAGTAATGGGCCTCATAAGGCTCAAGGTCACCCAAAAGGCAATGGAGCGTGCTATGCTTGGAGTTACTCTGCGTGATCGAATCAGAAACGAGGAGATTCGCAGGAAAACCAAAGTAACCGACATAGCTCTCAGAATTGCGAAACTTAAGTGGCAGTGGGTGGGGCACATACTCGAAGCTTGTAGAATAGATGGCCGTTGGGGCAGTAAAGTAAAACGTAGCGTGGGCAGGCGCCCCGCTCGGTGGTCCGATGACCTGGTAAAGGTCGCGGGAAGCCGCTGGATGCGCAGTCGTCGTGGAAATCCTTGGGGAAGGCCTATTTCTAACAGTGGACGTCCTTCAGCTGATATAATCCAATTGTTACTATAAAACATATCACTTTTATGTCATACATAACTTATAACAATACGAATAATTATACCCTACATTATTTATCAAGTAACAGATTTCAAAGTAATTTGGAAAATGAGTTATCTTAATTTATACTTTACTTTATAGATTCGAAATATATTAAGTTTTTGATTTCAGGTGGATTATTCTACAATATCCTTAATCTGTCTATAGCGAATGCACATATCATCCACGTCTCTAATGCGATCCAAAATAGAAAAAAAAACCTATGAAAAGGAGGCCTGTTGCTTTAGAAATGGCAGACGAGCTGATGAAGCCATGGCTGCAAGAGAGATATCAGACAGTAACTTTGCAACAAAACCTGAAGCTCATCGTGGCAAAAATATTGAAACTTGATGACACTCAGGAAGTTTCTGTAAGAAAGTTCCCATAACTCGTGAAACATGCAGTGTTTGCAATGCAATAAAACGATGTGTGACCACAATTCGTGGTCCACGAACTTCTGCAAGGGCTACAAAAAAGCGATTTGCAGGGAGCATGTTGTTAGATGTGCAATTTTAAATGTAGGTTAGGTCTAAAAAAAATATCTAGTTTCATTAAGAGAAAACTGAGACTGCTTAAATTAAGGTCATTTTGTGTCAAGAATAAAGTTGATAAAATAAATATTGATGTTTTCATCATTACAGCTCATATACGTCCCCACCGAGGGGCTCGAGCCTACCCTGAATCAGGGCGATTAGGCCTTAGACGACCACGCGGGCCCAGTGCGGGTTGGTCGACTTCACACACAACCTTCGAGTTTCTTCGCAGGCGTGTGCAGGTTTCCTCACGATGTTTTCCTTCACCGTTAAAGCAATCGGTAAGTATGTACGTAAGTTTTTTTGAAAAACTCATTGGTACATTGGCCATCCAGATTTGAACCCGGTACCTCTGGTTAGATGGACCGAGTCGTTACCGGTTGAGCCACCGACGCTTCTTTTTTGATGTTTTAGTCTGTCGTAATAATTACGAATGGTTAGTGATAACGTTACTCGATATTAAGGTTAGTGAGCTAGGGTTAAAATATTAATAATAACGTAACGATTAGGAAGATAAGTACTGTAAAATGTATCATGCCGCAATATAACTGCACGATTTTATGCGTATTTCTAATAGTTGTTAACATGTGCTGAATAGGTCCTAAATTATTTTGTAATTGTTAAAAAATGTTCGTGGGCGACTAAGCGGTGCTCGGAGTCGCTTAAGCTTGTAAACTAAAAATGTTATTTGTACTGCGATAACGAGTTTTCTTAAGTCTATCTAGACTTGGAATGTAAAATATTACCTGATAACACAATTTCATCCAAACTGTTAAAGTCGTTACCGAGAAACCAATTTTATAAATATACATATTAACTAGCTGTTTCGCCCACTCAGCTCCCGGTAAAAAAATCTATATACCCATTCACATACCTATATACACAAAAAAAACATGGAAATCCGTCCAGCCGTTTAGGAGGAGTATGGCAACTAACACTGTGACACGAGAATTATACATACATACACAAGAATTGACCACCTCATATTAAAGAATTTGGGCGACCGAGTATTGCTCGGAATCTCCGGCTGTTAACGAAAATTTGCTGGCTGAAGTAAAAAGATAAATTTCTACATGTCTGTTTGTGTATATTCTGTGTATGGAAAAAAATATCATCTTAATATCTATTAGGAAGCACATAAAAGCATTTTCGACACTTGATGGAATCTTTTTTAACAGTGCCTTCAATAGATAACTCTCCTTTCTCTCGGAACTTTTGAATGACTTGTATATTTTTGTGATAGTATATCTTAGCTTTATGCAAAGACTCTAGACCCTCAGGCGGGAGATGGGCGGGGAGGCTTTAATTTACCCAAAATATTCCAGCTGCTGGAGGCCAGGTCATTTTACAAATTCAAGAAAGTTAGGTCATATACAAGACACACGGGGCCAAATCCGGGCTTATTTTTAAATATTTATTCCAAGGTATTTTAGCCTTATTTAATGTTTATTTCTACGTATACGAGTATGTATTAATGACATAATATTAAAGTTATACCCAACAAATGCCAGACACGATTTAAAATTAGTTAGAGGTGGTAAATCGACATGAATTGATAAAAAGTTCGAACATATTCTTTGAAGAACTATCGTAATATTGTTTCATACGTAAGAATAAGGTAAAGCGAAGAATGTACTGATTGACACAATAACGTGGGAACCGCACGCTGCACGCTGTGCGTACAATAGTAGCGCGCGCAACGAAGCGGTGCTGCCGTGGGCTTCCTTGTGAAAAACCTAACGTGGAGTGGGGTTGCAGGAAGCAGGAAGTAACCTACTTGCCGGCGTTACGTGCACGCCACGCTTTCCTCCCCGCGCTGCGCCCGCGCCGCCATCGCCACCGAGCTGCCGCACCAGCCCGTGCGCAACGCACGCCACCTATGTGTCTTAATTCTCCACCCCCTCACAAGTTGTGTAACGAGTAAAACCTTTACCTAAACCATCATTAGAGCCGCTGATTCGACATTTTATTTATCAGCCTCAAAATCACTTTAAAAGGTTAAATGAAATAAGTTATACTGGACGGGGGCTTACGTAATCCAAAAAGTGCAAAATTAGTAGAAAATATTTTAGTGGTAATCTAGAAACATGGTAACGTGGCATTCACAGTCAAATATAACAAAGCGATCACAGCGTCATTAGCAACGCCAACTGGTTAGTCGGTTAGAAGTTCTTCCGTAGGCGAGGCAGTGTGCCGGCGCGGGCGTCGCTCTCACTTTCATCGGCGGAGAAAGTGCGCACCATGCCGCCCGCTATTACACCACTATGCACAATCGGTTACCTACGACTCTGAATTTTGATATTCGCAGTGCATAATCATGACGACGTTCAAGCATCTTCTCAAAGTACTTTAAGGTCCAAAAAAATAATAGATTGGTGTTAAAAACTAACATATAAACAGTGAAATGCAGGCAACTAGTACCAGTTAGGTACTCTTAGCTGTTTCAGCTCATGAAACTGTACCACTTTCCCTTAATAAAACACAAATCAATGAATTTCCTATACAAAGTTAGCTATTATCATCATAATCATATCAACCGAAAGGTATTATAATATAATATGCATATTATGCAGGGAAACTGGTACCTAACCGAAAAACTCTTAGCTGTATCAGCTAATGAAACTGAACCACTTTCCCTTACTAAAACACACAGTCAGCGGCTTCCCGCGACCTTTACCAGGTCGTCGGTTCACCAAAGTTAGATAGCTATTTTTAATTAACATGGAAAGCCAATTCTTTGTGAATTGAGAATAGGTTCCTTTTAAGTAGTTGTTAAGTTTCATTAACGGAATCACCAGCATGTTTGCAGTTACGTACGTACCAGTAACACTGAATATGAGTAAAATGTTTTGAGCAATACTTAATATTAAGGAATACTGCTAATCCTAAAGGACAATGGAGCGTACGTAATTGAATCAGAAATTAGGAGGATCTGTAGGAGAACCAAAGTAACCAACATCTCTTTGAATAGCTAAATTTAAGTGGCAGTGAGTGGAGAATATTCCTGTGGAACAGATGGCCGTTGGAGAAGCAAAGTTCTCGAAATGGCGACCGCGCACTAGAAGATAAAGCATTGGCAGGCAGGCCTTCCACTCGCTGGAGGGAGGCCTTTGTCCAGCATGGACGTCTTACGTCTGATGTAATAATGATGATGATACTGTGAATCAATTTGCCCTCGATCCCTATCCGGAGCGTATTTGGTGCAAAGCTCAAACATCCAACTCGTCTCGCCACCTGGGCAACACGGGCCACCTCCACTTGCGCCTTCCGCAAGTCGCAAATGTCCCGCCTGTCCAGTCGCACTGTTGGCAGCTTTCTCCCCGACGACGACGACGTTCAATTTATTTTTAAAGTTATTATAAAATTGTTACTTAAAATAAAAGTTTTAAGTGCTTGTAAACAACTTTAGGCCGTTTTTTTGTGACATAACGACCACGACGTTACTCGTATCTATCTCTAATACCTACTTACATCGAGATGTGTTCTAGAAACACATTTTCTTATATTTCTGGTACATATTATTAAAAAAAGTTTGATTGTATTTGGTTTCAAAAGGTTTTTCGTAAGTTATACAAGATTTTAAGAACATTTAGATTGAGATTTTATATTTTTTCATAAAAGTTGTATAAAGGCAAACTTATTTTTTTATTATTTCATCTCTGAATACGAGTACTTCGCAATTGTATGAATTTACGCTATTTTTATCAATGAGGTTATTATAAGATTAAAGGGGTTTGAGCATTTTTGTATGAAGTATGGCCTAGTGGCAATATTTATCATTATATAAATATATTAGAAATACTTCGCACGCGATTAAACCTTTTCGATAGGGGATATAAATAATACGAAAATATATTAAGACATTTTAACCTAAAGCAGTGGACATCCTTCAGCTGATGATGATGATGATGATTATGATGGTGATAAATCTAAAACGACACATCACTAAGACATTTAGAGATAAAGATTGTTAAAATACGAATTTCCCTCTATATCGCTCAAAATATCTCAGTAACGTGATGTGAATGTCCTTTTATATTTTCGGTTTGTATTTTTATTTACTATCGAACTATCTACGTTATATCGTGCGCAAATGATTTTGAAAAAAATATACACATTAGTGTGTTAAAAATTACGAGTTATATTTTAAAGAGTTAATCAGTATCTAGTACAGTTACAGGAAAACTATTAAAAAAAATCTTTACAAAACATTTTGTACCGCCGAAAAGTTGAATGTCCGGCTCGTTTCCCGACCCGCTAGGCAGTACACATAAACTATGGAACCCTAAAAACGGCTAAATGCGAGTCGGACTCGCGCAAAGTAGGGATCCGTAGTCTATTTAAAAAATGTATGTTTATTTTAAAAACAAAATTATTTGTAGTTGGTAAAAGGACATTTTGTATGGAAATCTATGAACTTTTTACAAATCCAACTGTACATCTTAAGTTGGTCGACTATTACTCCTAAACTTAGACTGCCTACATAGCCGTGATAATTTTCCTTTTAAATTGATTACATTTCCTACTATTTGCTTTTTTTCAGTTGTCTAAAATAGCGGTATAGCTTGTAGGAGGGGGAGGGGGACACTTGACTCTAACAAAAATAGTACTTCAAAGCTTTATATTTCGCTGTTTCGAAAAATAGTGTAAGTAAAACCTTTTAAAAGACTTATTTAACGACAACCTACAAAATAGGGTACGTCAGCGAAAAAAACATACCCTAAAAATTGTTTTTCAAGATTTTCTTGTACCACTTCGTCGGCGTGATTATATGTATATACATGCCAAATTAGAGCTTCCTAACACTATTAGTTTCTAAACTAAGCCGCAGACAGATGGACAGACAGACGGAAGGACAGACAGAGAGACATGGCGAAACTACAAAGGATCCTTGTTGACATCGGAACCCTAAAAACTGAAAATACTTGGAACTCGGGAGGACGGAAACGTAGGTATACCAACAGTATCGGGCGAATCGGCGAGCGAATGACCTTAAAGTGCGTCAGTTAGTTGCTTAGGATTGTATAGGAAAGTGAAAATATTTTTTGAGGTTAGATTTTTAAAATATTTTTACTCAAACACGCTATGTAATATTCGCTTTACATTCTTAAAAAGCGGACAGGAAATACGTGATTTGAGGATCTTAAAAAAACTACTTCCCGGCTCCTTAACTAAGTAACCCCTTAAAATTTCAATCGTGATTTTTAACACCCTGTATATTGTTACTGTGCCTGTTACAATTCAGAGTCCTCTGCTGTTCAACCTGACGATGGACTATATAGCTAAGAAAATACAGAAACCAGCACTGTAGTCATTACTATATGCTGACGACGTGATCCTGATAGGCGAAGCACTGGCCGAAGTTCAATCTGACCTGACAGTATTGCAGAGGTCTTTAGAGAGAAAAGGGTTGATAGTCAGTGACAAAAGACTGAGTACATGTACTGTGAGTACTCCAGTTCAAATAAAATCATAATTTCATGCCCATTCATCGAAAACAAACATCTCAACAGAGTAGCAGAATTTAAGTATCTCGGAACTATTGCGCCTAAAGCCTTTATAGAGAAAGATAAACCGCATGCAGATGGCCTGTCTGAAAAGGAGATCGCTGGCTGGTATACTATGCAACGCGGTGGGTCACATCAGCTCATATATACGTCCCCACCGAGGGGCTCGAGCCTACCCGAAATTAGGGCGATCGGGCCTTAGTCGACCACACGGGCCCAGTGCGGGTTGGTCAACTTCACACACGACCTTCGAGTTTCTACGAAGCCGTGTGCAGGTTTCCTCTCGCTGTTTTCCTTCACCGTAAGAGCGTCGGATAAATGTACATATGAGATCGAAATTCGAAAACACATTGGTACGTGGCAGGACTCGAGCCACGACTACCCAGATAGGGTACCGGCCCTTGCCGTTACGCCACCGACGCTGCGCAGGTATGCCGTTAAAATCAAGGAAAATATAAAATGACGGTGAGACCTACGTTGTGATATATATCTGAATGGTAAGGAAGGATGAGAAAGGCAGACGAACAAAAAGTACACGAGACAGAGATGAAAATGCTACCATATTAGAAGGTTCCTCATTTCGATTTTTCTTGGAGCAACGGACTACCACGTACCGTAGACCATATACAGTTTTAGTACCATTCCGAGTTTTATCAAAATCGCTACAGCCATTTTTGAGTAAAAAAATAATAAGTGCTTTTTTAATATGATGGCAACCCTAAAAATCAAAACCCCTATTTCAAACTAATCTGTCTTAGACTCAGTTAGTGTAAAACAATCGATCCCCATTAAAATCTAAACTTCGATTTTTTATGCCATCACCAAACCTTCTTCAATCTTTCGTCGCTCGAAAGTAAAAAGGATTGCCATAGAGGTTTGTACCCATTTTATTTCCATTACAATACAAAGTGTTAACAGGGAAAATGCGTAATATTCAAAATAATAAGGTAAATTTCAAAGCAATCGGTAAATAACTTCGGTATTATAGAACTGAACATTATTTTTTTATAGATATTTTATAAGTACATATAGATATGCACCTACTCGTATGGTTTATTGTACAGTAAATATTAAACTCAAATGCATTAAGTAAAGTATTGAAATCGTCAAGGCCATCTTTTCAATCTTATGGTAGAACTAAACGACAACAATTGGTATTCAGGATGAGGAGAAAGTGGCCGAATGTTGCGCCCAGCCCGCAACGGCCGGCCCGGGCATCCGCCTGAGAGGTGATCACTATCATTTTCGTTCGCGCACTGCGCAATCGCATAGTGAGCTGACGCCCGCGTCGCTGCCATCGCTGCGCCGGTCACTTTTACTGCAAAGATCACATTGGGTACCGTGTTTCTCACGTGGACTAATTTTTAGCATTAACTCTTTACTAATGCTTGCAAAATTATCTAACTAGTATTCATAACTTCGTCCTTCTCGGTCAGACACAAACTACGTCATATATAAACTTTACAATATGCGTCGGTACAATTTGACACGCACTTGACACAAATAATAAAACATTTCTTCTCATCCCGGATTTATTTTACGATGTGAAGTTATTCGCAGGCTATACTTAGACCAAACGGTGAAGGAAAACATCGTGAGGAAACCTGCACACGCCTGCGAAGAAACTCGAAGGTTGTGTGTGAAGTCGACCAACCCGCACTGGGCCCGCGTGGTCGACTAAGGCCTAATCGCCCTGATTCAGGGTAGGCTCGAGCCCCTCGGTGGGGACGTATATGAGCTGATATAATAAAAACTTAGACCAAAACACGAAGCCAAAGTAACTAATATAAGTGTCACGTCTTGTAGAAGACCTATGTCAAACACTGGACTAATTAATGTAATTCTTATTGTTAAGAAATAATTGCAATCATATGTCTTGGTTTCTGAAAAAAATAAATAATACGGACTGGTGATGGGGGACCAGATTAAATATTATTGGATAAAATTTGCAATATTTAATGGATGAGTGGACAGACCACAGGAAGTTCGTAAATCGCTTTTTTGATCAGTAATTCAAGAATGCTGTGACGTGGCGGTTGCCTTCGTCACCCCGGACGGCGCGCGGCGCAAAGTTCCGCGGTCCGGCGCGGGCGCGACCTACCAATCCAAGCGCTCTCACTTTCTTTGGAGGCAGCGAGAAAGTGGCCGCCGAATTACTCTTAAATCCATTCCACTACTTGTAATTACAATACAGCCATTATTATTTATATTCAACGTGGTGTTCAGAGTATTTTATTAGCTATAAGCTTTAGTCTTTCCTCCTATTCAACTAATTGATTGAGACAATGGAAAGGGTCAGAAACTGTACTGAGTTCCTTTCAAATTTTCATTCACGATTAGCAAAATCGTAGTTGTACGTGTGTGTAGTACAGTAACATATTTACATATGTGGGTAAAGTAGGTAGTACGTCGCCGTGATTGGAATTCAGCGCGTGCGCCGGTGAAAAGCTGAGATTGCGTAACGTAACAACATTGCTTCCTCTTCGGAAAATATAGGTGAGGAGTGCTGCTTGCCACAGCCGTTGGAGGGGCAAGGTTGTGAGGTGGTGGGGGGAGCGGGAAGTGGCTGCTGCTATTGCGCAACGGAGAAAGTTGATGTTTTCCGGTGACTCGCGATCATTTTTGTAAACGTGTATTTTAAGCGAAAGTGAACGAGAAAGTCGTAACTTAGTGCCCGGTGCGATACTGTCCAAAGACAGCACAAACTTTAACCTTGATAACGTTGAGCGTACGTACAGTGTAACTCATGTTACTTTCAAGTGCAATGCTTGACAAATATACTGCAATCCCACATTGAGATCATATAAATATACAAAAATAGGGTTTTTGGAACTTTTTAATTGCTATTTGTTTAAAAGGTACATTTTTAGGGCTGTTTTAAATACACATTTGGTAAGCCCTCGGTATCATCTCACCTGATAGTAAGTAACGGTGATGACGAAGATGGAAGCAGGCTTACCAAGATTTCCTAACGCAATGGGGAACTGGCTTTCTTATCTTCAAGCCAGAACACATTAATGCTGTTAGGATTAACTTGGCGGCGAGACTTATTTAAAATAGCTAGCAAGGCGGACTTAGAAAATGCCCTACCACCAAACAAACCGAGTCATACATAGTAAGACTCCGCCGGGAATCGAACCCGCGACCTCCTGATATGAAGTTAATGGACTTAACCATTACTCCAAGGAGGCGGTTAAATCTTTTCGTTTAAATCGGCTTTTTCCAGACATACCACATGTCGTAAGTGTTATCGAACCATTGTAATGGATTACAAATATTTGAAAAAGTCCTTAGCTCCATATAAAAGTGCAGGGGAAGGTTTCGATCATTGGACCATCGCCTTTATTGGAACATCTAAATATATCAAAAACTGGTCACACTAGAGGACCTCTGATGAGTCACAAAGCAACGGTAGTGAACCCAAATAACACCCCCCACCCCCCTCCTGGAACCTAAGTCTCGCTGCAAGCGCCTACAGTAAGTGACGTCTACACGTAGGTTGTGACGGTTGGTATATTAACAATTTTTTTGAAATGTATTCATTTAATTTTCAACAATATTGTTTTCGACTTTGTACCTAGTTACTATCAGTGGACCGCATAGATGTTCCTATCATTGTACCGATCCAATCATGGCAACTTGTTTTAAAGAAGAAATGAAAAAAATTTAAAATAAATATAGCTAATATGATAATATGCCCTATAAGTCTGGGATTTTCGTTATGTTTAATAGTTGTTTTTTTTTTGTATACATATAGTAATAGTATGGATGAAAAAGAAAAAAAATACATAATATGCTAATTTCCGCCCTATAAGTCTAACATTTTGTTTCGTTTTAATAGTTGAATTATTTTCTAAATAATTTTAAAAAAAATAGTTTTGTTTTTAATTTTGATTTTCCATCGGTTGTCTTGATTGGACCTCAATTACAAATTTCTCGAAGTCCATTGATGGCAGCTTCGTGTGCCAATCAAGATGACTATGGATCAAAGAAGGCAACTGGTACAGAAATATTGTTTTCAATTTATTTCCAAAACGGCCAGCCTAAACAGCCAATGTGTAAAATTATTGTTAATAAAGTTTATGAGAAATGATATTCATGATCTGGTTTCATTTTATCTTCTATAATAAATAAAACATAAGAGGTCCAATCATAGCACCCTTCCCCTAATCATTTGGTGTAGATCCGTTAACTGGGACTCCTACTTATAATATAAAATAACTTTTCCTAACAGACCCATGGTCAATTCAACTAATCGATCAGCTGATTGACCAGTTTTAAGGCTTTTTAGATATAAAAGATTTTTTGAGAATCAACTATTGGTTCCTTGAGAAAATGGTTTAGTGTGATGATGATAGTAACGGGTTCTATGCCAATTTTGTTACAACCTCTCTATTTGTTTTAATGGATTTTGTTTATTAAGAAAATATATATAATAATCATTATGTACTGCTATCAATCATAATATTTAATCATTACTATTATTTTTGTTATTTGAGTATAAGGCCCACTGTTATTTTTTAAATCTAACGTTTTTTTTGGACGGATAGTATGCGAAAATATTAATATTATATTATGTTCGTGCTTTACTTGTAAATTGTTGTTTTTGTTGTGGTCCATACTAAACTACGTAGGTTTAATATGGTCAAAGGACAAGGTTTTTCTTAACCTTAATATTGGTGTTAATCCATAAATCAATAACTTTCAACTTTTTGAACATTGTAACACCACTAGATGGCGCTGATTGGATCCAATATCGCGCAATTTTGCTATGCCACTTTTATAAATTTCTAGCAAATATAATCAAAGACAAAATCTTCCTACAGACCATATGAAATAAGAATCATAAAAGAGATAGGTTAAGTATATCTTTGTGGTAGTTTGATGTTTTAATGGTAGCCTCAAAAAAGAAATTCAATACCACGCACGTTATTCATGAATTTTAAATTATTTTTTAATTTAATTTAAATTTTAAATTGCAAAATTTAATCAACAGTTTCTCTTCAAATCGATGATTGTACACACATCCACACACAACACATATTTTTTGTAAAACATCTGATGGAGTCATGATATAAGAGTGGAATTTCATCAAAATCTCGTAGTTGGTTTTCCGGACGATCACATAAACTCCTATTTGCGCCTTCGTCCTTCGCCGGCAAAAATCCGATATGGGGTTTATGATTTCATAATGAATTTGAAATTTAATAGTACATCGGCCAGCAAAAGGGGCATTAAAACTTCAATAATTACTTTTTAAAATCAATGACAAACAACGAACTACAAATTTTTTTTACGCGCCTAAGTGTTCTTTTTTTTTTTTTCAATAAACAGCGTTCTATTTGCAAGTCAGTTCGAAACTCAAATAAAACCTTTGATAAGTTACCTCCTTGGTTGCCATGATTCGGAGTAAAATATAGTTCCATTGTTAAATTACACGGCAGATATGAGTTTACATAGTATATTATTTAGCCGCCAAACACGACAGATATGGATTTTCATACAACTTTTGCCGGCCGCTACTCGCATGTATTTGGCCAGTACAGAAAATTCGATTTATTTCGAAGAAGGTTTGAGAAAAATAGTGTTATAAACCTATTATCAGAAATATGCCCAACATAAAATTATTAATCAAGAAGATGAAAATCCTCGCATCATGGAAAATTAAATGAAATTTTAGATGTAAATAGTACGCTTTTTTTCTTATAGGATTACTGTTATAAAATAAAATTATGAAGATGACGCATCGATCAGCTGGGACGTACATAAGTTCGACAAGCGTGGCGTAGTTCACACGTCAGCGGAAAAGTAAAAGTCGGAAGGTGTCGGTGGAACGGCAACGAGGGGAGAATGCGGTGCGCGGGCGCCGCGGACGCGGAAACAACGACGGAAGATTACTTTTACTCTCGCTGCTGTGGAGCCTGCCCCAACCCAAGAGTGTACAAGCTGCCAGTAACTCGGCGTCAGTCTTGTACTTACGCCGGGTATGACGACGAGAAGTTTTATGCACAAGTATTTAGTTGATGAGCACATTAACTAGCTAATGTGCAAATAACCAGGTCTATCTAGTTAGAGGCTGCGCGCACTTGCGATTTTAAGTTGGCTGATAGTTTGATCGGTCTGAGGATCAGTATGAAGTTATATGGCAGTGTATCCACTTGAAGATTAAAAGTTACCGACACAGTTTGAGCATGATTACGATTGCGACTGAACTATCGGCCAACTTAAAATCGCAAGTGCGCGCAGGCTCTTACAGTTTGGTTCGGTCAGTTAAGTGTCTCTGATTCAACTTGTTTTTTTTGGAGCTTTATACGGTAGCAATAGATATGCTAAACTAACCTCGTCTTATCGCGCTTAATTTTACACATTGCCAACTGAAAACATGGGGTTCTGTATGTCACAGAACTATGATAAAATGAAGAACTTGATAAAAGCCCGTAGGATTTTAAAATGAAAATTAAATTTAGATATTATTTCCTTAAACAAATCTGGTGATTTGATCAAATTTTAAAAGTGTTATCTATGAAATGATGTAACAAACATTCCGATGAATTATCATGATTTATTTGCTAAACCAAAAATTAAATAGGTGTAATACAATACACATCACAAAATTTGTCACAAGTATTTTAAGGCCAAGAGTTCAAGAAGTGTTCCTGTCAAAAAATAAAGCCTGAAAAAAAGTTACGACATTTTTAAATAACCAGATGCCACAAATGTACAAAATATTTCAATGAAAAACTGAACGAATAATAAATAAGTGAATTCTTCTACGAAATACGAGTATATCCTTCATGTTAACTATTTTGATACTTGTTTAAAAGTTCCGCACTTACTGTTGTTTTTTTATGTGTTCGCGGATAAAACTTACGTTTATGAACCGATTTTGATGATTCTTTTTTGTTGGAAAGGAGATATCCCAACGGTGGTACCATGATAAGGAAACTAGGATCTGATGATTGCATCCTAGAGAAATCGAGGGGAACCTTAGTATCCTGTTGAAGTCGGTTTTTTTGTTCAAAATTATTTTGTTTACAATTGGTGAGCCCTCGGCACTGTTTGAAGAAATACGACATACACTCACACACAGCCACACATAACGTCACTGGCCATCAGGTGAGATGATGCCAAGGGCTTATCAATTGAATATTTAATAGTCTTTGACTTATGTGCAAAACAAAAACCCGATATGGTTTCCATTATACTGTGTTTATGCCCTTATGCTTGTTTTTTAAAGCTATCAATAATAATAATAAAAAATAAAAATATGATATCTTGTTTTTTTCTGATGAATGTTGTAATAGATACTTATTAATTAAACAATCTAGACTAAGACATTTATAATAAAACGATTGTGTATATGGAATACAATAAAGTTAACCCACTTCCTTTATTACAGCCCGCGGCGGCTCGTGGTTTTTTTTTGTTATATACAATTAAACCTTGTCCTGACAATTACTAACACAGCACACAAAAAATATCCAAATCGGTCAAGCTCTTCTCTAGTGATATTATGTGGCAATTTAATTTTTAGATATGTGAGATTGTAAAATAATTAATGTCTCTTTAAAAGAACAGAAACGCGAAACGGGTAAGGTTGTATTCTTTTTTTTTATAAACGATTGATATTCAGAACTGCCGATAGAAATCCCTAGTAGCGCCATAAACGCTGAAATATAGTCACATTTTTTTTTCGATTGGTATATTTTAATACTGTAAATACTATACCTACTTATATTTTTTTTTTTACTTTAATTTTTTCCTCTTTCCTTTGACATTCCACTCAAAACGATAGTAAAAAAGTCAGATCCCCACTTTTTTGGATGTAACATCCGTCATATATTGATTTTGTTCGTACAAAATGTAACTAATGTCACCCGGACTATAATAAATAATCGATTGACACCCAATTTCGTCAAAATCTGCTCAGAAGTTTAAGTGCTACGGCAGAACATACGTAAATACAAACATACATAGACTGCTAAAATCATAATTTTGGCTTTGCCGTATTCGGGTAAAAGAAGTTGATGTTCTATTACAACTAACGCGAGTTATTTAATGTAAACGAATGTTTAAAATATTATATGTTAATTAATAAGAAACCAAACCGGTTCAGAGTTTATACATATGTATAATATACTGCTCGTGCTACTAGTTTTTAGGGTTCCATATTAAAAAGAATAACCCTAATAGGATCGTTCCGTCTGTCTATCTGAACGTCTCAGAGAGTAACAAAGTCATGCCTTTTGTATTTTTAAACCAATTTGCATGCAATTTTGCACAAAAACAGTTTATAAACAGGTGTAAATTTAATTATACAAGATACTTTATTACTTTTTTTTAGAATCATGTAAAGAGAGGATATTTTTTTAAATGAATCCACGTTTTGTATGTCATTGAATAGATGTTTTAAAATAAAGCAGATTTTATAAGAACATACTTTTATCAGGTGTACTGTCATGTAATTTATTTCAAATAACTTGTATTAACAGTTTTCCAGTTACAAATTAATGACTTTGGAACCTTACGTTACTATTGTATGCGTGGTTCGACACGCACTTGACTGTTCTTTTATATCTTACTGGTTCCTATATCCTTTTAATTCTGATAAACCTGTAAGCTTTGTATTTTCTTCTGCTTTGTACCTAAGATTAACAAAACTGCACTCAACTCTATTCTGCTTGTATATACCAGCAGAAATTGAGTTATCTGTTCTTGTTCCGGCAATCAGCAGAGAACAATGTCGTTCGTTATCATATCACTTCCGAGATCTCAAGTGGCTGCGCGAACGCAGGCAGCGTCTCGGGCTGCATTTCACTGGCTGGCCTTTCTAATTGCCACGGAAGATGTCAAATAACACTTTGTTGCATTACAACTGTTCAATGGCTATACTACCACTTTTCGTACTGTAAAGTAAATATTGAAAACAAGTATCTTGTAAAACTCATATAAGTATGAGTACCAGTAGCACAGTAACAGGTCGTGAGGAGCAACATTTGTAGGGAATACGGTTAGATGATAGATGTCAGTGTACTGCAGCCTTGACGCGCCTCCGTAAGGCGTCGTCGCTAGGACAAGTAAATCAAAAAACTTGGAGGGCAGATTTCAAATTAATTAAAGAATATGTTTTACCACCACTACTAACTTTTATTTAAAAAAAAGCGAAAAGGCGAATAATATTTTAAAAAAAGGAACAATCGGTAAAAAAAAATAAAATTGTAAAGACAAAATTAATAAGAAACAAATTAAATAGAAGACAATATCAAAACCGACCGAAAACAAATGAAAAAGGATTTCACAATACTACGTGTATCTTGTTGTCGAGTATAGTCATAGATAAGTGAATTCGTTTACGATCCGTAGCTGCCATTTCGGAGGCGATTGAGATGCTAAGAGTACTCACTTGGAGTACTAACAGATCCCCCTCCCTAGGGGGGAGTCGCTCAGATGAAGGGTTCATAAGTCTTAGCAGACTTGTAAACCAGGGGGGTTTTTAGTGGGTATGCACTAGGCTAGTCCAACATAACCAAGCCTAGGACCGGTTGTTTGGTATGCGTCACGCATTTTTTAATCCTCCCACCCTCCGAAAAGGGGAATAAAAAAAAACTAGCAGCTTCTATAACATCAACAAGGACGGCAAAGCAAGATTTAGCCCTGTATAAAAACATCATCGAGAACTATACATATTAAAGCCTCGTAGAAGAGACATCACCAAGAAGCCATAAAAATATATCAACGAAAACTATAAATGTTTTATACCCCATAAAAATATATCAACTAGGAATACAGGGTTTAGCTTCATAGAAAAGACATCATTGATGAATGCAAAGCGAAGCTTCACGGAATATACATCATCGAAGAATGCAGGGCGTAGCTTCACGTAATAGACATCAGCGAGGAATGTAGGGCGTGGCTGCATGGCTGCATAGAAAAGATACCAACAAGAAATGCAAGTTAAATAGACGAGAACTTCAAGAACTCTAAGTTGTTTTACCCCGTAGAAAATGCAAGTTATATTTCTGTACTTAGATAACCAACGTTATTAAACGGTTTTATTAGGTGCACGTTTTGTATATTTCTTTTGACTATAGTCCATATTTTGCCGCCGATGTTTTCTTATTCACATCAAATTGAATAAAATTTCGCTTAGGAATGGGTCAACCCTTAAATCCTGATGCTGCTGTGGAACTGTCAACTTTAACCGTGTATCTGATGATATTGAATTAGTATTTTTAAATTCAAGGCGAAGGACATCTTTAGTGCGCAAGCGACTCGAGGGGCTTTTTTGTTACAAACCTTCCCTGGCGTGCATAAAACTTTTCACCAAAGTTTTATCGTAATCGATCGAGCCGTTTTCAAGTTTTTGAGAGACTATCAAGCAACAATTAATTTATACATATTTTATAGGCTAAGTTGTGCAGATTTTTGTATTAATACCAGCAACGTTCATAATTTTATTACGAACTAGCTGTTAACATACAGCTACACAGACAGACATATGTCTACATGACAAATAATGGACTTATGAAAAAACCACTTCAAAATGTATCATTTGAATTAATAAATCTGAAAAAAAAAAACAATTGTTGATTGTCATTGCGAAACAGACTATACTTAACTAAATGAATAGTTATTAATTAGTATATCAATATTTAAAGGTCCAATCAATCTTTACAAATGAAAAAGTGGCCAAGTGCGTGTCGCTCCACGGGTAAAGTAGGAAATTAATGTAATACCTATTTAAAAAAAAACTCATTTTTGCAGTTACTCATAGAACATTGTTTATGGAAAATCTATAAATCCAACTGCACAATTTAAGTTGGTCGATTACTCCTAAACTTCCCAGCCTACTTGCCCGTGATAATTTTACTTTAAATTTTGAACTTTTCAGATTTTCCGAAATAGCTGTTGAGCTGGTAGTGGGACATGTAACTCTTACAAAATCACTACTCAAAAACTTCACATCTTAGGAATCTTAGCAAACCCTCAGTGGTTTGAAAAGATCTATTCGACGATACCACGCAAGAAAGTTTACAGAAACAAAGTTTGGCGCTTGTATATTAACATTTATTTTTTCAATAGAGCAAAAAGTAAATCCATAAAAAATGCACGTTTCTTGTATGAAGACCCATTCACTCTTATTTTTCGGCAGAAAATCCACCGCAAAAACAAAGATTTTGTGTAAATTACAACGGTTAAGGTTACAGCTATTTAAAGGTAGCTCGATTATGTGTTCGTCGCACCGCGCGTCTCGCAACTATGAGTAGTTACAATAAGTTTCAAAACGATTACGTATGAATGCAGGTTCTTCAGCACCGATGCTGAACAGAGGACTTATGTTTATAAACATTAGGTGAACTTGGCATTGGTAGCATGTTGACATTATTACGATTTGTGACACGTGTGCTGTTATGTCATTGAGGAATTAAGGTCACTGGGTCCATGGCAGCGGACGAGCTCTCACATCACGTAATCAGCCCGGTGTGATCTTAGAGCTCACGATTAATTAATTGGGCACTGAAAACTAGGGTACTTTGTGTATAGAAAAAAGATCAATAGTAAAACTGGTTACAATTAATGATAATAATGCTATTTTTCATTTAAACCCACAATGAAATTAAAATCACACCCATCATTTCACCTGATCGTAAGCATTGATGTTTGGCACTTATTGAGATAAGTAGGCAAAATTTATCCTATGTCACTCACGGGATTAAGACGATTCTAACGACACCTCGCATTCCAAACTCCATTAAGCTGTGTAGGCTACAGAGCGAAACAAATAATTAAATGACCTCTTTTTTTGGCTAGTCGGGTAAAAATGTATCCTTTGTCACAGATATTCCTGGTAAAAGAAAAGAGGACCACCATCTTATCTAAGCGTTGCCGCCAAAACATCAGTGTTAACAACATTGATGTGTCCCGGCTTGAAGATGAGATAGCCAGATCCCGATTGCGTTGGGAAATATTGGTAAGCCCGCTTCCATTTTCGGCATATCACCATCAGGTGAGATGACGCCAAGAGCTTATCAATTGTTGATAAAAAAAAAGTTAAATAAACGAATAAGAAAATAGAATAGGAAAAATGTTAGGATAGCTGAAGAACAGGGAGTGGAAGAATAAGACGAAACTTTGCGGAACGAGAAACAGAGAAGGTCGGTGTTATGTCGTATCAAGAGATAGAGTTGTTGGCAAAAGACAACAGATCCCAATGAAGACTACTCCACGGACAAAGCTAGGCTCTAAAATAAAACAATAACATTGAAACCTAAGTAATGTCCTTTTTTTACTTTTAGTGAGAATTCTCGTATACTCACTTCAAAATTTTGTTACTCGAAAACGGCTTCAACGATTTGGATGATTTCTTTTATTTTGATATTTTATATACTTTCTAAGTATCTAGATAAATAGGCGACGTCTCTGAGAAAATGCAAAAAATACAATATTTTTAGTTTTATATTAGCTATTCAATAACACTGTGGTGGTAATAAGTACTTCGTATCATACATATAATACGCCGTTTGTCATTAGAAATATATATGAAAAAAAAGTTAAGTTTTACTAGAGATTAATAAAAAGGTGCAAAGTAATAAATAATAAAAAAAACCTGCTAAGTGGCAGTCAATTGCGCTCCAAAGGTTCCGTACCACCACCTCTGGAGTAACCTTAAAAACATCAACGTGATGTTATCAACAAGAGCAACTGAAAAATATTTTTATTTACATTCACTTCGGGGTCCTACGCGCGAGTTCGACTTACACTTCGCCAGTTGAGCTGAATTAAACCATTAACCCTTTTATTTATAAGACCTATTTAACGATACCTACAAAAGAGCCATAGATAACTTTAGGAATTAATTTTAAATTTAAAACTCGATTGCGTAAAAACTGAACCCTTCTTTTCTGTACAGTTGGGTAAAAATTTATCCTATGTCACTCACGGGATCAAGACAAATCTAACCACACCTCGCACTCCAAAACATATCTATCCGTTTAGGCTACAAGGCGTGACAAAGAAACAAAGAAATAAATAAATAAACATACACTCGAACAACATAACCCTCTGTCTGGCGCAGTTGGTTACAAAAAATCGTCCTACTTTTACATGTAAGTATTAAAGGCAACCTTAAAGGTGCCCAAAGATTTTTAATATATTTCTTCATTTCTTATTTCAGGTCATAAAGTGTAATTATATAAAATTTCCTTTCACGTTCTTGGTTGCGATAGTAATGAAGAGTCATGCCGCATTACATGTATCACTCTCAATCATCTCCTATCGGTCTCTTCTATAAGTGAAAAAGAGAGAGATTGATGTATGCAATGCGACATGCCTCTTTGCCAAGACGCACGCGCCGTTTAAAATGAAAGCAAAAGGGAACAAGAACAAGTGTACGCAGAGCTGTAAGGTAACATCAACGTCCATTTTATGTCTGCAAGTCAGCGGCCGAATTAATAAACTGTGACAAAAAGTCAGACATATAGACAGAAGGACATGACAAAATAATAAGGGTTCCATATTGCCATTTTGACTTCAGGACCCTAAAAATGGCGTTTAGCCGCATTTCCAGTTTAAGTTGAAATCAGTTGTAAGCAAATTTCTTACTACAAAAAAACTAAGGTACGTAACGTAAGCCTATAGTAACCCGAATGTGTCCCGTTGGTACCTCTTGGAAACGGAACCCAACTGTAAAGTAAAACGCACTAGTGCTGTATTCGCGTAAAGCACTACTTTTCGAGTAACTGAATTGAAAAACTTATATCCTGTGTGTCCTGTATAGTGCAATGATCATAGTAAAATTAAATCGTCTAAAACCTAGGTTTCATTTGCAAGTGGTTGATCTGCAGCAAGGTGGCGCCACACCGTCGTCGCCTCTCCTTAGGTTTTTTATCAATTCGAGCGTGGCTGAGCGCACTTTCACTCGGAATATTTGGGAAAAGTGCCGACCTTTTCGCGACTTTCTCCCCCGCGCGCCCTCTCGGCCCCCGCACCCGCCCCCTCTGCGCGGCGAGGTCTGCACGCGCAAGCACGTGCTTTCTTCCACGTGCACCTACGCACTTTTACTTTTTAAACTCTTGTGCCGTCATCGTATCGTGTCCGCTGGCTGGCTAGCAATATAAGGATTGGCAACGATTATCTTGGTATTGTGTTAGAATTTTGACTGGGAATCACATCTCACTCACATTATGGTATTAGAGTTATGTATGGGTAAAAAGACATTCACGACATCAAAACAATGATACTTAATGAATGTGACATTGTAACCCCCGACGCAAAATAGAGGCGTGAGATAAGTTTAACGTGTGCATATGTGTGTCTGTCTGTGGCATTATAGCTCTCAAAAGGATGAATCGATTTTGATGTACCTTTCTTTTCATTTGAAAGGTGACTTAATCGAGAGTGCCTTTAGCTATGATTCAAGCTAATCTGTTTAGGCCGTTTGAAGATCATCAGCTTTTACCTAGTTGATAAAGAGATGTGGGTAACTTCTAAAGATGGTGGTACTGTGGGTATGATCGATTCGAAATTTGGTATCCTGTTACTTCAATTATATTGCAAGCATATCGTAACCTTGAACTGATGCTGCAGCGCCACCTAGAACTTGCAGAATACCCAACTCCTCACCAACTTACAACAGAGGTATCGTGTTTGGGCTCATTGGAATGGTTTCAATACCCCAACGTAATGGGAAACTGGCTATATTCTTATGTTTATGCCGAAACACATGAATGCTGTTAACATTGATATTAGGTGGCAAGACTTTAAAATTATGGTGCTAACTAGCCAGGTAGGCTAAGAAAATGCCCTACCACCGACCAAATCGAGTCTTATAAAGTTAGACCCCGCCAGGAACTAACCCGCGCAACCTCCTGGTGTGAAGTGAATGGGCTAACCATTATGCCACGAAGGCGGTTATAATTGCGATGTTTGCGACGCATCAATTCTCACATTTATATTACCGTGATTTCACGTTTAAAGAACAGAGGAAGGAGTGTGATGCGATTCCAACCCACCCTTTTTTCGAACCCTACGCCCTAGACAAATGCTCGTGACTACGTTGGCGAGGGTTTCTGATATCAGCAACAGACAAAAATATGATTTTATATACATACGTCGTCACACACTACAAGCTTTTTATTGTTAAAAAAGATTGAAGTCCCTTTAGTTTTTTAGAGATCGGGGCCAAAATTTCAAAAAACGGAAACGTTATGACATTGTCATGCCCGTCTGTCTATCCTTATTTCACAATCAACAAAATTTTACTAATAGTCTAATGACCTACACAGTAATGAATTTAAAACAATTAAAACACATGACCGAAAATGAAAAATACAGTCAATATGTCAAAATAAGGATATAGTGGACAACCCATATTGTGAAAAATTTGAGGGCGCCTCCTCGTGTGAGGGGGGGGGGGTATCGTTGATCATCCATGTCAGCCGAAAGACGTCACTGCGGATCTTAGGCTCCCAAGGATCTCCACAAAAATTTATCATGCGCTGCCCGTATCCAGCAAGTAACTTACTTGTAGCTAAGTACTTTCTATAAGTATTTGGTTTGCTTTTGTTTATTTCAATTTTTTGTCGTACGTATGGTCTAAAAATGTCTTTGTAGGTCGATAAGAATTTTTTTCTGTTGTGCATAATTATTATTTTATTCTTTTTAGTATGTGAAATTGCATTAAAGTCGGCTTTTTTGTTGAAAAGTTTTTATTTTTCCTTTTTGTGTGGCCCTTAGATTGACCTAGGTACACTTCATTATATATGCTTTCATACATTAGAAAACGACTACTAAAAAAAACCATTTAAAAAAAAAAAAAAAAAAAAAATGTGATAAAATGATAAGATTATAGTCCCCCCTCGGTGGGGACGTATATGTGCTAATATGATGATAAGAATACGAATATATTTCAAAGGAACTCACAAAGATCACAACGATTGACTTTAGTACGTAGTCCATCTAGTTATGTTATTGTATTGCATGCATAGATTAAAATGGTTTGGTAGGTCTGTATTAGAAGGAAGAGCCTCATATACAATCTGCTTCCTATGTATAGTTGTCAGTATCCTCAACTAAATTCATGTGCTGTTTATCGTTAAGGAGTTTTCCATGGATCTATAAAATCCATGATCAGATGTGCACTGAAAATTCAGGATCAAAGAAGCCTGATGTTAGAAAATTTGCACAAAACGCAAATATTTTTGCACTTAAATTTTAATTAATCGTCCTGTAGAAAATCTTAAGTCTACAATCAGATCCATGACAAACTTCAATGACGATCACCTTGGAAACTCTTTCAAATAGTTGAAATAAATTAGTTATAAATATTGTCAAATAAAAATTAAACTTCAAGTCACTATACAGTGTGTATCGGATAGGGTTACCGATATTTTAATACACCACATTTCATCATCAAAAAACCCCCTATTAGGGGGTCGCATTGTTTTTCTCTCTAAATGGCAGTCATTGTCATTTTCAATTTATTTTTTGTAGCTGTTCATTAAAAATATGTTTTCTCTTGAATTAGCAGCAGTACTAACTTCAAAATAATCTCATTTGAAAGGATATTTAATTTATCTGGTGATCCAAATATAAAATTAACCAAAACATTTGAGGAAAAAACACAAAAGAGTTGAAAGAAAAAAGATCTAAAAAATAATTTTATTTTTCTTTTTTTGAACCTACTGCAATAACGAGGTCATTGACGTCTTGTTTTTTTCTTCTTAATCGATTGACTTCGAGCTAAGTTATAAAACGATACCAAATTATGTACCACTAGCTTTTTATATGACTGTCTTGGAGGGTGCACATGTGCGCGAGCCGCGAAAAAGTAGCCTATATGTTAATTCAGGTTCTAATCTGCCTACCTACCAAATTTCATCCAGATCCGTTCAGAAGTTCAGGCGTGAAAGAGTAACAAACATCCTCACATCCATACATACACACTTTCACATTTCTAATATTAGCAGGATTAGATTCTTACTTAGTGTGTCAATTAGGCACCACACATATTTTAAAACTCCCAAAGGCATATACTCCTTTAAAAGTGATATTCTGGTTCAAATTCCATGATCAGATCCTTACTAAATTGAAATGGGACCACCACACAGGTAAACGCTTAGCAAAAAAATAATTATCTAAATCGGATTATATTTACCAGAGATTCGCTTGAACATGTATAAAAAATATACAGATGAATTGAGACTCCTCCTTTAAAGAGTAAGCTAAAGAAATTGGGACTGATTCCTCTGGGCGATATGTAAAATGGGGATGATTTTTAGGGGTCCGGAGCAAAATGTAAAAAAAACGACCGCGGCACAAACTCCGTTGTGCTCACTCACCCCAAACAGGAACCCTGTCATTTTGTCGAAAATAACAACTGCGATCGCTTTGGGGCAACGCATACATTATTTACAACAACCGGTTCAAAAATCTTTAAGTTTTAAGCGCTACACGGTAACGACAGCTTCGGTCACGGTGTCAGTGTTGCTCTACCACACGGCGACCCACCCATACCGAAATGACAGGGTTCCCTGTCAAAAATAAACCCTTATAATTTTATCTAGCCCGTCAGTCTATTCGTATGTCAAAGTTACTTTTCGCTGCCACTATTAGACTTACAGTAATGAAATTTATTACACAGATGTAAATTTGACCCGAAATGAAAAATGAAACGATTTGTTTTAAAAAAAATGAAACAAACTTGTTGTATTACTTATCTTTTAGAGTATTTCTGGTCAATTAAATCACCTGTCAACATTTAATCTATTAAAAGTGTCTGACCACGCGTAAAGTAGGGTTCCGTAATCTTTTCAAAAAAATAATGTTTTATAATCAAAGTTATTTTTGTAGTTGGTTTTAAACATTTGTATTGAGAATATATGAATTTTGGAGACATTTTTCGAACAAAAATCATCACTTAAAAACTTATTTCGTAAACCAATAATTTAAGGAAAATACCTTATAAACAATCCTTTTCAAAAACTGTGTTAGGATGAATTTAAAAATAAATGCTCATTTTTATTAGGATAATAATTTTCCGGGCATACATAATATGATGACGATAAAAACATTATTAAGCTAAGTAAGCTCAGTAATAAAAAATTGAAAACCCCACTTTGCTTGAATGGAATTTCCTTTCTTTGTTTTAGATCATGAAACACGTATGTACGGTGAAATTTAAAATCGTTGGACAAATATCAAATTCAGGATCTACTCATAAACCAACAACTTCAATTACAATCAATCAAAATTCAACTGCAATCCAAAAAAAGACTTCCCACACTTATAGATTTGTATGGAAATCTATTTTTTAATCCGATTGTTAATTGTTTGTTTCTTGAGGATAGATATTTAGAGTAAGATTTGTTTAAAATGTGGCCAACGATTTAATTTTTTCTGGCATTGTTTGAAGATGTCCAAGTGTTTAAGAGTTTTTTTAATACTTGAAGAATTTGTAGTAGATTACGTCTTTTCAAGGGTCAACTACTTCATTACAATATTTAAATAACTTTAAATTTAATCAACAAAATCTTATAAGAAGATATCTCTGTGTTGGGATAATTGTGTTGTAAGTAACCAAAAACCTCTGAGGATTTGACGTTACTCACAGAACAGAAAAACTTTTGTTCTTCAACATTTTTACTTTTCTTACAAGGTAGGCTGCTTTGCTGTTGCGATTTGTATGAAAATGACTTTTTTACATAGAAAAAAATACGTTTAGTTTCGTGAGTATTAAGTTATCAGTAAGGGGGTTCAAGTAACTTAAAAATAACCTTGCGTTTAAAATAACTGAATTTGAAATTGAACATACAAGACAACCACACAGGGCGATCTGGTCTCAAAGCGTCTTAAAGGTTATCATTATTTTAAATTTAAAAAAATGTAGCAGGTAAAAGGGGAATAGGACCAAAGCAGGATCCTAAGATAGGTGATAGACGCGCGAGCAAGTACGCCGTATTTAGGGCTCCATCACTTTCTTTCGCCTGGGCGTCACCCTAAGTACGGAAACGAAAAAAGTAATGGAGAACTAAGTACGGTGTTCTTGCTCGCGTGTCTATTACTAGTTTAAGGCTCATATGGCCGCCAACAACCATATTTGTAAGCACTTTCCATTACAATTAAGAACTTTTTATCACAAAAAAAAAATTGATTTGTATTTCACAGGATATGAGAAGTGATTTTGATTTCCTCGAATTATATTTTAACACACAAAACTAAATAAAAAAATATCATAATGCACCCTTTTTTTCTAGTAGTAACCATAGAACTGCTGCAATTTTAATCGAAACATTACGATAATTTATGATCTTCTTAACAAAACTTTTTAATAAAATTATTTTGTTTTCTTACTTTATTCTCACATTTTTCGCACGTAACAGCCACGTTGCAGTACGAGCTGACAAAAAAAATATTTCCAAGCTATTCCGTTCGATGTTTGAAACATCGTGGATAGAGTTGCTAATTTTAGGGACGAAGGAGCCTTAATGCACTGCGACCTAGCAAGATCTATGGTGACCACTTCCCTAGTTTTATAACTTCCCACAGGCCAATAGTTCTGGCGAACTGTACGATGCACTTGGGATCAAGCTCCTTGATACTTCACACTTACAGAGTAAGTGAAAATGTGTTTTCTTCTTCGAGGCAAAATCGACACTCGTCTGAAACTACAAGCTTCATTTGATTTAGGTGTTTGCGAGAGATCGACGTTATAAAGGTTAGTTTTATTTACTGAAATGCGGCAAATGATTTAGATTTTACAAATTAAACTGTTTTTACCCCAAGGAACCATTCAATAACTAAATAACAATCAAGCAAAAATGTTCAAGACTTTCCATTCAAAGTTTGCAAATCGACTGATAAGTTATTAACAATCAGTATAAAAAAATGCTCTGACTATTACATGTAGGTATTAAAAAAACTGCTCCAACGACATAGGTCCCTTGGGGAAGGTTTTAAAGATTGATGAGTTAAATATCAATTTACCGCTTTTCAGCGAATAAAAAGACAACCTGTATAAACACATATTATTTAAATGGTGTAACAAAATTAGCTGAAACGAGTTGATCTGGATCTCATGAAACCTGCAATCAATAATTACGCAAAAAATGGGGCTGTGTCGTTGGTATATTTAAGGTAAAACGTCGCTCCTGGCTTCGCCCTACGTGGAGCTCGGCCTGCGGTCTCGCGATTTGTTACTTGGTTGCATGTAATTAGGCGGTATGGGTTATGGAGCCTTAGCCTTGTCGTGTAACGGAAACAGGTTTAAGTCTCTTTCGTTACTTTTGTTACGGTCCAGGTTTTTGACTTGGTACTCCGTATGTGATTTTAAAGACTTTTCAAGTCAAATTGACTTCTAATACAAAGTTAACAATTCATTTGATCAATTCTCATGGCAGGTTTTTTTTCACGCAGTGACCATTTTCAATTGGAAACTTGAAGTGGAAATGAGGGGTGTATTTTGAATGAAAACGACTAATCGTCGAACACAGGTCTTCATACTAATACATAAATTACGTAGGTAACGCAATGCAGAGGGCAGGAGGGAGTCCGAACAGGCGATGTGATGCTGGTTCGGGAGAGGCGAGGTGGGGGAGGGGAGGAGGTGTCAAGGTTACGTTACGTCCTCACACAGAAAAATTAAAAAGTATTAATATTATAAATCGTAATCATAATTTTAATATAACAAAATTTCTGCACTATACAGTCGCTCGAATTAAACTCCTGAACTTACAGGCGATTAGAGGAGTTGTCAGGGAGCGCTACCGTGCTAATTACGTAACACAGTGGAATGATACACCATATCAATTCTGACTTTGCCCCCAGTATGTGGAGTACGGCCTGCCCTTCCTGAGATATGGAAAGAAGCCCAAGCTCCAGCAGTGGGGATGCTATGGGTGGTTGACGACGGTGGAGAGAAGACAGGGAGGAAGAAGTCACACAAGATTTCACCAGTGCCAAAGCCGATTCCGATTCTGATATTCTGATATAGTTTGTAAAAAAAAATGGAACAAAAATCCAGGAAAAACGTTCTTGCCCTGGTACGTAATAGGGGCGGGGTGTCGAAAATTTGATAATTTGGACACGTCGATCGATCAAGCAAGTTATCACGATTAGTGCCTACATAGATGGTTTGCCTGCTATCGGCCGTGTCCGTGCTTCGCAACACACAAGGTTGCT
The DNA here is from genome assembly GCA_947284805.1 of Coleophora flavipennella. Taxonomy (NCBI): domain Eukaryota; kingdom Metazoa; phylum Arthropoda; class Insecta; order Lepidoptera; family Coleophoridae; genus Coleophora; species Coleophora flavipennella. Next base: position 31,861,322 of record OX369308.1, read on the forward strand.
GGCCCGGAACTATCACTAGAATGGATGACGTTAAGCTGAATAAACTTTCTCATCCCGCGACTATTATGCTCTGTCTATATTACCCTAGTCCAGAATTAGGGACGCTATGGATTAATGATGGTGTACCTTAAAAACTTGTAAAAACGGTCATGGATTGTAACAAAATAATGAAAACGCGAGTTGTCCGCTCACTACTTACTATGGCTTCACTGTTCTTCCGACATAATCGGTTTCGCGGTCAGTCCGTCACCCGTGCGTGTCTGTTTGATGAATACGCGTCACTTGAATGTATCATTATTGTATGTAGAATTTATAAGCTAGGTTGCTTTAGATTACGTCATTAATAAATAAGTTAAGCTTTTGAAGCTGTTGCGCTAAAGCTCACGCGGTAACAAAGTTGACAAAGACACTATCTTTAGAGAACTTAAAATAAATTGTACAGCTGTGCTTACTATCTTGCGAAGACTTCACCGTCTGTCGTAGTCATACATTTTAAATCATTTTCCTTTACCAATTTATGATATTTTTCAGTTAAATAAATCAAAGGTACAAGGTAAAGATCTTTTTACCCGACTACGAAAAAAGGAGGCTTATACATTTGGCAGTCTAAATGTGTATTCATCTGTTACCCCTCGTATTTCCTAAACCACTTAACCGATCTTGACAAATGTGAATGTATTTTCCCGTAAAGTATACACAATACTTAGTTACTTTTTTTTCAGATTTTTAATTTGCAAACTTAGGAGATCAGGAGGTATGGTATATTTTTTTTCGAATATTTGGTTGGCATTCAAAAACCGAGAGGTTTAAAATATAATGACAAAATGTTTAAAAAAAAAACTTTTAAATTGTTTGGAATTATATGAATGAACTACAATCTTTAATAATTTTAACTTCCTTGTTGTAATGGCTGTCGTATAAACTGATAATAAATGTATAATTTATTTATGTATATGTTTTTGTTTGTTTATGTATGTAACTATTATTTTATGCAATACTAGCTGTTTCCCGCGGCTTCACCCGCGTGGACCACGTTTCTAAGACATTTCGAGGGTGCGCAGTGCGCGAGCCGCAAGCGGCTCAAGTTATATATATAGAAATACGTGATTGTTTCCTTTAAGTTCATTATTAATTTTGCACCTAGGTTAAAGCTTGAACTGGACTGAATAAGATGAAATCAGTCAAGAGGTACATAGCTAGTTCGTCACCAAAACTGGTGCTAAAACTCGCGTTTTTTTTCAAAGCCAACCACAGACACTTAAAAGGCAAATTCAAAATATTTTACATATTACACTAACCTATCGTCTATGAGGTACATTATTTATTTATTCATATTATTATTTTTTTGCAAAAGGTAGATAGCAAAATCAAAATAATAACAATAACTGCTAAGTACCTGAAGTATCTTGATTTATTTAAAACACAATTCCCTTCCGTGGCATTAAATTGACAACACAGGATGACTCAGGGTCCTTATGGCGTTAAGATCGCCCAATTCTAGATTTTTACATGTTTTTATTACTTTTCATCACTTTCAAATAAGTTTTAAAAAATGTGTTCAGTTAAAATGAAAGGTCTTTATGTCACCGATTTTTGTGTGTTGGTTTCATTCAATATTAACTATTTGTTTTCGATAAATTTTGCAATTAATGCCAAAAACAGGGTCTACAGTTTTATTACTTTAAGACCCATTTTATTTTATTACAATAAGTCATTTGACCCATCTTAAGGCCTTATGGATATTTAGTCAAAACATGGTCCATACAGTCTATTCGAAAGTTTGTGGCCCGACCGATATTACTAAAACTTCATAGTGTAAGGTGACTACTTCATAACATGAAACCTGTTTCGGATACCCGAAATAATTTGTGCCTACAAAACTCACTTGCATATACCCACATGTATGAGGGGAAGTACTTAAAAAAATCAACTATTCCTTTTTTTTCGTGTACAGAAAGGTAATTTACAATACTTTAAGTAAATTTTTGATAAATTTCAAAGTTACGAGTTTTGACTGTTTATGACGGATGGACAAACAGAACGATTATATGGGAAAATGAGTGATTTTCAACTCATAATAAGTGCATATATCGCAGCTATCTGGTTAAATCTGCCATTTGATTAAAAGGCTAGCCTATTGATTGAAAGGCGACATTCAATTTAATGACAGGCCGAACTACTAACTTGAAAAGGCGTCACTCAACGTTCAACTAGTTGGCTGATTGTAAGCTAGCTGGATTGCAATTCGGCTGAAATAAAGTGCGCCGCATTGTTTGATGCGCCGCTTTGTGTAAAATTTACTAAGTAAAAAGTTTTAAATGAGCGAGCGAAGCGAGAGATTTGATTAAGACAGGTTTTATTGATTGTACAGTCAAAGAGCATCCCCTCATGGGTAGTAGAATGATTCGCATAAGAAGAAATCATCGGGGTTACTCAGGGTTCTGTAGTATCGAACGCCGCCGTTTTGTAAAGCAGCGCGCTGTTTTGCAAGCAGCGGATTCTATATAACGGCTGCGACATAATTATATATATCCCATTCAACGATTTGTCTAAATGACGTTCAGCCAATTCGTTGAACGTTGCATTCAACGACTTGGCCAGTTGTCCTTTAGCCATTCAATTGAATTTCTCCATTCAATCAACGGGCTAGCCTTTCAATCAAATGGCAGATTTAACCAGATGGCTGCGACATATGTGTTGCGAATACCTTTATAGGATAAATAATTTTGGACTTGATCTCCTTGTAGCATAGGTACTATGGAACCCTGAATAGGAGACAGTAAACCAGAAAATGTGCGATAAGTACTACATTTTAGTAATCAACAAATCTGAGCGAACAACGAAATGAAAGGATAAATCAACGGGCTAGCCTTTCAATCAAATGGCAGATTTAACCAGATGGCTGCGACATATGCATTGTAAATACCTTTATAGGATAAATAATTTTGAACTTCAACTCCTTGTAGCATAGGTACTATGGAACCCTGAATAGGAGACAGTAAAACAGAAAATGACTTATAGTAATCCATAAATGTGAGCGAACAACGAAATGAAAGGATAAAGGGTAAACCTTTATTCCATAGTTTTATTTTTCAAAATGGAAAAATACTACTATTATGTAAATGAAATAAAAATTGTTATTTATGCTAATTATAAAAAAAACAAATAAATAGCGGATACGGGCTAGAAAAGTTACTCATCGAAATGTGAGAAAGATTTCCTTTTTCACTGATGGCTTTTAGTTTAAAATCACTTAATGTGTCAATAAGTCCGGTCTAAAAGTTATCAATGTTATTATAAAACACCTGATTAAAAACAGCTTTGATGAATTTGAAAGAGACAAGTTTATAACCATGCGATACGTGCTAGTGATTTGTGTATAAGTGTAAATAAAATACATTTTACAGATTTTCAATTATCACATTGATTAGGCTTTTCTCATTTGGAGACATAGCCTTAATTCGGAATAATATTGATAACAAAATTTTTCAATTTGTCATGGTCTCACTAAATAAAAACTATATTTAAAAAGGTTTGAAACAAATAATTTTATAATTTCAGGGTTCCAGTTTGGATTTGAAAATTAAATGGATAAGTTATAAAGATTGCGGTTATCAAGAAATTTCAAATTAGTTTTCCAAAAAACTTTACCTTCTGAGGTAGTCGAATAAAGTAGGTACCTGTACTGGACTTACGAAGGAACGGGCTTGAACACATAAAACATGGTCCGATCCGAACTACGAGGAACAACGCAGCTCTGTTGGCGGTGAGTGAAAGGCCGAAATTGCCCAAACAAAGAACTCTCGATCAACCAAAAAGTTGCATCCGATATCGGCCTGCGCTCGCGCACTTTCTCTTTTTTCACAGCTCTGGTGAGGCCGCGTCGGAGGGCACCTTTGCATGCCGCAGGCAAAGCGGAGAAAGTGCGCGCGCGTCCTGGCAGCGGCGACTGACCGTTGACGAAGACGTGTTGTCGCCAGATGTGGTACTGACTCCATCGGTCGTCGTCCTGGGGATGGTGGTGTTGTAGCTGCGGCAGCGAGGGCAGGGCTGGCGGCGGCGCCGGCGGCATCAGCTGCGGTGGCGGCGCGGGCGGCCCGAGCGGCACGATCGGTTGCGGGTGCTGGTACTCCATGTGTCGAGGCGCTCCACAACGCGCTCGCTCACTGGTCACTCATCGCGGCGCGAACGCAAGGAGGCCGTAGCGTGCGCGGCGGCGTGCGGCGCGCGACTGCGACTCGCCGCGCGCTCTTCTCCCGCCCCACGACAAACACCCCCACTATGTGGTCTTCTACAGTTTCCGCCACTTCCTGACCATAGTTTTTAATTGCGGTGACATAATACAGAATACCCTCGACTACGATAAGTGATAACTGCCGTCACGCGCACGTTTGGCATGTATACACTCTAGTTTCAACTACAAGTATCTCGTCTATACGTATATTGTATGTAAACAAACAAGCAGATAGACAAGTTGACATGTAATGTAGACATCAATCTGAGATATCAGGCCTCTATCAGGCAAATTCACAGACAACTCAGAAGATACACAGACGTTGCTTCTGTAAGAAGTTTGTATATCTGTGACATACCACACCATAGAAGTTTTATAGGTAATAGTAAATAGTGTACGTTTTTGGACCACACTTAGATATCCAATAGATACGAATATGAAAAAAAATATGGCTACGTAAATTATGTTATTATAATAATTGAGATAACAAGCATGTGTGTATTGCATAAAGGACAATATTTTTTAAATTCTTTTTTCGTTCATTTACGCAACCATTCCCCTGACTTAGGATATGCTATTATATAAAATTTGGGGTGGGTAAAAGTCGGGTTTCTACCGATATTTTTTTTATTAATTCTTCATTTTTATTGTGTTTGTTGAAATTTCTCTAATACCTACCCTGTTTAAATATCTTTCGATCATCATATCAGCTCATATACGTCCCCACCGAGAGGCTCGAGCCTAACCTGAATTAGGGCGATCAGGCCTTAGTCGACCACGCGGGCCCAGTGCGGGTTGGTCAACTTCTTTCGATAAACATTCGTAATAATTAGCATTGTTTTAACTTTATTCTACTAATTTTCCAAAAATTACATAAAATAACGTATCACTCCAGATTATAAATAAACAAAATTGACATTTCTTAAAAAAACTGACGATTATAAAATGAATTAGTAGCGTCGGTGGCTCAACCGGTAACGACTCGGTCCTCCTAACCAGAGGTAACGGATTCAAATCCGGACGGCCAATGTACCAATGATTTTTTCTAAACTTACGTATATATACTACCGATTGCTTTAACGGTTAAGGAAAACATCGTGAGGAAACCTACACATCAGATTCCAGATGTGTACGAAGGTCGCGTTGCACACGTCCGTGGGTGTTAATCTAAATACCCTACACGTGACTGCAGGTGATGCTAAGTGCAACACCATGCAACCACCGTCTATCCTTTGGATAACACGGTTAATTGTGCCACACGATAAGAAGAAGAATCAGATTTATCTCAATTTTTTTTGTATCTTCACACCGTATAAAAAATTGAACAATGACAATTAAAAGTATAATATTTATCTCCATTAGCTACAAGTCTTAGTCTTAAAAACTTCCTCGCTTTTCTGTACAATAAATGCTTTCATTTAGGTAGGAACTAGAATGCGAACAAAATGTAAGCAATAAATTGTGGTACAGTGCGACCAAATTCATCAGTTCAACTCCTTTCTGAATGAAGTACTACTGAAATACACAAAACTCCATCCATACATAATTTGAAGAGAACATACAAAATATACAGAGGTTGTACATCTGGGTGCAATTATAAGAACACACGTAACCATCATATCGACACAATTTGAGCGGTGATGATTATAGCCAGCTGTGTTTATGGTGTGGGCGGGGGAGGGCAGCAGAGCTCTGGTGCGTGAGGGGAGGAGGGAGCAGGGGGGGGGGGAGGGTGTGTGCGATAGCGGGAACAATGGTGTTTTCTTGACGTCGTCACGTCGTAGCTGCGGCCGTGCAGGCCAGGTGTAGCTCTGACACACTACCAAAGAGTAAACTTATAGCGTTGTTTAAGCAAAGGCAGCTACAATTTAATTTCCTAACTAAGCTCCTTTGTACTTGCAGTTGCAGTAATGCAAATATTGGTTGATTTTACGTTTTAGAACAATGGAGTTCATGGTTTTGCAATCGTATTCAAAAAAGACCTTTAGTTCCTTCGTTATACTTTTATTTTTCCAATGATTTATTTTTTTTAATAAAAACGGGTCATAAAATACACGGTGCCCTACAATACAGTGAATGAAAAGGGATGAAACTAGACCGAACACATATATAGATAAAAATCTAAGAAAGTGGATCCTAATAAACTTTCGAATGGAAGCTGTAAGCCCCAAAAAGATGATCCGACTATTGGTATATATAGAATATTTTTTTATAAATATTTATTTGTATACATATTATACATATACTTAGATTTTAATAGTCAATTTATAAATGTCAAGCATTTAAAAAAATCTTTAGTTTAAGAAGAAAACGCTCAAAGTTGACAAAATATATAAAAATCGTTAATCTTTTTTAATGTAAATTTATAATGCTCTGGGTACTTATTGTTCTAATGCTTAATGAGAAATCAATGCTCTAAAGACATTGAAACTTAGTGTAGCAAAACTTTAATACAGTGTTCGTATTTTGCCAGCGGAACCCTAAAAAAGATTTACATAAACATTAACTCCCTAGTGTAGTCTATAGAGACCACAATGGACCAGAATTTACTCAAAAGAAATTAGGACACAAATGCTCAGAGTAATAGAATGTCAGAATGAAGCGATGATATCATGTTTATCAATTTCTACGTCAAATGCAGTTATAGTTTTTCTAATACATGGAAATGTTAATGCGACTAGGTCATCAATTTCTTGGTTATAAAGGTAAGCTACTTATACAGCATAGTTATGATAATAGAGGGCTTTGTCTCAAACATCATTTGCACGAGTTACTTGGACATACTATGAGTAAAATTTTCTTGTATCTATTAAAAATATTAGGAGGATCTTTGTAGATCCACAAAACATGCAATTATAAAACTAAACTAATAAGAAAGATATGATATTCCCGATGAAAAGGGAAAAACGTTTGTGCTTCTAAGAATTAATCGAGATTTACTAAATAAATATTATAGTGCTGTTAGTACATACCATACAAATGTCCGTGAATTTCATCTGAGTGATAACATCAGGGCTATCGCATTACTGCTATTCGGACTTGAACTTATGTACAAAATAATTATTATCAAAGCAGTAACTACAAACCGTGTAAAACTATAAAAAATATGTTTACAAAATAGAGTATATTGAATAATTAAGAAGCAAAAATTTTAATTAAGTACCTAGATAATAGAACGATTTGCACGCACAATGCCAGATACCTACCTACGCACAATCTCAAAAATCTTATAAAATAAGATTAATGGCTCAAACGCACAATGCCACAGACTAGACAATGCTTAAAAATAAAAATACGCAAAATTCCGGAAGTTAGAAATTAGAGTGGTGAAGATCGCGGGAAGCCGATGGATGCGGGCAGCGCAGGACCGGTCGTCTTGGAAATCCTTGGGGGAGGCCTTTGTCCAGCAGTGGCCGATTTTTGGCTGATATGATGATGATGATGGAAACTTTCTCGTTTTCCCTGGGTATACTGCAACCCAAAAGGTGCCAAAGATACCGTTAGCCCTACTTTGGAATACTTTGCTTTGGGTACGGAAACCTAAAATCTCAAAGTGAAAGGAGCTCAACCTACAACCGCTAAGTATTTTATTCGATCATGGAAACAAAGTTATACCCAAAACTACGAAGTTACTCTTTTTACTACAGTGAAGTAAAATATCCTATATATACAAATGAACTAGAGCTTAAATAGAGTGGCAACCAAGACCAGGGCGAAGATCAGTAAGTAGACCAGCTGCCTGATAGTCAGATCACTTCGTTATTTCTGGGCGATGCTGGGTGACACTGGCGGAAGGTCAACACAAACTGCGTGCACACTGCAAGAGGCCTATACACAGCAATGGGGTGGTGTGGGCATATACATATATACATTTTTAGCCCATGGTATTTTGGTCATGAAGACAATTCTATTCAAATCTCTTTTCAAAAAGTCATAACCCTCATTTGCTGTGCTGTAGTCGAGTAAAATATCTAGCCTATGAAAAGATCACGAATCGATTGAAACCTCGTTTGTCAAAGTTTTCTAATAAAGACGACATGACGCGACGCTAAAATGGAATACACACCTACTACATATGTACTTATGTACTTACAATTTTTTATAAATATTTGAACAAATATTTAAATTAATAAAAAAATTATTAATTGTCCTAATTCAGGGTAATCTCATGCCCCTCGGTGGGGTCGTATATGAGCTGATATGATAAATAAAATAATGCAGCCGCATACCCACTGTGTCTGAGATTCAAATTTAAGCTATGCCCATTACGAAAGCGGACAAAATGGCCCCAGTGGCATATCGGATCCCACGGTATCGAACCCATATGGTATGTTGATAAAATGATGCTAGTCTACGGAATAATTGGTTCCGACTCGGAGTTTCCTGAAATTATTAGAAAATGTGCTACTTCCTACGAAAAAAAATGGTATGGTTTGTTACCAAAACCGGTTAGCTACCTAATCAGAAGTAAAAGAATCACCGATGTTCCCGAAAGTACTTTTCGGGAAAATTGGTTCCGACTCGGATTTTCTAGAAAGTATTAAAAATGTGCTACTTCCTGTGGGAAACAAAGTATGATTTATGTCATTTGATACTAAAACGGGTTAGCTACTAATCAGAAGTAAAAGAATCATCGGTGTTCCCCGTAAGTATTTCGCAACAGCTCTCTAAGGTAACCCAATCTAACTTACCTCAAAAACCGTTCTCATAGGTACTACTAGTATTATAAAAAGGCAGCGAAAAATATCGTAAGTGCAGAAGTTAAAGAGAGTGATATACGAATGTTACTTTGGTTTCACTGTGAACAGGGCACGGGGGGAGAGGTACCGGCCCGCCCAGAAGAGTGGGGGAGCGAATAAGCCGCGCAGCATCGCTACAAAAATAAACTACTTTTCCTTTCTCAAAAACTCGAACACTTTCACCTCTGCCGAAACCTGCGAGAAATTACCCACCGCGCATTAACATAGTTGCATATTCAGCGGTTTCACTATCGTTTGAAAACGCCATAGACTGGCGCCGTATTGACTACGTTTTATGTAATTATTGTTTATAACATCATCATCATCATCATCATCATCATATTAGCCGAAGGACGTCCCCTGCTGGACATATTCCTCCCCCAAGGATTTCCACGACGACCGGTTCTGCGCTACCCGCATCCAGCAATCCATCATTGTTTATAACATTAATATATATTTTATTGTTATTACGGTGTTATATTTTTAAAATATATACGATTTATAACATATCACTTCCCTTCATGATCGAATCAGTGTTTCAGCATCCGTAGGAGAATTTAACCAAGTAGCTCACCACCGCTAAACTCAATAAGCAATAGACGGCGCACATTGCTCGTAGAACGGACGACCGTTATGGTAGTAAAGCTATCGAGTGGCGACCGCGAACTAGAAGACGTAGCGTAGACAGGGCCTACCACTCTAAAATATTTTTTTAGGTTCGAAAATGAGCCAAATCGGTACAGGGGTTGTCCAGATATAGGGGGTTATAATGTTGAAAATATGGTTTCTGTACACACTACTAGAGATAACGCTGGACTGATTCTACATCGCACAAGCGTTAGTGAGTTCGAAAATCGAAAACATTAGTTGACAGTTTAGGGTGAACCACTCCCCCCCTTCCCTAGGGGGGGGGGGGGGCGTCGCTCCAAGTAGCTTGTAAGGTAGCCTAGCTGCCAAGGCTACAGGGGGTTGTTAGTGTGTAGTGCGGTCTTGGGCCTGTGCATATTTATTTACATATACCCTATGTATATATGTGTATGTATGCATATAGGCGCAGGGCTGTGAGTCCTACATAACCAGTACAGCCGGCTGTATTGGTATGCGTAAATGCATTTTCTCCCTTCCCTCCTCCGCAGTCCGAGGGAAAAAAAAAAGAGCGAACCCCTTGTTTATAGTAGAGTAAAGTAGGTATTAATTTAGGCATCTACTGGTTAACATTATATATATAGACCTACGGTAGTTACCATGATGATAAATCAAAAAAATTCGAGCGAGACCTACAGTACTCGCATATGATGTGTAACATGTGACAAAATACTTTATAAAAGGACGGCAAAGATACGGCAGACTAGGCTGTATGGTCATAGATACCTTTGCCTTTTCCGCGCTTTTGAAGCCTGAAAAAAGGACGGCAAAGATACGGCAGACTAGTCTGTATGGTCATAGATACCTTTGCCTTTTCCGCGCTTTTAAAGCCTGAAAAAACGCGACTTCCTGTTACAATGGGACACATTTCCGTCCCATTTCACGAAATCACTCCCACAAATTGCAGGAAAGCGAGAGCAAAGATGTTACACATCAAAAACCAAAAGGATATGCAGTAGGTAAGAAACTGTTGTACATTTCTGTCAAACGTCTAGAGCTGGGGGCACGGTAATAAAAGAAACTAGCAACCAACACGGGCACTGGCGTACCGTTTTACCGACTTTCAAAAAGAAACTAGCAACCAACACGGGCACAGGAGTAGCGTTCTACCGACTTCCAAAATGAAACTAGCAACCAACACGGGCACGGGCGTACCGTTCTACCGACTTCCAAAATGAAACTAGCAACCAACACGGCCACGTGCGTACCGTTCAACCGACTTCGAAAAAGAAACTAGCAACCAACACGGGCACGGGCGTACCGTCCTACCGACTTCCAAAAAGAAACTAACAACCAACACGGGCACGGGCGTACCGTTCTACTAACTTCCAAAAAGGAACTAGCAACCAACACGGGCACGGGCATACCGTTCTACCGACTTCCATAATGAAACTAGCAACCAACACGGGCACGGGCGTACCGTTCAACCGACTACGAAAAAGAAACTAGCAACCAACACGGGCACGGGCTTACCGTTCAACCGACTTCCAAAAAGAAACTAGCAACCAACACGGGCACAGGCGTACCGTTCTACCGACTTCCAAAAAGGAGGAGGTCCTCAATTCGGTTGTATAGTTTTGATGTTTGTTATCTTTGTTACTCCGTCATTTTTTTTCCTATGTTTTTTTTCATGTTTTAAGAGTAGTACCATAGAAATCTTATCAAAATCGGTTCAGTACTAAGAAATTAGCAAAAACAAAGAATGTAGCAAAATTGAACTCAGTTGTTATGATTGGAGTTGGAATTTTTAACGTGTTTAGCGTTCCTGTATCTTCGTTGTGGGTAAATGTAGGTCTAAAATTTTTGTTATTAAAAGTTACCAAAAATTTTAGCTACCACGTTTATTCCCAAATCAAAACTTTGTACCTAATATCAAAATTATTTTTCGCTTCTCGTGCTCGTAAATTTGTTATTTATGTCGATAGAAGGCAGCAAAAATGTTTTTTATGCTCTAGTACGTAAAGTATTATTTTCTTTTTTTAAGACTATTGCAATTGGGCCTTACATCCACATACACATTACACCTTCATTGATTATATATGTATTACTAAATACAAATTTAAGATGACGGGCGTACATTTAGTTATATAATAACAAATAACCCAAACACTACATCTGATGTACTCGTAGGTAGTCGATTGCATGCGGACGGATAGATTTGAATAATTTTGTTAAATTTAAAGAACTTGAAATATATTGTGGCAAGTGTATGTTCTAAAGTTTGGTTACTGTAGATTTAACGCTGTAATTTCAATAAATATATAAAATAAAATAAATCATTTTATAGTCAAACGATACAAGTTGAAAATTAGAACTTAATAAAAAAAATGTGGAGGGAGACTAATTATTTTTTTACTAATTTATTAGCCAAATTTGTTGTATTGTGGTTGAAAATCCATTAAATTATTAGTAATTAAACAATGTCTTCAGGTAGTGACGATCAAATCAAAGACGTGACTATCCACCCTCGCCGTACGCCGCTCTGGTGGCTATATGAACTTCTTGGGTAAAATCTTATGCTCTTGTTGTACAATCTACTATTTATTTTGAGTGTCAAATGTAACAAGAAGTAGGTAGAAAACTATGTGGTTGTGGAGCCGATTAGAACGCTAACTAAAGGTTCAGCCAAGACGCCCGCCTGCCTCGAGAGGACCAATGTCAGGGCTGGCCAGTTATCGCTCGCTTATCGGCCCATTGTGTGCCACTTACAATAAAACGCGTGTTTACATACGAGCACCACACACTCACACTGGGCAAAAAATACCATACACAGCGCGAAAACAATTAGAAGTCTGCATGGTCCGGAGCTCGGCTCTAAGAAACGAATGTTGTTCATAATACCTATAGATTTTGTTTTTATTTCGTTACTGGCATTGTTACTTTATTTAAACAAGTAAAATCGTCAAAACATGTTAATTATTAGAAATAGAAAACCACATTCTTACACCCATAAAATTCACAAAGGAATAATAACCGCCCAAGTACGAGTCGGACTCGCGCACCGAGGTTCCGTACCACCACCACACCTTTTGATGAGGAACCTTGAAAAACTGTAACGAGTAAATCAATATATTATTACGTACCTTTTCATTTCGATCAAGAGTTTTTAAAAAAGTTTTAAAATTTAAATTAAAACGAGGAGGAACTGTTTTTTTTTATTATGTACATCTTGAAAGTCCTGCTAGCCCCACCGGTGGAGCATAGCAGTGGGGGACATCAATCGCAAACGAATGGTGCGCGGTGGGCAACCCGCAAGCGGCTCGCCATTGATGTAGCACGGTGTGCGAGAATGTGCGCGTTGAATGTTCACACTTAGCTTTCATACATCCTCCGAGCACTTGACTTTTCGTTTTCTTTCCAACACCCATAAATGAAAGCACAACAACTACTCAAAAAATGTACTATGAGTTTAAAATGAGAAAAATGCGATCGAGCTAACTTTTTAAATCACTACTTGTCAAAATTGTACTGTCTGTTTAAAGATAAGTCATGACAAATTCTCTTTATTGCACAAACTATACAATTAAAAGCTAAACACAAAAACACAAAATCTTATGTAGGTAATATAGAAAAAAGGTTTTATTCTTTTTAGATATTCCAATGTAATTTATGCATTCATAAAAAAAAAAACAAATCGGTTTAAAAGAACTGCCGGACGGACTCAAAATAGATTTCTTTTTTTTCTGTTTTATTTCCTTTATTTAGGTGATTTTTGATGCTTAATAACACATATATTAATACATACCTTGATTTAAAAAAAAAAACAGCAAATCGGTTGGACGGAGTCATATTAGGTTTCATAATTTTGTTTAATTTGTTGAGAGGCGCGAAATTCAGGTGATTCCCAATGCTTGATGACAAGTTTGTGCATAAATAGTATGCATAAAAAAAATTAAGACAATCGGTTGGATAGAATAGCCGGACGGACTCTTATTACATTTTAGAGTGAGCGCGGTGCGCAATCCACTAGCCGCTCTCTGGGGTTATTTCCAATGCTTGACAAATCAGTGCCTTTTATTTAAAAAAAAGCAAATCGGTTGGATAGAACGGCTGGACGGACTCGCATTAGATTTCATCGATTCTTTTAAAATATTGATGTTCTTTATTATTCAGACCTGGAATCTTAGTGAGACTATGATTTATACTTGGCCAGTTTTAATATTTATAGGTTGTATTATAAAGTTTGCACAGTATTCACACAGAACAAAAAAAGTAAAAAAAACACGTTTCCTGCATTTTTTACAACTTTTAATTTTCGTTAGTTGCTAAACACATAATAATAACTAATAACAAATGTTCTGTGAAAAAGCCAGCCACGTATATAGTTCCAAAGATACAGACTTTTAAAGGACGGACAGACAGACTGACAGACGGATAGAGAGCATAGGCTTAGTAATAGGTTCCCATTACCGGGTGCTGAACCCTAAAAATTGGACAACTAAAATTAGGTAACAGATAAAGTTAACCAAATTCACGAAGCACAGATCAGAAGGGGATCACAGTGCCGCACTTGTAATGTAACCCTCCATCGTACTAGCGAGCGTCTCGCGACAATACACAATTTTCATACGAACGAATTGAATTATTAACGTCTCTGGGTACAAGCCCTTTTGAGACAATCTTCAAATGAACATTTTGACATGAAGTCAAAGAAGAAGAGAGAATGTAATAAACATTTGAACGAGCGATGTTAGGTTGCTTCGCTCGCTCATCATTATCGTCATCAATTTGCCAAATAAACTTTCCTGCCAACTTTATTATGGGTTACAATAACAGGGATATAACAGGGCTTTTTAACCCGTCATTCATTCGTTCATGTGCAAATGTGATACTGTCGAGAGACGCTCATTCCATCGTGCCACTACAACAACAAATCTTTTTATATAAAATTCAATTGTCATATGTATGACGGAGCATCACTTGAGAACCACACGTCGGATTGAATTTTTTAATCTTTTCTCTCGCCTACCTGCAATCCGTGGGAGTGATTTTTAAAAAGGGACGGAAGTGTGTAACAAGAAATGCGTTTTTTCAGTCATGAAAGCTAAGGAAACATGGCTATGCCGCCTAATGCGAAGCGTAAGGCCAAGCTCCTAGTAGGGCAGAGACTGGATCGCGCCCCTCGAGGCCAAAAGGCCAGAAGGAAGTTTTGTACTTAAGTGAAATGTTACACATCATATTCAACTACTGTAAGGCTCGCAAGTTTTTTTTTGTGTTTTTAATTGTCAAGAAAAGGTTTGTATATAGAAAAACTCCGCGAGCCGCTTGCGAATCGCGCACCGCGCAACGAGGGCGAAGCCACGGGCAACAGCTAGTAATAAAATATATAATGGCACTGTGATCCCCTTCTGATCTGTGCTTCGTGAATTTGGTTATCTATATCTGTTACCTACATTTGGTTGTCCAATTTTTAGGGTTCCGTACCAGGTATATCTTATCGTTAGACACACACACACACACACACACACAAGCTCCTCAGCCGCTCGAAAGTAATAATAATAATATTAAGCACATATCATACAAGACTGTAAATAGGATTCTATGCACTATGAGAGCCAGAGACCGATATATTTACATATATACTACGTTTTAATAAACAAACCTGTTCCCTACAATACACATATTATTTTTGCTCTATGTGGAAATCGAACCTAAGACCCTCAGCCTAGCAATCAGGAGTGCTAACATTACGACACCGAGCCAATTCATAAAAAGACAAGTCTTTCATGTTAAAATAGTTTTTTAAATTTTTTATTTGTTTTTTGTTCGAACGCGCATCACGTGAAGATCGGATTGTAAAAAAACTTTGTGTAGTGACAGCGTATATCCCGGATTAAATAAATAAAAAGTTTTTTTTTATTATCTCGTACGTAGTTAATTTTGTAACGTCATCATAAAGAGTGCATTTAAGCTGTAAACTTCCCTAATAAAATAAATACAATTTAAACGACGACCGGTCCTGAGCTGCTCGCTTTCAGCAGCTTCCCGCGACTTTCACCACCATAAGAGAACTTTACTACCCTATGGCCATCTGTGCTACAAGCTATGTGCCCTGCCAAGTGGAAATCCTTGGGGGAGGCCTTTGTCCAGCAGTGGACGTCTTTCGGCTGATATGATGATTGATGATGATGAAATAAAATTAATAAAAATATAAAATATCTTGAAGATTGACCAAAAATTAGTACGAACAAAAACCTTAGATAAAGTACAACGTTAGTTTACTCAGAGGTCCATTATAATTTGACTGACTCGGTGGCTCAGTGGTTAGTGCCCTTGACTACTGATCCGAGGGTTGTGGGTTCGATCCCCACCCAGGGCAAGCATTTGTGTGATGAGCAGATTTGTTTGCTCTGTGTCTGGGTGTTATATATCTATATATGTATGTATTTAAACTTATATAAGTATGTATATCAGTCTCTGGTAACCCATAACACAGGGAATCCTACTTTGGGGCCAGATGACCATGTGTGATTTGTCCCAGAATATTTATTTATATTATAATTAGATGTGGACGTATCTGACGTGGGAATGGTAAATAAACAAGTGACGGAAAAGATGGAAGCGGGCTTACCACGATTCCCTAATGCAATGTGGTTTACTGGAACCATTAAACATATTTCTTTCTTTATTTCAATAGAAGTAGATATCTTATCTTCATGCCGGTACACATAACAGTGTTAACATTGATCAAGCAAGTCATGGTGGTAGCCTGACAGGTGGAGTTAATAAATGACCTACCACTATGAAAACCGAACCTTCTAAGTATGATCCGCCGGGAATCGAACCCGCGACCTCCTGATGAGATGCGAGTAGACTAATCACTATACCACAGAACCGGTTTACTTCTTGACCAGCCACGTATGAACCACGAATAGTTTGCTGCAACCGACTACAGTGCAGCTGAAATGTCCGCGATCGTGACTGCTAACATTCCAAGACTCAGAGTGGTATTCGATAAGAAGTGTGGAGCTGTAACTCTGAGAAATATTTTTCCTTGATACCACGAGGCACCGAAAAAAAAAATTCAAGCGAGACCTACAGTACTCGCATATGATGTGTAACATGTGACAAAATACTTTATAAAAGGACGGCAAAGATACGGCAGACTAGGCTGTATGGTCATAGATACCTTTGCCTTTTCCGCGCTTTTAAAGCCTGAAAAAAGCGACTCCCTGTTACACATTTCCGTCCCATGGGACACATTTCCGTCCCATTTCACGAAATCACTCCCACAAATTGCAGGAAAGCGAGAGCAAAGATGTTACACATCAAAAATTCTCACTAGCATATTTGACGTGATGCTTTGTACATAAATAGTTACTTGAAACTACCAATTAGCATAGCCCGATAGTTTTCTCGAGGGATCTGGAGAAAACTCATTTTTAAGTTTTCGTACGTTATTCTGGATGGACGTGATTTTTACACAGAGATAGGGGTGATGGAAAGTGCCAAAAACTATTAATTAGCATAACCCGTCATAAATTCCGAGTGACCTGGAGAAAAGACATTTTCACCCACTAATAAAAACAGTCCCCGAAGGCAAAGCTTACAAAAGCTAATAATAATTCATTCATTAGAAATTATTTTTTCCTAGCAAACGTATAGCTTTCAACAATTTTAAAATCGTTAGTTGAAAATTTCATTTTACTCTCTGCAAATTGTCGATGAAGCCATTGTTTGCATTGTGACGACGATAAGAGTAGTTTTCTGTTTGTACGTACTTACTATGGTTATATATCGTGCGCCATACAAAGTTGACGTAAATCGTACAGCTTCGTTTATTTTGAGTGATCGCGATCGATTAGACAAAACACGCTGAGTAAAATACTGGTGCAGTACTCGCGACTTCGTGCGTGGTTTTCGAATTTAGCAGCCCGTCAATCCCATTGGGGTTAATTACGATTTTCCAGAATAAATTCAATAACCTGTTCACACCTTTCAAAGTTAGATTTTTTAATTTGGGATTTTTAATTTTTTAAATAAATTATCGTAAAATATGCTAGATATGGTATAACTGTATAATATGCCATATGTAATGTGTCTAGGAAACCACTAAAATGGTATCCTCCATACAAATTGAATAATGTTTGAAGGTCCTACGAGAAGGTATGTTCTCCTTAAGGGAGTTCAAATTATTGTAGGACGTGACGTTACACAATTATTATTTATAGGGTACTTATCCTATCTATTTCTATTTTGAATCATTGACCTACCTAATCTATTTTGGCGATAAATAATGGATGTATCATAGAATATGTTACAGCACAGCGCCAGCGATTTTTACGTGATCGAAGGCTTTGTGGAATGTCCACGTACAAAGAGCCTTACCGTTGCGGCATACTCTACATAAGGCCTGAAACACGGACCTAGTTTATCGGTACCTGATATTTTATAACAAGCTCCTAATCCTAATCTAATCTACTCGATTCTTGCCATCTTTCCCCAAGAAACCTATATAGTAAAATCTCAGAAAATGGACTACCAATGCTTATTTGGAAGAATAGTACGGTCGAATTGTAAGAGAAGTCAAAATTGTTATGTTATGAATATATTTTTAGTTAAAATGAACTTGGGAGGCCCCCGATATTAAAGGAAAAAAAAAACTTTTATGTTATTAATACATTTTTTAATAACTATAAATTTAAAATTAAAAAAAAATCCCTAACATTGGGGACATTAAGTGATTTTTTTACTATCCGAAAAGCAGAACGGTAGGGATGTTTCACATAATACTGAAGCAACTTCCCGCAAGTAACCAATGAAAACAAAAAAGTTCTAAGCTTTCGATAAAAGTTTAAAAAACTTAAATAAAAATCGACTTCAAAAATAAATTCTGTCAAAAGTATGAAATAATATTTTTATATTTAAATACCCGAAATTAACCAACAACAACGAAATCAAAGGAAGATACGGAATTAAGGGCCTACAATTTTATTGAGGTCATATAAAATTTTAGGGCTGCCTTCGATTTCCCTTGGATACCATCATCAGATCCTGATTTGGTGACAATAGGACCACTTCGGGAGAATACTCTTTCGAGTAAAAAAGAATTTTGAAAATTAGACCACAATTGACAGAGAAATCGGTGAACATATACATAAAAAACCGGCCAAGTGCGATTCAAACTAGCACAAATGGTTCCGTACCAAAAACTAATTTTCATCTACAGTGTTATGTTTAGTTATAGATAAAACTACTAGATGTCGCTAGTTTCTAAACAATCGGATTTTGGAAATTTATTTTGTCCTGTAAGAATGGAAGAACTAGATTTTCTCATAGACTTTCCTGAAATCTATGCATTTAACCACATTAACTGTGATTTTTCAAAATTTTAGGCCCATTAGTTTCGGAGATAAGAGGAAAAAGGTAAATTTTCGCCTATTTTCTTAAAAACCTCTTAACTATTTATCTCCAAATGATAAAAATAAAATATACTTGAGATTCTCACAACAACCCCTTTCATTTGATATATCACACAATATAGTTAGCAAAACTTCTTTTACATTTTCTAGTTTACCTCCCAAAAGTAGTCCCATATGTTTAAAATTGATCTATTAACGTTACATGTCCGTCTTTGGGTCACCGACTTACATATGTGTAACAAATGTCAACTCAATCGGTCGGTCTAGTAGTTTCTGAGAAAATCGGCTGTGACAGACGGACGAACGGACACACGAGTGATCCTATAAGGTTTTCGTTTTTTCCTTTTGAGGTACGGAACCCTAAAAAAATAAAAAATACGTACAATGGAACATAAAACCTTCTCCTTTTTTGAAGTCGGTTAAAAATGACATGACATGAATTAGCCATTTTTAGTCTAAGTATTTGTTCCTTGGACAAAGTTTTTCAGTTTCTTGATTATAATCTGCTTTTTGCCGCTTTTTGGCGAAGAAGAAGTCACTAGAATAGTGTAGTGTAGGTAAATGAACGTAGAGTAGGCTTCCACACAGCTGGCAACGGACGCAGTCGCACAATAAATAACAGATCACGTGCTTGCATCGCACGTGCCGCCGCCGCTGCCCTGTCATCACAGTTGAACGAAAGCATTGAAATGTGTATACCGGATTTTTTCGCTTTTTTATTTTTGGGTTCTCTACATGGTACTCGTACCTTTTTTGTGTTGACTGACTCGGTGGCTCAGTGGTTTGTGCTCATGACTACTGATCCAAGGGGTTGTGGGTTCGATCCCCACCCAGGGCAAACATTTGTGTGATGAGCAGATTTGTTTGCCCTGTGTCTGGGTGTTAAATATCTATATATGTATGTATTTAAACGTATATAAGTATGTATATCAGTCTCTGGTTACCATAACACAGGGAATCCTACTTTGGGCCAGATGACCATGTGTGATTTGTCCCAGAATATTTATTTATTTATTTATTTTATATATGATTTTTTGATTCGTAAAAAAGTTACATAGTTTTTTCTTTAAAACTAATATTACCTTTAAAAACGTAAAAACGTTTTAGTATAAAACCAATAACAAAATATTTTTATACAGGTGTAACAAAATTGGCGTAGGTCCCGTCAACTGGGGCTTCTACTCATTATACTGAACAAATTTTGTTCCACGACATTGTAGCAATCGCAAAAAAAACTCTTCATACAAATTGATCAGCAGATCGACTAATTTTTTGTGCATTTTTGTATGGAGAGACCAAATATCTTTTTTGAGAATTGATTATAGGTTACTTAGGAAAAGTTGTTCAGTATAATGAGTAGAACCCCAGAACAGATCCTACACCAATTTTGTTACACGCCATATGTATAATATGTATAATATCAAAGAAGTCCTGGGTATTTCCCGCCTTGAAACAAACTTTTATCGTAACCCTTGGGTGGTTCGACAGCTTGGTATAGAAGTAGATTTTTTTCTTTAAAAAAATCATTCGGCGAAGCGAACCATGCTAAATAGACACTATGTGAGTGTTAGTGCCACGAACGAAGCAGTGCACATCGTTTTTGATTATTTATAGGACAATTTAGCTAAAATTTATACAACAACGGTCAGATCTTAAAACTCACAGGCCAATCGCTGTTTCCTATTTAAATCTTTCTATATCTATAAAAACCTCGTGTCATGGTGTTTGTGTTCGTACTCCTCCGAAACGGCTCGACCGATCTTCATGAATTGTTTTCAAGCCCGCTTCCATCTTCGGCATCATCGTCGCTTACGATCAGGTGAGATGATGCCAGAGTTTACCAGTTGTGAATATAAAAAAAAACAACGTTTGCCGGGTCAGCTAGTCAAAATATATAATTCTGACCTAAATACGATAAAATAAATCATCGTCATCATTATGTCAGCCGAAAGACGTCTACTGCTGAACAAAGGCCTCCCTCAAGGATTTCCACGAACACCACCGGTTCCAGAACGTAGATTTTGGATATCAGCCGAAATACTGATGCTGTACATAGAACTCCGCCTTGAGGCTTGGATCTACTTACAGATGGACTTAATTCACAAAATGATACTTACAAGAAAAAAACATCAACGAGATCTTCTATTTTTAACACGATTTATGCCTTATTTATGCGCATAATAACGGAATCGAATTTGATTTTCAAAAGTGGAAAAATGATATTCCTTGTTTTGTCATTCATGAATCGAGCGGAGCGGTGATGGCGAGCTGTCGAGGCGCTCGTCCTTGACCGCGGCAGCGCAGCGGCCAGGCGCCCGCGCCGCGCTCGCTTGCCCTCACCGCCCGCGCCTGCGCGCCTGCGCTCCCCCGCTGCAGCCGCGAGGTCAGAGTGCGCTTACTGCAATCCATCGCTTTATAACGTGCCACTAATCAGATGACTTCCTCAAATTTATACCTAACGTGCTAACACACTTCACTACAGAGTTTGAGTGCGTTTGACTGCATCTCACCTGATCGGAAGTGATGATGCAGTCGAGAATGGTACACGCAAACTCAAATATTGCCTCGTCTGGAAGTTCTCCAAATTATAGGATTCGGGAAACACTGACGCAGGCAAAGAGTTACACTGCATAATAAATGAAGCGTAACGCGTCATGCAGAAAGGTGGAACATCAACAACAAAGGGAATCAGTCCCTCACTGCGTCTCGTTGACTGACGGTGGAATAGAATTGGGGGAATGAGGTCGTGAAGTTCTTGTTCACACTCTCCAAAACGAATTCGATAGAATACCGATAGACAGATGACTTTGTAGCGATGCTTAATTTGGAGCTTGTTGTTGACTAGCTCGTCATCACCATCGAGTCTCAGCTGATAGCAGACTAATCCATCCCAAAAGTGTGAACAGTACTCTATACATGAGCGGATCTGTGCTTGATATAAGGTAAGCAGCTGTCCGGGTGTGAAGTACCGTCTCATCTTAGAGAGAATGACCAACTTCATTGCAGCAACTTTTGCCTTGGACTATATGTAACGATCGAAATTAAAATTGGGTGTAAAATCCACGCCGAGGAGCTCCAGGTGATCAGATATCTAAATCGATTCATTCCAGAGAGTTGGAGTCAAGCTGAAAGGACTCCTTTTGGCGGAAAAAAGACACGCCTGTGTGTAAGAGGCATTAAACCTTACGAGGTTAGCATCACTCCAATCAGACACTGCTTGAAGTCATAGGTTCATGCGCTCTATCTTGGCCTCTCTCAGAAAAAGTCAGCGCTGTTAGCTCGTGCACTGGACAGATATCTATCCACAACTGTGCTTTCATTCGCATACCTAATAATACCGGGTTTGAGCGGATCATTTACTTGAAATTTATCCATCAACGACCAATCGAATTGATAATTCCCTCAGGAAATCAGCTACCCAGTTACACAAACCCACAGGAAGACCATAAGAAGGAAGCTTGCCAATAATACTAGCGTGCCAGACCCTATCAAAAGCCTTCAAGATGTCGAGAGACACACCGAAAGCTTCACCATGTTTCTCGATGGTATCGCCCCATATAATGCGTAGCATACACTAGATGATCTCCAGTGGATCGACCTTGGTGAAATCCGTATTGTTAATCACTAAAGACGTCATTGCCTTCTAGGTTTGCTAAAATGCGGGTGTTCAATACACGTTTCATAATCAAACAGAATACGAAGATGATTGTTATCGGGCGCTTGTTTGCAAGATTGGCACACGACTGCCTTTTTTGGACATCAGTTGCACTTTAGCCAGCTTCCAGGACTTTGTCCCAGGACCTGTTTCAAGAGAGGCATTACAGCGTGTCAGAACAGGAGATAACTCAGGAGCGCAGTTTTTCAAAACTATAGCTGGTATACCTTCAGGTCTACTGGCTTTATTTACGTCAAGATTGCGAAGTGTTTTAAGTACCATCTTTTGCTTCATACGAATAGGGGGGATTGTGGAGTATCGCAAGAAGATAACTGGAGTGGTATACTATTCGCTGTATCAAGCGTGAATTTTTGGCAAACAAGATTTGCATTCTCAGTTGAAGTATGAGCCTATGATCCGTCAGGTTTCAGCAGAAGACGAGCGGAAAAAGTTCACCTCGACCGATTTAGCCAGGGATGAGAACGCCATACTCCCAGAAGGGTAGGAAACAAGTTTCGATCCAATACGACTTATATGGTCGAGGCGTGTTTTGCGCAGCGTCTTTTTGTAGGACTTGATCGAATCCGAAACACGGAGATCCGCAGAAGAACTAACGTCATCGACATAGCTCTACTCTTAGAATTTGTAGCAGCAATGAGCAAGGCATATTGCTAGCAGAACCGGAAGGATTATCGACGTAAGATGTGGACGGCTCCCGCCGGCAGACAGACTGTTGATCTAGTAAAGCTATCAGGAAGTTGTTGGATGCATGGGTACAAAATAGAACCTACACAATCATGGTGGAGACCTCTGTGCACCAGTCGAAGTCTTCCAGCTAATACAATGGCGAAGAACAGATCAGATCTGCTAACAATTAATTTATGAATTTAAATTTTGACAATGAAGTATTTTGAAACACGTGGTAATTAGGGCTTCAGCACTGTGCCCTTGAACGGAATTAAACAGCTTAGGTACTTTGTTTGTATTCACTTTATTAACGGTATAGGTTCTTAAAAGGCTTCAAGACTATTTTTCTATGTATGGTTATCAAGATTATTAACGACCGCAAGGTAGTTTAGCTTTGTTTGAGGGTTTGCGACGATAAAAATTTTACTGTATTGGATAAAACATCTTGTTTATTCTATGAACAATGTTAGTTTTCATTTTCTATACGAAATTTTGATTTTAAGGACTTAAAACATAAATTCGTCATGAATTAATGACCTGGCAGAATGAAGGGCATTGTTTTTTAAAAATAATATCGTGATTATTTTGCTATATTAGTTTTTGATTAAGTAAAAAACGTATTATAATATATTTTTTTAACTTTTGCTTTTCAAAATTAACATCATTAAGAAAAAGAGTAAATAATAAGTATAATTAAATTATAATATAATAATAACAGAGCCACCTCAGTCACAGAAGGTTTTTATCACTTATCACGTAACAGTGTAAGTAAAATATTTGACGTTTATGAATAAAAGAAATGAAACCCCGCTGGTAGTTGTTGCTGTGCTGTAGGCTGTACGTGTACAGAAACAGAACACTCAGTTGTAGTGATTCTTAGTATTGCAAACATGTCCTACCTACAGTATACCTACACATTCTCCACGTGCCAGCAACCGCTTCAAAATAAATAACAAAACATTGTTTTGATTGTATTGGCTAATCAGCATTTAATTGCAGTCAAGTGTAGCTTAGTTTGTAATTGCGTGCCTCGCGGTAGTGCGGAGTTGGATGCCATTTAAAACCAATATTACCTACCACAACAAGTTCACTGAATAATTTGACAACCATAACAAATCAATAATCATGAACATTTCGTATAAACCAAAAACACATAACCTACCTGAAGCGGCAGTTGCAGTGCTAATACGGTGATAGTGGTCTGGAGTTAGTGGTCCTGGCGCTGGTGGTGGCAAGAAACACTTGTCGTGGTTGCTCGGCGGTGCTGGGTGTGGGCTAGGGACCTGGGGCCACGCGGGGCCCGGTTCGACGGAGTCGGTGCCCATATCGATGTACCCGTGACGGTCCAGGCGGCGCGCGGGCCAACATCGCAAGCACGCGCCGCCACGCTCCCTTACGCACTCAATCGTTGCCGTACTCAAGCCGAACCAGTAATGGACGCGACCAACCCGGGAGCGGTTCACGGCAGGATTGAGTTGAGGGAGTAGAAGCTGCGCGCAACGCGCACACTCCACGCCACGTGTGCGGGCACGCCGGCCCGCAACGTGCACACCAGCCGGCACGTGCCCTTCGCCGGCGCCGGCTCGCAGCCTTACGCTCCCTACACCCCCGGCCGGACCCAACAACCATCGGAGATCATCTCGCCCGACACGGGACCGACGACGACGGCACCTTATCGAGCCGGGTCAGACAAAAATCACAAAACGACTACACTACCGCAAGAAACGATAACTACTGCTGGCTTATCTCACGTGACCTTGTGACTCACTGAACTACGGCTATTGTACGTATGTGACTGCCGCACGGAGACCGTTCTAGCGATTTACTAGCAATGATACGCAAAAAAACTTACATAAAAATGCCAGTCGTTATAAGTTAAAAAAAAATATTCCCTTTAAAATTATAAACTGCAATTTAATTACGGCTTTGTATTAAGAAAAATAAAAATTAAAATTTTAGGAGCCGAAATTTGTTTTTTACTACAGTAGTTACCTAAGCAGAGAACCCAATTCAAATTCTTTGCTTCGTTTTTCTTAACACATAAAAAAGCAAAACTCAAATCAATGCAAAATTCAACCGTAATCATAGGCCTGCTTCGTCTGTGCCAGACGGTTTAAACTGTCTCACAGAAGACGTTGCGTTAACTTAGCTGCTAAGGTAACAAAACGGAAACCCTAAAACTTTTAGGTATAAAATTTCATATGAAAAGAGTTTTTATGCTCAAATATGACAAATGCTTAGTGTGCCAAGTGTGAATATATATATACACGTTCTATAAACTTGAATAATGCACATGAAATTTTTAAATAGTTGTGTGAATATGAAAAAAACTAGTAGGTAATATTTTTTTTTGTATATTTACAAACATTTCTGTAATCAAATCTCGATTTATTACTAGGAAACCAAAAATCGGGCTGTAAGGAATCGACTATATAGTGATTTATCTGCGGGACTTGTATAGTAAATGAAAATATGGATTATGTGAAAACCCCAGGTAGGTACGTATGAGGTGAGAGCCTGTATGACCACGGTGCGGCGGTTACTGACTGGCTAGTAGGTTTACAATTGCTTTAAAAGGCAACAGCGATTACAAAATATAAGTGCACCCCAAGGTAAGTTTATTAGTTCCAATGCCATGATACAGATGGCGCTGCATAACAAAAGTAAGTACATGTTATGATGTACATGTTACAAGATATTCAGTTTAATTTATTGATGTGTAACATCTTTGCTCTCGCTTTCCTGCAATTTGTGGGAGTGATTTCGTGAAATGGGACGGAAATGTGTAACATGGGACGGAAATGTGTAACAGGAAGTCGCGAAAGCACGGAATTCTACTTTACGAGAGTCTGACTCGCACTTGGTCTGTTTTTTTCGTTACTGTCAGATCCGCCACCCAGGTACAATATCTTCATCAAATCTAACTAACCTAAATATTTTGTCACATGTTACACATCATATGCGAGTACTGTAGGTCTCGCTCGAATTTTTTTTAAATTAGGTAGGGTTTTAAGTTCTATTTTACAGGTTTTAAGTAGGTTTTACACGGGCACTCGGGCTATATGGCGAACATCCCGACGACGCGCTGTAAACTCGACTGCTAATGGTTTAAACGAACTCGTATCAATCAGTTTTGGTAACAATGCACAGAAAATAGTAGTACCTCTAGTAGTTTTTCGCAAAGTATCTATTCACTTGAAAAGTTGCTCATTGGTGCACTCCGTAGCTACATTATTTATTAACCTTCGAAGAAATCCTAGAAATATCACTAATAATTACTTCATTTAATTAACTTAGGAAAATGGAATCTGTACAAATGAAGTTTCTACTGTAGCAGCAGTATAATCAAGTTTCCAATTCCATATAGGTAAGTAAATCAAGACTTTCGTTAAGGGTTGCGTAGCAAATTGTCGTAGCGCCCGCCCCTGCCGTAGCGACTACGTGCTACGCGGAGGGATTGAATCGCTTGAGCTTTAAAAACCGACAAAGGAAATGTATAAAAAGTAATTTAAAAATACTAAAAATTTTAATCTTGCCTTACGTTTTTTAATAGCCCCTCCCTACTAGGATCCCTTACAATATTGATGTGTTCGTCTGTCCGTTCGTCACAGACAGTCTTAGCTTGTCAGCTTTGCATAAATATGGCACAAAAACAGTGAACCTAAATGATAATTTTATCTTTCGATGTTAAATTTATTATTGGTATCCAATATAAAGGTGTGAATAATTTATTTAGATTGAACCTTCTCTTTTGCATTGGGGCATCTTTAAATTAATACAAAAACATAATAATATAATGAATTGTGATGGCAAAATAAACTGTACGGCAGCCCGCACTCAACTTTCAAGTAATTTTTTTCATTATTTC
Source organism: Coleophora flavipennella (assembly GCA_947284805.1). NCBI lineage: Eukaryota > Metazoa > Arthropoda > Insecta > Lepidoptera > Coleophoridae > Coleophora > Coleophora flavipennella. Next base: position 31,888,512 of record OX369308.1, read on the forward strand.
TTTCATACAAAAAATGAATATTTAAAAAAAATAGTTTTGATGAATTCATATTGCATGATAAAATATACATTTTTTCGTAATACATGACAGTTAAATAACTTCAACCATTTTTGAGTAATTCGCAAGTTTCAATTTATTTGTAAGAGAACCATACAAATACATTTTTCCCAAACCAATGGGTATTATTATACAATAGACAAACATAAGCAACTACGACGTCCAAATTTCATGAAAATCGTTAGAGCCGTTTTTGACGAAAAAAAATCTGTTTTTGATGTATGTATGACAGCCACTCTTCAGTTTGACGATACAAAAATTTAAAAATCCTTTTTATTCTAGATAAATATACTTACTCTACCCTACGTACGTACCTACCCTTGTACTACGGGGTCGGGTAAGTGAAAATCGAAGTTAATTTTAATGAAGAACGATTCTCGAAGAGATCTATGATTTCACTAAAGAAACTAGTAGTCCAGCATTCATAGTTTTCGAGATTTGGCGATTTTAAATTTCACAGTTATCTCAAAATTAAGATCTGGCCTAGATCTATGATTTTGCCCAAAAAACTAGTACTCCAGGATCAATAGATTCCAATTTTGGTGTTTTTAAGTTTGATAGCTATTATCCAAAATTAAGATCTCGATCTAGTTTCAGAGTTATGGCAGTTTTAAATTTGACAGCTGCCATTCGAAATCAAGATCTCGTCTAGATCTCTCATTTCTCTTAAGAAATAGGTAACCTGGGATCAATAGTAATTAGATATATTTTTTGACGTCCCTACCTTACAGGAAGGACACTCTGAGCTTCACTCTACGCGAAGCTCGGCCTGCGGTCTCGCGGTTCGTTACTTGGATCTATGCAAAAGGGTATATAGTTTGTATGGCGGCCTTTTTGTTTTTCTGCCATTAAGAATTTTTTGGTCACCTGTCAAATGAGACCAAGATAAAACTTTGCTCGATAATTATGGATACAGCTGTTATAAGTTCAGGCTTACTTCCTGATGAGAAGCAACTAGGTTTCGAAGATCTGAAAGATTTCCCATACTCACTAGTTTTTAAAGTTGTAATACATTACTTTTACCTTCGATGGCTCCTTCTAGGAGAACCATGAAACTCGGTGTCGCTGATCTTTTGCGATCACAGCAACGCTTTCCTAGTTCCTATTGTGTTTTATGGGTATCATTGGGTTCGTCTTGACACGCCCTTTACAACCGTATTCGACCAATGTATCTCGACTTGGCTTTTTGACAAGTATATGCCAAAATTTTACTATTTTTTCAAATTTTCTTTTTCTTCGCCGTATATCTTCACTGTTGCTGTTTGATAGCAAAGTTTTTATCCACACTTCGAAAGAGCTTGAAAAAAGATAACGATTGATACTTTAAACAAGGGTCATAGCGTTTATGATTCCAAAGTTAGCGTCATTTGAAATCACGAACCCCAGCGAATTTTTTCCAAAACAGCGACACCTCCTGTCCCCCTCCCGCCGCGCGTGGTGCGCGTCACAGTTCTCGCTAGGCGTGACAAATTCTTTGATATTTTGGCTATCAAAGGATTTCATTAAAGAACCCCGTACCAAAAGTATGGAAAATGTGGTTTCAGTTAAATATTCTGAGAATTTGATATAATATAGATTTTAACATCCTGAACAAAAGTATCTATGGGGGCTACCACTGTTGCCGAGTCCCTTTCAGAGTTACGACTGATTTTGTATCAGACAACAAATCATTAATTAGATGCAATTACCAACTATTTATTTAAACAATTGACTCTTATTAATTAAATAAGATTTAACGAGTAACACTATTTTTCTTTCATTATACCCGTTATTAATAGTTTGTTTTGTCTGGTAGGTACTACTGTAAAAATATGCGTGCATTAAAATGCACAAAAATATGTTCCAATGATCTGTGTGTCGTTGTTATAAGAACTTCGTAAAATATTTATGAAACGATTTATTTTGCACTTAAGAAAGAAGCTGGAGGTGTCATATTACTGATATTACTGTCACTGTGACAAGGTGCGAATTGGTACTAGAGTCGATTTGGGTACAAAATCAGTCGTAACTCTGAAAGGGACTCGGCAACAGTGGTAGCCCCCATAGATACTTTTGTTCAGGATGTTAAAATCTATATTATATCAAATTCTCAGAATATTTAACTGAAACCACATTTTCCATACTTTTGGTACGAGGTTCTTTAGCATAGTGCTAATAGTTACGGAGTTACACCACAAAACTCTATACCCATTGAGCGTTATCATCTAATTTTAGGAATGACCCTAGATAGTAATGTCACTTTGATTTTTTTCTCAAAAATAGCTCTAACAATTTGGATGAAACTCTGTACGTTTCTATAACTGTATATAGCCTACTACGCTGTAGTTCGTTATTCCGGGGAAAATATGAATAAGGTAACTCCATTACAAATCCAGGTTGTTCTTACTTTATCTTAAAAACTGCTGTAACAATTTAAATTAGACTGTGTAAATATATGGCCTGATGCACTGGGTAGTTCATTATTTCAAAATATCTGAATAAGGTACCTAAACCCAATTAAACTTAATTTATATGAAAAAGTTTCATCTAATCTATTTTTATTCCTACTACATATAGATAAGCGTAATGTTTATTGTTATTTTGTGTATTCCCAATCACGCCAGACGGTGAAGGCTCTGTGAGAAAGTATGTACAGTGTAGCTGTACAATTTATATAACATAAATAATTATTTTTTATACTTCAAGTAAATCTAAATCTAGGAAATTATACGGGGTGTAACAAATTGGTGTAGGTCCCGTTAACTGGGGCTTCTACTCATCATACTGAACAACTTTTGTTCTACGACTTTGCTGAAATCGGAAAAAAAATTTACTGTTCATACAAATCGATCAGCTGATTGGCCAATTTTGTGCATTTTAGTATTGAGGGTCCAATTTTTTTTGAGAATTGACTATGGGTTCCTTGGGAAAAAATGTTCAGCACGATGAGTAGAACCCCCAGTTAACGGGTCCTACACCAATTTTGTTACACCCTGTGTAGAAAGTTTAAGAGGTATTTAGAAAATAAAATAAAGTCACCGAACATTTAAATAAAAAACCGGTCGAGTGCGATTCGGACTACTCCGAGGGTTCCGTACCACCACACCTCTCCACTCAACTACATAGTATAATGACAATTATACCTATTCACATTACAAACAAAAGACAAACGCGAGCGACAAAAATATACTTCTTTGTTATTCAGTTCGAACTCTTTAGCGCGAGTACGACACACACTTGACCAATTTTTCTAATTTGTTGTTTTACTAAACACAACCAAGTTTTACGCTTGTATGTTTTACTGTTTTTACGATAGAACTAAATCAAAAATACTTCTAAAGACCTATAAAAAAAGTTTTTGTTTGGAAACCCCCACTTATTTTTTTTACTTTTTGTATTTTTTTTGTATTTGTTGCTATAGCGGCAACAGAAATACACATTTTGTGAAAATTTCAAGTGTTTACCTATTACTGGTTATGAAATACACCCCACTGACGGACGGACAGACGGACGGACAGACAGCGGAGGCTTTTAATAATAGGGGGACTTTGGTCACTCGTTGGGTGTAAGAAACCATAAGAACCACAACATACAAACACTTCACAAAGTCCCTACATTTACTCGTACAACTCTGAGTTAAGATCAAAATAATTAAATCGGTAACTACCAAAACCACCATGGAGAAAAGGGTTAAGATATTCATTTAAATTAGATGCCGTAAAAACTGTTTGTATCTAAATTTAAATCCAAATGTAACTAATACATGCAACCGGATAAAGAATAACAAATTTCTGTTTCAAATTAAATAATTACAAAACTGTACAACAAAAAAAAATAATTTACCTCGTTACCTAAGAAACAACCCAGAAATCGATAACTCTAATAAAAAAGAGCCCAAACATGGTTTGCTAACTACGAGTTCACAACAAACCGCATCAGCGCCCCCTGGTGGTTAGTCGCAATCAAACCCATCGATCTAGAGAATCTTTTCAAATAAATCTCAAGCACTAAAAAACCGCATCTAAATTATCAAGCCGTCTCGGGGAAAATGCGCTAAATCTCATTTTAACGAGCGAATTTTTTTTATTGCATAGCCCCCTGGCGAGTAAACACCATACAACCTATGAAAGAACAATCTTTATACAGGTGTATAAAGATTGGTGTAGGACCCGTTAACTGGGGGTTCTACTCATCATACTGAACAACTTTCCCCAAGGAACCCATAGTAAATTCTCGAAAAAAATTGGACCTCCATACAGAAGTGCTCAAAATTGGTCGAAGAGCTAAATTTTTTTTTTGGTTTCAACAAAGTCGTAGAACAAAAGTTGTTCAGTATGATGAGTAGAAGCCCCAGTTTACGGCACCTTCACAAATTTTGTTACACCCTGTATAATTATAAAAGGCGATGTGTGTATGTATGTAGGTATGTATGTAACACACTAAAACGGCTGGAGCGATTTTGATAAAATTTCAGAGAAGCTAGCCTAGTCCAGTACGCAAGCGGAGTCGCGAGGCGGGTCGCTAGTTGCCGATCAATCACAAACCCTTTACAGAAAACCGTACCTAAATCGGTCAAACTATTTTGGAGATACATGGGAACGTTCCTTTGCACATACAAACAACCTTTAACCCTTATCGCATACATCTTTTCCGTTCCGTTGTGAGTAATTTAATGATGTACTGAATAAATAAAAAACTATTTCAAGGAAGTTAAAAATGTTTTTATAAATAGGATAGATTAACGCGAATACAAAAAAAAAAAAAACAAAATTTACACTCTATTCTGATCGCATTAGGGTTTTTTTGGTTGAAACATGCGAACCCACAAGTACTGTTGAGACGCACTAGTACTACTTTTGAACATCTTCATAAGCTCATTATTATTGTTACAGGGCGTAGTCTAGTTTTATTAAAGGTTCATATTATATGAAGGTTATTTAAAAAAAGAAAACACTCAAGAAGTAGTGAACTTATTTTCATTATTAGTATGATGGATTAGAAATGAAATGTGACTGACCGTATTTTTTGTTGAAACTCGCCCCGTGACTCAGGAAATCTGTGAATAAAAAAAAAGTTAAGTCCGTGTTAAAAATAATAATAATAATAAATAATATAATTTATTTGTATTTGAATCCTACTTTGGGGCCAGATGACCATGAGTGATTTGTCCCAGAATATTTATTTATTTATTTTATATTTATTTAATTTATTTATTTTATTTTCCTTTTTATTTAGGTAAAATCATGTGAAAATCAGAGATGCCACGAATAGCGGTTATGGCAAAATAATTATCCGTTAGTGATTTTTTGGCTATTTTTATACTATAATTTGTAATAAAAAACCGGCCAAGTGCGATTTGGACTCCCAAACGAAAGGTTCCGTACCATCGTACAAGAAAAAGGAAACAAAAAAAATTAAGTGCCTCCTTTAATTTTTAATTGTATTATAATTATTTGTTGTTATAGCGGGAATAGAAATTCATATTTACGGTTTGCGGTTCATGAAACTCGCTAACAGACAGACGGACGGACACTGCACCCTTAGGGCACACCCTGGACACTTCATACGACGGGCCAGAAATGACATTTCAAAAAGGAATGACGAAACAAACAAAATGGCGGCGAAATCCTGTACGTTCGACAACCAGACTGTAACCAATCTGTATCAATCTGGGTAACGAGGGGGTGAGGTCGCAATCTAGAGAGCGGCAGGGAGTGTCCATACTGTATGATAGTATTAATATATGTACTTTGCTTTGGGAAAGGAACCCTAAAAAAAGAAGGAGCAGTGAACGCATACCTACTGCGGTGTGTTTCCGTGGGAGACGTCTGTGTCGTGATTTATTGTTAAAGTTGAAAAATCAAATTTTATATTGGCAACACTGCTCATTATTGTCGGCTGTCAAGCGCTGGTGATCAGCTCAGCTCTGGGTAGGAGTGGGATCTTCCCCACCCCTACCTCTCAAGGTTTGCTGCTCACGGACAGAGCGGGTGGCATTCAGTCTACGATGAGATCAGTCGACGGAAGTTTCAATATTTGTGCTTGGATATTGTAAATGAATACAGATTTATACAAGTAAAAGTCTACTGGGTTTTTATTCGTAAAATCTGTAAATTCAAAACAACATAAATAGAAGACGGTGGGAGATGTACTTTTTTATTTATTTAATTATATTGTATTTCTTAAAAAAATGTATAGGAACTTCTTTTCGACATATACATACCCATAGATTAAGCTTCATTGATTTGTCTCGATGAGATCTCTAGTAACAGAGCTGCGTGTCTTATAAATTAAACTGCTCGTTGATGTCTTCAATGAAGCAACAATTCTATCGATAGTGGATTGTACTAGATCTGATTAATCATACAAAAGAGCGGATGATAGTTACCGCCGGGGCGGGGGAGTGAATGTTCATTGACATCTTTTCTATGAAGTGAAGTAGCAACTTGCAGTAGGTACTCGTTGATGTCTTTTAAAGGAAAGTACCCATATCGCCTAATTATGCCCTTTTCTATGAAGTGAAGTAACAACTTGCAATAGGTACTCGCTGATGTCTTTTAAGAAAAGTATATCACCAAATTATGCCCTTTTCTATAAAGTGAAGTAGCAACTTGCAGTAGGTAGGTACTCGTTGATGTCTTTTAAAGAAAAGTATATCGCCAAATTATGCCTTTTTCTATGAAGTGAAGTAACAACTTGCAGTAGGTACTCGTTGATGTCTTTTAAAGAAAAGTATATGGCCAAATTATGCATTTTTCTATGAAATGAAGTAACAACTTGCAGTAGGTACTTGTTGATGTCTTTTAAACAAAAGTATATCGCCAAATTATGGCTTTGCAGTAGGTACTTGTTGATGTCTTTTGAAGAAAATTATATCGCTAAATTATACCCAATATCTGAGGTTCCTGATTACAACTATTTTTCACAGATTGTACCTACTTTTATTTGTCTCTATACATAGTTCATTTTGTGATTAATGTTAAAATAAGTTTATAAAATTTAATTACGTTCTTTAAGTGTTTTTTTCGCAAGTGGGTTGAAAAACGTCGTATGACACGACACTGAGCATTGGTCATTCCCTACTTATCCATCACTTAAACTATTCTCATAGAAATAGAAGTTCCTTCCACGTAATACTCGTAACTTTCCCAAAGTGACGTGCGTTATTTTTTTCTATGAACTTATAGAATGATAAAGAGCTATTGGCCATGCGATACATTCGTTATGCTAACGGCATCTGTGGTTAATGTCGTGAACTTTAGGACAAGCAGCCTGCTTCCGCTAGCCGTACAACATTGTTACAGATGAGGTTAACTTGTAAGTTTGCGAAGCGTTCCATAGATGGCACTACTAGGTGACTAGGAAGAAGAAATGCAATATAATGTTTACGGACTGAAATAAACCTCTACCTACCTAATAATAGACTAACTCACCGTTTCTTCTCATTGCCGCAAGATTTTCAGGTGTTGTGTTTTTTTCTTTCAAAGAAACGACACAGGGTTTAAAGTAAAAATAGATAAAATTAAGCAAAAGGTAAATTAAATAACAAACGATATATGAACTTAGTGACCGGTCACATGTGCGCAGCCGGTCGTCAAAGAACCAAGACCATGAATAGTTAGGTACCTACATAAATTATTGTGATTGGCGGGCCTGGGAGTAGTCGGTGGAACAGTAAACCCTGCCATTCGTGGTCAACATATAACATCGATAAAACAGTGCATGGTTTAGCACGTGACAAAAATGATCCAAAGGCCATCATTTTATTTTGCGGTGAGGCACATACAGATGTCGCTTTTGTTGAGATTGTTTACAATGACTCTATTACAAAGTATTACGACGACCTGACATAATTTAACATCATTGATAAATCATTGAGACTTGAAGTAGGTAATGCCGTAGTAGAGCAAATACACTCGACAGCAAAGAAAAAGGGTCGGTAACAAATACCTCAATAACTTTCAAAATATTGTAACTAGCTTTATGAAATAAAGACTGCGTTATAGACAATTTTATAGTGCTTAAATAAAAATAAGTCAAACTTCAAGATTATAAAGTTTATTTTGAATAAATGTAGGTGTAAAAATGACAATTTTTCACTAGATTTTGAAAAATGTGCTACGGTGTCAATGTGTAATTTTCACACATTTCAGTATTTTGTATTACACCACGATCTATTAAAACAGCTGTTACACGGTTTGGTTGCTTACCACCAGATTTCTGAACCGATGCTGAGGAATATTATCCCATATTCCTCTATCGGTCTTTCTTTCAGTTCACTAAGCGTGATTAGAGAGAAATTTCGCTGGCGTACACGTCGTCCCAGTTCAACCCAGGCCAGCTCGATGTGGTTCAAGTCAGGGCTGCGTGCTGGCCGCTCCATGCTTGTGATAGCGACATCATCAAGGTCATCAATCACTATCCGAGCTGTAAGGGGACGAGCGTTATCTTGCATATAGATGGCTTTCTCGTACTCATTTAAGATTTTATTTAAATATTTCTCTGCAGTAGAGTTCCACTTTCATTCACCACTAGCTCAGTGCGGCTTTAGGAAGAAATACCAGTCCACACGTGTATAGAGCCTCCGCCGTATGACTCTCTCTTCATGCAAGCTTGGTTATAGCGCGCTCCTGGTTTTTTGTAGACTCTTTGCATCACATTATGCTATGAATGAAGTATAAATCTCGACTCGTCCGAAAACGTAACTGTTGACCAGTCATCGAAAGTCCAATTCATGTATTTTTGACTTCAATAGCCTTTTGAAATCGATTTCTTAATATTGTTGACACCCTATCGATCGATCCTCCCGCGCTGTCGTGCACCTTGTTCGGTCTGTTCCTAGTCTGCGAATATTGTATCCAGTCTTTTCAAATCGCTAGAGCACTCTTTGAACGGTTGATAGCGTAGCGATACACCAACAGTTATCGCTGTATAACACTGACTGCACCCGTCTTTAAGCATTGTAAGAACTCTGGATTACTCTTCAGGGGCTAGTGACATGCTTTTAACTGAATTTGATCAGAATAATGAATTTCTGACAAAACAGTCGTATAACAAATGGTTCCAAATATGATGTGCAAATTTTCAAAATCTTCTTTATTTTTTATTTATGGTTTTTAATCAAATACCAAAAACAAATAAAAAGATTTCACTCCAACTTCACTTTGGGTTAATGCACACTCATGTATAACAAATTACCTGTTGATGTCTTAAATTTGTCAGAAAAACAATTTAAAAATTGTGTCAAAAGAACTCTTTGTAAAAAAGGTAAGACTTGTGAGACATCCGAATATTTAAATGACAAAATTGTATGGGTAGACAGTGTTTCTTCTATCAACGCTACTAATCCTGTTAAATAGTAATAAAATGAAGATCAAACTAAGAATTGACGTGAAAGCGACAAGACATGACAAGTTTATGTAGTACTTCTTTTAACTAATATTTTTATCTTAGCATTGACATGAATGGTGCACGCTCGCTTAAATGTTCGTGCGGATGGTGGCGCAACGGGAGCCGGGTCGTTCCTTTCCCTCTAATATGGTTGAGAGGAGCGATGGCTGACTCTCGCATTATACTCGTGACCGGGTGCTGTCCGTGTGAACTGGCCTACACTTGTCAAAGGCGTTCATGACATTCAATAATTGTAATGTATCTATAACTTCTCGTGTCATATTATTTTCATGTTCTAATGACATTATTTGTTTTTTTTTATATCACGGATTGGATTTTGACATATAACTAATGATTGTTTATTTCTTGATTTTTACAAATGCAATTATGTAATCACTATTTTTGACTATCAAAAAGATTGTAATTTGCACCTATTTTGAATAAATATCTTGAATCTTGAATCTTGAAAAAACTCCTTCATTTATCATAATTCATAACTAGCTTTTGCCATCGGCTCCGCTCGCGTGAACATAGTTTCTATGACTGTCTTCGAGGGTAAGCAGTGGAAAAAAGTGGCCTTTATGTTAATCCAGGTCCTAATCTGTCTACCTACCAAATTTCATCCAGATCCGTTTATCTGTTGAGGCGTGAAAGAATAACAAACATCCATACATACATACTTTCGCGTTTATAATATTAGTAAGGATGAAATAAACTTTATATTAGTTTTTATTTTGAAACGATTTCTCAAATATTTCAAAATATATCGTATTTTTTATAACCGACCCGGTTTTTTTGCTATCAGTGTACCTATTTCAATCATTTTTTTTATTCTCTCTGAGTCTGTAGTTAACAAGCTCAGTGTTTAATAAATTAAAATATTGGAAGGAGATGTAATTTTTATTGATTCTTTTTATCTTTCCTCTCGCCTTTCTACAATCTGTGGGAAGGATTTCTACGGGAGTGATTTCGTGAAAAGTGACGGAAGTGTGTAACAAGAAATGCGTTTTTTCAGTCACGAAGGTTAAGGAAACATGGCCATGCCGCCTAATGCAAAGCCGGAGGCCGAGCTACGCCTCAGCCCGGACAGCGCCCTACGAGGCCGGAAGTCCGGTATGTTTTTAACTCATGCATGACACATCATATGCAACTACTGAAGGCTCGTTCTTTTTTATTTTTAACTTTCTTCAAAATATGACGTTTGCATCAATTCGACAAATTATTCGTATGTGCTCGTAATAATGTTGGAATTGCAATATTCGTACTTACATGTTAGTCTTTATGGGCTTCGAAACAGGTGACCCCTTATAATTATGTATTAGCTTCTGATAATTTGATCGAAATCATTAAAACCGTTTTTGGAGAGCTTGATTATAAATATTTCAACAATTATTGCTCGTTTAATAGTATAGGATGTATGTTTGTACATAGCTATGTATGTTTGTCTACGTATTTTTCAGAAACTTAAAATCTAGTTGCAATAATTATTTTTCTTTTGAATTATATCTTTCAACTAGCTGTCCCGGCGAACTTCGTTCCACCTTACACTACACTACACTACCCTACCCTACACTACACTACACTACCCTACCCTACACTACTCTACACTACCCTACCCTACCCTACACTACCCTACCTTACCATATATACTACCATACCCTACCCTAACTACACTACACCTACACTACACTACACTACCCTACGTTTTTTATTGATGAATATCATATTTTAATACTTATTATCCTATTCCGGACTAAGACAAATGCAAAAACACAAAAATCATAAAAATTGGTCCAGCCGTTCTTGAGTTATAAATGGTGTAACAAACACGACTTTCTTTTATATATATATAGATTTAGGGAACAGTTTCATCAAAATCTGTTCAGTACAGTAGGTATTTTTTGAGTTATGGACTATTAAGTGTGTACCAAAAATAGGTAGTTCGTTTAACTCCGCAATTTTGTGACTGAAGTCGGTTGTTTTTAACGTTTCTAGCGTTGCCATTATCGTTTAAGTTGATTTCGACACAGAGAAACCTGTCAGAGATTGCTGTAACGGCAGTAGTGCGGCAACATCTCCATTGCGTTTTCCTGTCATGGTATGAGTTTCTATTTCGGAAGAAAAGTCCACTTCTGTAAGAAAGTTAACTAGGTAAACAAACCACTAGATAAACATGTAAACTACCTATAATATCATATCAGCCGAAAGACGTCCACTGCTGGACAAAGGCCTCCCCAAGGATTTCCATGACAACTGGTTCTGCGCTCTCCGCATTCAGCGGCTTCCCACGACATTCACCAGGTCGTCGGTCCACCGTGTGGGAGGCCTGCCTAAGTTACGTCTTCCGGTGCGCGGTCGACATTCGACAACTTTACTGCACCAACGGCCATCTATTCTATGAGCTATGTGCCTTGCCCACTGCCACGTATGTTTAGCGATTCTGTGAGCTATATCGGTTAATTTAGTTCTCCTTTGGATCTCCTTATTTCTGATTCGATCGCATAAGTAAATTCTGAGCATAGCCCGCCCCATCGCCCTTTGGGTGACCTTGAGCCTTCTTATGAGGCCCAAAGTAAGCGACCATGTCTCAGTTCCGCATTTCATCACCGGCAACACACACTGGTCAAAGACCTAGTCTTGAGACACTGCGGTATTTGGGACGTGAAGATATTGCGAAGATTCCCGTATGTGAACTGTGAAGTATCTACTTAAATATATTTATATTTAATATAAAATATGTATGTATACCTAATTAAAAGTAGGTAAGTAATACACATTCAATTGGTATTTATGAACCACCGCGTAAGCTTAGGTAACCTACCTACTTACTCTTAGAAGTAGGAGTCTGTTTTGCCTTAATTTATTTGTTTTCATTATTAGTTTTATTATTAATTACATTACAACTCATGACAGAAAACCAATGGAGAGGTTACCTTACCACACCGTAAGTAATAGTATGTATTAGATTATTTATGAGGTATAGCTATACGAGGGTGAGTGATAGCTGGGAGTGCTCATGATACTTCATCATTATTGTTTTCAGCTTATATTAAGAATTATTTTTCACTTTTTAGTTTCATGTGCTTTAAAAACGTATGTTTTAGTTGTTTTAAACTATATTTTTCATTCTTAATTTCGTTTGTATAGAATTGACAGACGATAGAAAGCAAGTGAAACAATCCTTACTTGCTTGCATTGTCACTTAGTTTGATGTGCTTTAAAAGTGTGTTTTTTTAAACTTTATTAATTTTTTAATTTTTTTGTTAAGGATAATGAGATAAATGTACAAAGTTTGAATTAAATCTGTCCGTTTAAATTGGGTCAAAATCGAGTGCAAAGGAGTCGGTTACAAACTTACAAACGTACATACAAACATACATACAGTCATACATACAGTCATACATACTAACTCTAAAATGGTCCATTTTTTTTACAAACAAGTATAACTTTGCATTAATAGATACTAAGACAGATAGATAAATTCTTTTATTCAATGCAGCAATATACAAGGATAAACAAAAAATTAAACTTAAAAAAACCGGCCAAGTGCAAGTCGGACCAGCAATCTGAGGGTTCCGTACCACCACATCTCTTCACATAACTATATAGTATAATGACAATGATACCTATTCACATAGCGAACAAAAGACATCATCGAGAGCGACAAAATTATGCTTTTTTTGTCATTCAGTTCCGTCTCCTTAGCGCGAGTACGACTCAAACTTTGCCAATATTTATTATTTTTTATTTTATTTAGGTATTAGTACTGTAATCATACCAAATTTCACGCATGTATTACCGTTTTTACGATAGAGCTAAATCAAAAATACTTTTAAAAACCTATAAAAAATACATTTTTTGTATGGAGTCACCCCTAATTATTTCACAACAAACTTGCAACGCTGATATTCTAACGTAACCTAAAAAGTGGATGTGCACTTGGAGGGGGAAGATTGAAGGGTGGCAAATATGGAAGCAGCGAAAGGTTGCGAAGGTCGAGGACGCTCCAAAATCAATGGCGAGGTTAGACACACGGTCTGCGCTGCGTCGAACAGCAAAATAATTGCAGTACGCCTAGTACGAGTATCTACCTACTGTAATATTTCTTTTACAACCCATAAATGCGATGATGGGACTACGGGTAGTAGTTAATAAAATATTACGTCTCCGTGGTAGCTCTTATAATGACCATAAAATGTAATAATTATGATCTTATATACTACAGCTTAAACAATATGTTACGTAGGGTGAGGTGAGTCATTTACACACTACAGTCCCCACTTGTGGGTTACAAATCTGTTTATAAAATCGAGAACGTTAATCCATTAGTCCACACACAGTGGCCAAGTCAGAATTGGAGGTTGAAGCTAGGGTTGACACCTTTTTTAGGGCAATTAGAGAATTTATTCATTTCAGTAAAATAAAATTAAATACACACCTTAAAATAGTACTTATTTATTTTTTACTTATGTGTATACTTTTCGCAATTTTTACAAATATTTGTCTTTCATAAAGATATTTGGAGACTGTTTGCAATCAAAATATAAATTAAAACATATGATCAGCTCACTTTTAATTAAGTTTAGGGAAACTTTGTTCCTTTCGTCCCTCCATTTTACATTCTTAAGAGAGAAAACTCTCTCAGTTAATGCTGAAGTTGCAGGCACAGACAAAATATAAAAACAAATTAATGTCCAAAGTTTTTTCAAATTGCCTGTAAGGTATCTGACAAGGCTTAACGACTGAAATCTAGTGACAGCTACTAGCACCAACGGCTTGAAGTACCTTGCGAAGCACGGAAATGGTTGAGGAAAATGCCACTAACAGTCAAACCCATCCAGGTACCTAATGACCGTGCTTTTTGTCAATTAAACCTGCATTGTCGATGCAACCGTTAGTCGCACTGAACTGCGGCCGCTTCAAATACTGTAACATTTGGGTGGACTGTATTAAAAAACCAGCCAAGTGTTACTCGGGGTCACACAAACAGGGTACCTACTGCACCAAAACTTTAACTGCCAATAGAACAAGACCTCTCAGTAAATACTTTGCTCTGGGTAAATAGGGGTCAACTTATTCTAGAAATTAGAAATTTAATTTTTCGTTTGGGAACGGAAGAACTATAGATTTTCCTGTAATCTATACATTCAACCTCGTATACTGTAATTTTTCAAGATTTCAGGCCCAGTAGATTTGGAGATAAGAAATGGTCTATTTTTTGCCTATTTTCTTGAATTACTTCAAAACTACCTTAAAAAATATTTGAAATTCTTACAACAAGCCCTTTCATTTCACAATATATTTTGAAATCCTTTTTTAAAAAATTTCTAATTTACCCCCCAAAAGTGGCCATGTTTGAAATTCATTTAAGTAAGTTACACGTCAGTTTTTGGGTAAGCAACTTACATATATGTATCAAATTTTAAGTTAATCGCTCTAGTAGTTTCCGAAGAAATTGGCTGTGATAGACGGACGGATGGACGGACAGATAGACACACGAGTGATCCTATAATGGTACCACTTATACCTTTTAAGGTACAGAACCCTAAAAAACAAAGTAACTAGTCATTATTTAGGCTCCAACATCAGCAACAATTACTGCTCTTGCGAAGTGGAAATTCGAAGGCGCATTCTTCTTCTTTGCGTGTCGAGTCGACGGTTTCATACAATTGGGATAGCCAAAAAGCAATGTCACGGATCAGCAGAATATAATAGGAAGATATCAAAATGAATCAAAGTATGTAGTACGATAGGTTAGGTAGGTACGGTAAGGGAGTGGTCGGTTAAAAGATGCGTGCTCACAGATGAACAGAATTTAATGATGGAGTAAAAGGCAGCGCAGGACCGGTCGTCGTGGAAATCTGTGGTGATTTGTGGCTGATATGATGATGATGATGAAAAGACATAAAAAGAACATAAGAATTAGAAAAACATTATACACTAAAATTTTAAACACAACTTACAAGAAACATAAATTAAATCTTACCCAAAATGGGTCTTTTAAGAGAGAATCAGGGTATCAAATAATTGTGAATCCCTACTAATATAATATTATAAATGCGAAAGTAACTCTGTCTGTCTGTTACGCTTTCCCGCAAAAACTACTGAACGGATTTGGCTGAAATTTGGTAGGTATACAGATTAGGACCTGGCTTAAGACATAGGCTACTTTTTACCACGCTCGCGAGCCGCTTGCGGCTCGCGCACTGCGCACCCTCGAAAAGTCATAGAAACGTCATGACACGTAGATGACAGCGCATGCGAAGTTATCGCGCTACAAATAAAACATGTAGGCTCCATATGCCTTTACGGAGCCGACGTGATCACTAAAAAATCAGATCGCATTCACATAGATGCTCTCGAGATGTGATGCTGTACTGTACTGGTAATCCTGGATGAAATCAAGGTTTTAACTAGACATATCCCCCCAACTCTTTGAGTATTTCGGACATATTTCCAGGAAGAGTTGAGAGAAGACCACAGCGCCGTAGCCGATACGTTGGAACGACTAGACACGCACCACTCTCGAAAATAGCCTTCATGATGCTGTCGTAGACTTCGACAGGTCGGAAGTGCGCAAGACTGTATCCAAAAAGATTCTGCCGAAGGGAGGTCACGACCCTCATTAGTGACGAACACAACGCGACGAGGATTTTTAAAAAAACTACACATTTTTTTTTGTTCTTTGAATAATCTCTCGCATTATACTTAGGTACTAGTACCTAAGCAATTAGCTTTTAGATTTAAGTACGATTTGTAGTTTTGAGATAGAGTACTGTTCTCGAGAATGTACTTTTATCTAGTATTTTAGCTATTTTCTCGTTACATTTTACGGCCGGTCCGGAGTCAAATTGGTAAAAAAAAAGGTTGCACTCCGGGAGTGCCGGCAGAAATGAAAACTTGAACCATCCGTCTTACGAATTTTCGATCAGGTCACGTGTCCTGACGCGAGTTTAACATTTTTTACCTATTACAAAAAAAAAGTGCACAACGCCGCTAAAGAAGTTTTCACTTCAAAAAATAGTACCTATCATAGACGAAGAGATGAAGTATATATGTTATATGTTATAAGTATATATGTTGATATCATTGGTGTGTTCCGGCATGAAGATAAGATAGCCAGTTCCCCATTGCAATGGGGAATCTTGGTAAGCCCGCTTCCATCTTCGGCAACATCGTCACTTACCACCAGGTGAGATGTCGTCAAGGGTTTACCAATTGTGAATAAAAAAAAAAATAACATAAAAAACTGGTCAAGTGTAAGTCGGACTCGCGCACCGACCTTTCCGACTCCCCTCCAAACAAGAATAGCCTATTCATAAGATTCCTATTCATTTCAATTAAAAGACATCTACCTACGTAAGCGACAGAATATTGCTTTTCAGAGTTCCGTACCTCATATATCCTTACTAATGTGAGAATGTGTTTGTTTGTTTGTTACCTTTTCTCGCTTCAACGCCTTGACCAATCTTTATGAAATTTGGCATGCAGGTAGCTTGTGTCACGGGGAAGGACATAACCTACTTTATAATCCCGGGAAAATAGCATAATCTGATGCAGTTCCTGAGGGAACTTAAAAAATATTCGATTGTTGTGATTTTTTGCACAGAGATAGTTGAGTAGGTGGGAAACGACATAATTTACTAATCACCCTTAAATATAGTCATTAAAACGATGCCCACGCGGGCGAAGCCGCGGGAAAAAGCTAGTAACTTATAAGGTAAAAAGCAACTTTATCTTATCTTTGTGAATGGGGGCTGCGATCGCAGTGACACTTCGGCGCAGTGGGATCTTTTGTGTCTACCCCTATAACCCTTGCACTCTAAACTACTCGAAGAGTACTGCAGCAATTCCGCTGAGTGGAATTAAGTGCTTGTAATCCTCCAGTTTTGGGTAGCCATCACCAAGGAGGCACATACGCTTTATAGTCAAGACATCGCAGTGACACAGTAAGTACCTATTCCTTAACTTCACCACAAGCCAAAATTACAAGTCTAACAAAAATAGAGCCAGCTGGGGATTGAACCCGCGACCTCCTGCCTGGTGTAAAGCGAATGGACTAACCTGTGTATGTTTCTTGGTGAAAGTCGATAAGTATAACACGGAGATGTCGCAGTAAGTAAATGATGTGGAAAATTCTCTGTACACCCCGAAAATAGTTATTTATCTTAACTTGAACTAGACACAACTGTAGATGAAATCCGTCAAGAAATCTTAACAGCTGGAGCTCTATTCTATTCGTCTTCAAAATTAGTACAAAAATAGCCTGTATAAGTAGAAGTTAAATTATTTTACAAGTACTAAATAGTCATCTTTGTTCTTTTAATAGTCATTATTCGATTTAATTTCCATTTTCATTCTTCACTCGCTTAATCACTCAAAATCTAGTTTAAAAAAGCACCTAAGACCCATTGAATTACTACTATAGTAGTAGTAATTTAATGCCAAAGACCTTCCACGTCAGAAAGTTTTAATCTATAACAACTACCTACGAGATACTTAGTAATCTAAGATTTACTTAATTAATGGGCAGTTCTAATATAATATAAGGCTTACATTATATAAATCTGGCCCCACTCACACGAGGCCCATAAAGGAGTAAAGGTGTTAGGTGTTTGTGAATAATGTTCGTGCGCATACTCCGCTGGTGGCATACGTATACTACAATTAACGCGAGACCCGAGCTCGTGGCTCTCACCTTACTGACCCAAACAATTTTGTCACAGGACACCGTGTTATACTGCATAGACTATACGTAGTTACACGTGCTCAAAGCACTTCCACCTGGTCAACTTCCTGCATTGCAGTGGTTTTATTTGTGTAAGATTTTATTTGTATTGATCCTGCATAATAATCGTTCCCGAAAGTGACAAGTTTATGTTTTTTTTTCGCCATTGGAATAAAATATTATGTTACATGTACTTATAATACTTTACAAAACACGATGCTCATCATTTTCCATGAAAAATACGACAATAGGTACATCGAGAAGTCGCGTCGAGACAGCTCCATTCGTAACGTGACCTAGATTGATGTAGCAGCTTACTCCTTTTTCAGTCGGTAGGCATATATTTACTTCTTTCCCTACTGGCTGCCATGGCAACAGACCCCAAGCTTGCAAAGTTACATTACAGCATACTTTTGTTCTTTTGATCCAACTATCGATTAGGTACGGTTATTTAATGTCAAATCAAATCCGACCTATTTATATCGACTCGTAATATATATTGTCCTGAACGTACTATTCATAAGAAATAGTTTTCGGCGTGTACGATACTTTATCTAGTCTTAAAAAAATATTACCTATGTAAGCCTACGAGTAAAATTTACTAATACATTTAAATATGCAACGCACGATTAAGATTACCCATATTATGTTTTGCTTTTATCATTCGTGCTAGTTGTGGTGCTATAAATACCTATTATATAGATAAAAAATATATCAACAACGTTCAATGCTACATGACCTACTTATTAGTATTTTAGTGTGAAAGAAAATCAACTTCTAAAATGACAGGAATACTCCTGTGGAGAACATTGCCACAACAATGCGACTGGGGGGAGGTCAAGCTTACAACATTTGCAGCTTCTTGCTGAAAATCGGTGGGTACCACTATATAGTGGGTCGATCGAGCAGCGCGGCAGGCGGCGGGGGTGCCAGTGGGTGGGCCGTGAGCCAGGGCCGAGACGCCGCGACGCCGCACGCGCGACATAACACCACGCCAATCCACTTTAGACGCCATCGCCACCAACAAACAACACTTGTTTTAGAATTAAGAATTTTTAATTGTAAGTTATTGTCCGCTGTAGCTGTCCCGATAATATTGGTACCTGATTGATGATGAGATATGACTTTTTCGTTAGGAATTACTCGTACCATGAAACAATAAGGATAGGAATTAGGATAAAATATAATAGTTAAGAGTAAAATTTAAAATAAGGGTTCCGTACAAAATATATTTACAACCCTACAAACATCAACGAGAAGAACAATAGGATTGAAGGACAATCTTTGCATATAGTTGAACAGAGGTTCTGCATACATCGATATACGTTACGGACGCCTTTCTCCAACCGTTTTCGTGACAACTACAAATTTTAATTTTCGGACTATTCCCACAACTTTTGCTGTGAGGCATGTGAGCTCTAGGTCAACGGGAAATACCCTATCAGGTTTTGATTTACTTCCGAGAATCAATATATGTGACATTATTTTTTTTGACTATAATTCAGGAAAGGAGTAACATGGGAGCGAAGGAGAATGTTGAAGCAGAACCTAGCACAGGCATTCTGAACTCGCTGAAGGAGTTTCATTGTTTTAGCGAAGACACAAAACCCAATATAGGTCAAACAATAGTTGAGTTTCAAAAGAATAAGCTTCTCACAAAATTTTATTCATGGTTCTGTGCTAAGAAAATTACGTATGGAATGCATAGTTTTCAATCTATAAATAGCAACTACGGACTACCGCAGAGACATAGCTGTCCATGATAACGCCTAAATTGCGTGCCTCCTGTACTCAATGGGAACGCCATATAGATATTGATGAGCAGTTACCCGCGGCCTTTCCCGCGTGGATATCGGGGGTACGTGCATATCGAGAGGTACATCAAGAGTTCATTAGGTATTTTTGAATGTATATAAATTCCTTAAAAAATTCATGGAATGAAGGAGATTGACTCAAAGCGATCGCAGTTATTATTTTCGACTAAATTTAGTAGCGAGTGAGCACGACCGAATCTGTACTGTCGGTGATTTTTGTTTATAGCGTTTTGTTTACGTCCTTTTCTGTCCAATAAGCAGAATAATGGGACAGAAAAATACCCTAACGTTGCTATGAAAAGCGATCGTAGACGATACAAACGTCAAAACGGACGGATACCTTGACTACCTTTACGACACCAAATTAAAAAGTCACTTAATGTCAAATATCTT
The DNA here is from genome assembly GCA_947284805.1 of Coleophora flavipennella. Lineage (NCBI taxonomy): Eukaryota > Metazoa > Arthropoda > Insecta > Lepidoptera > Coleophoridae > Coleophora > Coleophora flavipennella. Next base: position 31,908,873 of record OX369308.1, read on the forward strand.
AGTCTGTGATAATGCCCTTTCATTCTGGTTGCGCAATACTTCGGTACGTGCGTGACGTGAAAGATATGCATTTGTGTAGTGCATTTTTCTTTGTGTGTGACAAACTACTTCTATGCTTTAGTTATTATTCTGAGGTCTGCAATTTTCCAGTGTTTTAAATACTTTACTACCGTAAGACCGTAAGTCTATGTTCTGTGAGTTTTTCGCGTAGTACGAGTGTAGCGTGTAGCAGAGTTTTCTCGTTGTTTAGTAAAAATGTGTAGTGATCGTATAAAAAACTCTCCTTACTACCTGTAGGTATGTTTTCCCCATCACATAAAAAGCGATTCACGTTCATCAGTATAACTACCTCACATCAGTGACTTAATTTATATGATGTAGTTTGATCATCATATCAGCTGAATGATGTGCACGACTGAAAAGCTTTCCCCAAATGTAGTTAAATATCAATAAATACAAATCGTATGCTCTAATTCTTTTTATTTCGATCCCGTTCAACTAATCACAACAAAAAATTCCTACACTTCGACCGATAGAAATAACTCCCACATTTACGCATAAACTGAACGACATTAACGGCATTTACAGAAAGAAACAATGTACAGGATGACCGATAGAAATCACTCACACATTTACACAAAAGCGTAAAGCCATTAACGGCACTTATGGGAAGAACCAGTATACAGGATAGGGTGACTGATTGAAATGACTCACACATTGACGCATAAGCTTAAAGACATTAACAGCACTTAAAGTATAGTACTAACCAGTATACAGGATGACTGTTTAAACGAATCTTTACACCGCGGCTTAAGCTTAACTACATTAACGGCACTTACAGTACAGTAATAACCAGTATACAGGGTATTTGATTGAACAAAGCTACAAATCCACGAATAAGCTTAACGACATTAACGGCACTTACAGTATAGTGATTAGTGATAACCAATATGTATACAATACAGGGTGACTGAATGAACCTTTACATCGCCGCTTAAGTTTAACGACATTAGCGGCACTTACAGTATAGTAATAACGAGTGTACAGGGTGACTGATTCAACGAACTTTTACATCGACGCATAAGCTTAACGACAATAACGGCACTTACAGTACAGTAATAACCAGTGTACAGGGTGACTGATTGAACGAAATTTTACATCGACGCATAAGCTTAACGACATTAACGGCACTTACAGTATAGTAATAACCAGTGTACAGGGTGACTGAATGAACGAACTTTTACATCGACGCATAAGCTTAACGACATTAACGGCCCTTACAGTATAGTAATAACCAGTATACAGGGTGACTGATTGAACGAACTTTTACATCGACGCATAAGCTTAACGACATTAACGGCACTTACAGTAATAACCAGTGTACAGGGTGACTGATTGAACGAACTTTTATATCGACGCATAAGCTTAACGACATTAACGGCGCTTACAGTATAGTAATAACCAGTGTACAGGGTGACTGATTGAACGAACTTTTACATCGACGCATAAGCTTAACGACATTAACGGCACTTACAGTATAGTAATAACCAGTGTACAGGGTGACTGATGGAACGAAATTTTACATCGACGCATAAGCTTAACGACATTAACGGCACTTACAGTATAGTAGTAACCAGTATACAGGGTGACTGATTGAACGAACTTTTACATCGACGCATAAGCTTAACGACATTAACGGCACTTACAGTACAGTAATAACCAGTGTACAGGGTGACTGATTGAACGAACTTTTACATCGACGCATAAGCTTAACGACATTGACGGCACTTACAGTATAGTAATAACCAGTGTACAGGGTGACTGATTGAACGAACTTTTACATCGACGCATAAGCTTAACGACATTAACGGCACTTACAGTATAGTAATAACCAGTGTACAGGGTGACTGATTGAACGAACTTTTACATCGACGCATAAGCTTAACGACATTAACGGCACTTACAGTATAGTAATAACCAGTGTACAGGGTGACTGATTAAACGAACTTTTACATCGACGCATAAGCTTTACGACATTAACGGTGCTTGTAAGAGCTATACTGTAGTATAGTAATAAATAACCAGTATAAAGGGTGAACGATTGAACGAACCTACACATCCACGCATAAGCTTAACGACATTAACGGCACTTACAGTATAGTAATAAATAACCAGTATACAGGATGACTGATTGAACAAAAGACGCATTTCGGGAGGTGAATGTAAACACAAAACTAAATAACTTTTCCCAATTAACCAAAAGGCAATTTGCAGAAAAAATCTTGACCCCCATCCACAATAATAATATATTAATGCTCCTCACACAAAATTGTCTAATGAGCTGATAAATTTGTATAAAAAGGAATTGATCGTAGGTTTCTTGGGGAAAATTGTCCAGTTTCAAGTTCTCATTGACCTCGCTCGTCGTTCAACCCGTCACCCTGTATATAAACCACCGAGAGGAATAACAAACTGAAACTTTTTATAGTTGCCAAGCGCACAATGAGTGTCAGAAATAACTGGTAAATGTTGACGCGGCGGCGCGGGCGGCGCTGCCAAGTCACATGACCAACATAGACGGTCACGAGCGATCCGACTCCCACTGACCGCGTGCATTGGATGGGGCCTGGGGCGGACGTGGCGGACGCACTCGCCGTGGCTGTAGAGGCAAGAGCATGCGAATAGAAGAATGTGACGTGAGAGATTGCACGAGAAGGATAACTACTTACAGAGATTCTCTATTCGCGGTACCGTGAACATCCATCCATTCATGATTTTCAGAGATAATAGACATGCATGAAACAATTATTCCTTTAAAGATCCATAAATAGTCATGAACTAGTACACTTAATCATCTAATAGCAAGAGAGAGTAAATACGAGTTAACGTTGTAAAGAGAAAATCGAAAGAAATATTTCAGTGCTCTAGGTCAGTAGCAGTTAATACACCTGTGCAGTACACGAACGCCTACGATATCACATTATGACGTGCGTTTGTTTATTCAAGCTAAATAAAATAAATCGTAGGCCCACAAATTAACACGAATGTGTGCCAGTTATTCACATTCTCAATGTTTGTGTCTATTTTTATTTATAATATTGTGTTTTTACAAGGTTTGCGATTAAGGAACTCATAACTCAAGGAAGTTTTAATTAGGTTGGGGATCTTTGCAAAGTGCGCACAATCAATCTATGAGTAGTTATCAATTAAGTCACTTTCCGGGACACGCAATTATTATTTCGGGAAGATAACTATTTATTATTCGCTTGTTTTTAATTTATTAAGTAATCAACAATTATTGTAAGAAAAATATGTATAGTGTCACAATAACAATGTGATTAGGTCCAGCCGATCTGTAGGCTTCTAGGATAGTCTTAGTCCTAGGTAAGTATGTACTTCAAACATAGCAAAATAGACAATTACTATCTAAAAATAAAATATCGTGGGTTCACCTTTGGTTGAGCCCTATCTAAAATAACAATTTATGGTTCTCGAAATATACTGTAACTTTATCATCATCTTCCCAACCTTATTCTCATCTCATCTCATCAGCTCATATATACGTCCCCACCGAGGGGCTCAAGCCTACACTGAATTAGGGCGATCGGGCCTTAGTCGACCACGCGGGCCCAGTGCGGGTTGGTCAACTTCAAACACAACCTTCGAGTTTCTTCGCAGATTTGTGCAGGTTTCCTTACGAGTTTCTTCGCAGATTTGTGCAGGTAAGAGCGTCGGATAAATAAACACACATATGAGATCGAAATTCAAAAACACCTTGGTACGTGGCAGGACTTGAACCACGACTTCCCGGATAGAAGGTAGCGCCCCTTGGCGTTGCGCAACCGACGCTCACGTAACAACCTTATTAAACCCGATTATTTGGGGTCGTCTTTAAATGTTATGCTTGCTAATCAGCCCGCTTTGGCATGTGATGATCATGACGATCATCATAAATTCTACAAATAGTTGCAAATGTACTAATTTCTTAACAAACTTTTTTTGACATTATTATCTAATGATTGTTTATTTCTTGATTTTTCACAATTGGCATTATGTTATTATTATTTTATGACTATCAGAAAGAGTGTAATTTGCACATCATCTCATCAGCTCATATACGTCCCCACCGAGGGGCTCGAGCCTACCCTGAATTTGCACCTATTTTGAATAAATATCTAGAATCTTGAAAAACTAGGTGGAAATTTCAACTATACTATGCTTACAGGAACTTAAAAACTTTGAACGCTTCTGTGTTATAAGTAGTTCGCTCAATATAGCCGTTCTAAAAATATTGCTGTGACAAATACCTAAACTATTTTTGTGCCAATATTATACCAGAGAGAAAAGCTTCACTGAGTTTCTACAAATTCTCTATTAAAATGTTCAATTATTTAGATTTAATACTTCTGAATTGTACGTGGTCATCGGATAATTAAGAGTTGAAATGGTTTGTGTCCCTCTAGCTGTCCCTACAATTCCTTGTGTTAGGATTGATAGTCTCTCTCTTCCATCGAATATCTACAGAACATAAATACTAAGAGGTCACACTTTGGTTGTACGGAACCCTGAAATCAGCCCAGTGCAAGTCGAAAAAAAACAAAAAGTTATTTTTGTTGAGTGAATTCTGTGGTAATTTCAACCGGCTACCTTTTACGGTTTAACGGACCCTTTAAATGTAGGGCGGACGGACTACCGGGTGGCCGGAGCGGCGGGTGTAGGCTTTCTAAAGGTTCCCGTTCAGTATGATGAGTAAAGTCCCACTTAACGGGACCTACACCAATTGTGTTAAACCCCGTATATAATAATTGTTTTCTCGGAAACGGCTCTAACGATTTGCTTGAAAACTGGTTTATGGGGGTTTTGGAGGCGAAAAATCGGTCTCAACTCTGGGAAAACGCGATTTCCTAGAAGAACACGGTTTGTTAATACGCAAAAATCCCATTAGTTCACATGCCTAGAAGACTCCGAACATTGCTCGGTCGCCCGGGTACTTTTAATCATTAATTAAAATAATTAAGTATGTAGGTATATAAACATAGATGGATCGCACAAACTAAAAAACTAAACTGATTTGAACAAATAAGGTGTCCTTGAATTCGTCTAGCACCACATGGTGTCCGGACATGAATCTATGTTTAAAATAAATTAATTACCTAAATCTCAAATAATTCAACATTGCATATGTTTTTTTTGCAAAAAAAAAACCTCCTGTCGTAAATTAACAAATAATGTACGAAGGTACCAATACTTACCAAGTCAACAAGGAACCCTTTTAGTTTCGCCATATCTGTCTGTCCGTCTGTCCGCGGCTTAGCTCAGAGACTGATAGTACTAGAAAGCTGTAATTTGGCATGGGTATACATATTAATCACTCCAACAAAAAGGTACAATAAAATCTTGGAAAACATTTTTGGGGTACCTCCCTTACGATTTGTAAAGAGGGGGTAATTTTTGATGTGTAACATCTTTGCTCTCGCTTTCCTGCAATTTGTGGGAGTGATTTCGTGAAATGGGACGCAAAAGTGTCCCATGGGACGGAAATGTGTCCCAGGGAGTCGCGTTTATTCAGGCTGTAAAAGCGCGGAAAAGGCAAAGGTATCTATGACCATACAGCCTAGTCTGCCGTATCTTTGCCGTCCTTTTTTCAGGCTTTAAAAGCGCGGAAAAGGCAAAGGTCTCTATGACCATACAGCCTAGTCTGCCGTATCTTTGCCGTCCTTTTATAAAGTATTTTGTCACATGTTACACATCATATGCGAGTACTGTAGGTCTCGCTCGAATTATTTTTTTTCGTTGACGTACTCTATCGTGTGGGATATCGTTGTATAGTTCTTTCAAAACTACTGCGGATTTGCTAAAACCATTTTGAGATTCGGAGATCGGTTTGCGAAATATTTAGCTTTAGTGCAAATTTTTGTGAGAGTGAAGGTGGGACCTTCATTCCCTCCCTCCCCTCTACCAGCTAAACCGCTATTTCAGGACATCTGTAAAAAAAACACAAGACTGAGGGAAAACTTCTTTAGCTTCATCTATTTGAATGTAAATACTTAGTCTTCAGAATATAATCCAATCGTTTTTGTCATATGGAGGTATAGACAGTTTATGAAAAGAGTTTAATTATCCTCTGAAAATGATCAAATATTTTTTATCTTATATGTTTGTTTTGATTATTTTGACAACCGATGTTGTTGCCTTGGCAACCGATATTGTTGGTAAACAAAAATAAATAGTAGCTCTCTTTCTATCTTCACGTTCGCCTCGCCCGACCACACTTCCGTAACACTCTCGTCACGCATCGCATCCACCAGCTTACGCCCCAAGTCAAGCGTGCGGTAAGAAGTTTTACTTGAAAAGTTTTTCTTCAATAAATATAAATAGGACATTTAATCAATTTAAAAGGAAAAGTATCACGGCTAAGTTAGCTTTCTTACTTTATGAATAATTAATAGTCGACCAACTTAAAAGTCTCCAGGAGGCTCGAGTTTCCATACAAACGTAGTTCCGCTTTAATACAAAAACGACATGCCGGATTGAATCCAAACTTAGCAAATATATTGAGGAGTCACATATCGATGTATGTAATTAGTTTTCATCGTAGTAAATTTTAACGTAACTAAACGAAGGCTCAAATTAGTTTTGTACTGAAAGTTTGAAAGTGCTCTTATTTTTTTTCCGTTTTTTATTAGTACACCGAAAACTAATTCCAAACGTCGATATGTGTCTCCTCAATATAATTGCAAAGTTTGAATTCAATCTGGCATGTAGTTTTTGTATTAATGCGTAACTACGTAATGTATGGAAACTCGAACCTCCTGGCGGCCCTTAAGGTATGCAGTTGGATTTGTAAAAAGTTCATAGATTTTTCATACAAAACATTCTATTACTTACCAAATGTTTATTAATTTGGTTTTTAAAATAAACATTTACTTGTTGAAAAGACTGCGGAACATTAGTTTGCGCGAGTCCAATTCGCACTTTGCCGGTTTTTTAATTTCAGTATCAGTATACATCTATCTATACAATGCTAATCAAATATTTTGTGTTGTTCAAACAACTTTACATTAACAATTATATTTAACATTTATGACAGTTCTTAAGAAAATAGTTATTTATGATACAAGGGTGTGGTAAATAGGTGAATGGCAAACGTGTGACAATTGTGTAGTCTGTGCGTCACAAGTTTGCCAATCACCTTTTTCTCCCATGTACGTATGTGTCGTAGCAATATCATATAATTGATGATAACATAGAATTGATGGTTTTATTTCACGAAATCGTCCAAATCTGACCATACCTAGACACATGGCAGTGAGTCAGCCAAGTTCGAAAAAAAAGGGCGGGACCGGCCGTGGGTTACATTACACGAACCATTTCAGGCCACATTCAACCTACCCGTAACTCAAAATCTCTTTGAACTACACACTTGCGATTTTGCGTGTCTAGTAAGACCCCCTTGATCAATTAGAATCCCAATTTTGATAAATGTATCTTTTACCATTTCTGAGATATCGACGTCCGAAAGTCACTATTTTATGATGACTGATTCATCAAAATTATAGACCACTTCCAGGTGATTTAGAAACTTGAAATTAGGTATACAGGTAGGTCATTGGACGTATACAAAGGGAAAATTCAAAAAACGGCCAAGTGTGAGTCATACTCGCGCACGAAGGGTTCCTTATCATCACTACTCATCAAAATATATAGACCACTTCCAGGTAACTTAGAAACTTAAAATTTGGCAGGTAGGTTGTTTGACATATACAAAGAAAAAAATTAAAAATAGCCAAGTGTGTGTCGTACTCGAGTACCAAGTGTTCCGTATCACCACTACTCATCAAAATTATAGACCACTTCCAGGTGACTTAGAAATTTGAAATTTGGCATCCAGGTAGTTCATTGGACGTATACACAAGGAAAATTCAAAAAACGGCCAAGTGTGAGTCATACTCATCACTACTCATCAAAATATATAGACAACTTCCAGTTAACTTAAAATTAAAAAAGGTTGAGTGTGAGTCGTACTCGCGCACCAAGGGTTCTGTAACACTGCTACTCATCAAAATATATAGACCACTTCCAGGTAACTCATAAACGTAAAATTTATCGTCGCCATAAGTTATTAGGCGTATACTAAGAAAAAAAAAGAAAAACTGGCCAAGTGCGAGTCAGACTTGCGGGTTAGGGTTCCTTAACACTACTTTTCATCAAAATTATAGTCCACTTCCAGGTGACTCAGAAACTTGTTTAGCATTTAGGTAAGTCATAAGTCAAAGAGACAAGAAAAAGCTGGCCAAGTGCGAGTTTATTTGAAATTTCAAATAAAAAAGGGACAGATGTATTTTACTTGTAAGTACAAAAAATTGCTTTTTTTATTATTCCAGTTGGCTTGCAGTTTGAACTGTCAGCATAAAACTTAACCTAACTGCCAGGAGGAGGCTCTTTGACAGTATCTTCATCAAACCTAACGAACCTATCGCTCGCTCAATTGAAATCCGACAGATACAATGTTACCTAACAATTAAAAATTACCCGCAATTTCCATAAAGTCATATTTTAAAATCCAATAATATTTCATTGATTTTCATTACTTTCTTTTATTTATTGTTAAAAATAAAATTACGAATCTTGTAATCTTGGTCAATAGATACATTTTCACTTCACTTTTATATTTAATTGGAGCATTATTATTAGCTTTTTAGTACCATTAATGGTTGGATTATTTACTTTCAGTAATAAGACAGTAAATAAGCAAAGCATTAATGGTACTGCCTACACTACCTTTTATTGTTAGTACAATAAAGTAAAATAAAACAATAAAACGCTTAGTACCTATGTAATTTGAACTTTGACTCCTACTGTACCGATTGATTTCAAAATCGATATTTGAAGGTCCCTGAGGTCACCGAAAACAAATCTGTTGTCATTATCGAAAAAAAAAGGCCACCATTTAAAAATGTTTGGTTACTGTACTGTTTGATTTTAAAATCGATATTAAATGGTCTCAGAGGACTGAACCAATTGCTTTCGTACAGAATATATCTGCTCTACAGAATGTTTTTTTTTAGATATTGCAATTTTCAAAATAATATTTTACATATGGTTTATATCTGTACTAGCTTTTTACTGCGGCTTCGCCCGCGTGGACATCGCTTTTATGACTGTCTTTGAGGGTGAGCGGTTCGCAAGCGTCTTGCAAGCGTAGACATGAGTTTTCCCCAGATCTTCTAGGCTTTGCTAATTAGTAGTCTATATCAAAAAACTTTTGTAATATTTTGCACGGAGGTAATTGAGGAAAAATATTACAAAGCGTGGAAATTAGTTTTCTCCAGATCCCTCACGAACTATATTGAGTTATTATGATTAGCAGTCTATATCATTCATCATCATCATCATATCAGCCGAAGGATGACCACTGCTGGATACAGGCCTCCCCCAAGGATTTCCACTACGACCGGTTCTGCACTACCCGCATCCAGCGACTTCTCACGACCTTCACCAGGTCATCGGTCCACCGAGTGGGAGGCCTACCTACGCTCCGTTTTCCGGTGCGCGGTCGCCACTCAAGAACTTTGCAGCCCCAACGGCCATCCGTTCTAGGAGCTATGTGCCCCACCCACGCCACTTAAGTTTAGCAATTCTGAGAGCTATGTCGGTTACTTTGGTTCTCCTACGGATCTCCTCGTTTCCGATTCGATCACGCAGAGAAATTCCGAACGTAGCTCGCTCCATTGCCCTTTAGGTGACATTGAGCCTTCTTATGAGGCCCATAGTAAGCGACCATGTATGAAAATGTCATTACCAGATTTTATTTAAATAAGCTGCCGACTGTAACTAACTAACTGTGAGTGAGTTGTATCGTAATCGTAATTCTTCAATTATCGATAAATCTTACAAAGACTTATTTATCACCATGATACCAATGATCACCAAAGATGTCCACTGCTGGAAAAAGTCCTTGTCCAAGGATTTCCACACAAACCGGTCCTGCGTTGCCCGCATTCATCGGCTTCCCGTGATCTTTACCACCGATTGTACTCCAGACTAATAAAGTTATCATTTTATCCCCGTAGAACCATTTACCGGAACAAAAAGTACCCTATAGTAATTCCATAGTCATATTTTATTTGTGTTCCACATTTTATTTTAATCTGATGAACCATTTTGGTGTGATACCTACTCAAAAAAAAATCCTATCATCTCAACTTTCGCTTTTATAATTTTAGTAAGGCCAAAAAGATTGTCATAAGCAGTTTATGCCCATGCAGAGTGTTTTTTATACACTGTAAAGTGTTAACATTAATAAGGTGTAACAAAGTTGGTATAAGACTCATTAGATGGGTCTTCTACTCATAATACTGAACAACTTTCACCAAGGAACCCATAATCAATTCTAAAAAAAAAAACGACGCTCCATACAAAAATGCACTAAATAGTTCAATCAGCTGATCAATTTTACTTTGGGCACAGATGATATACTAGTTACTTGCTTTGAGTCTTTTGGGAAAAGTTGATGAATATGATCAGTAGAAGCCGCCCCATTACCAGCTCCTAGATGAATTTTGTTACACCCTATGTATGGTTGATATTAGTTGCCTATTTATTACAAGTACAGTAAAGAGGTAAATAACAAACGATTGACATTTGTAAGCCCGAGCCGCATTTGTAAGATAGTCACGAGATTTTCTGATTTTTTTAAAAATCTGTAAATCCTTCGGGGGCTTCCATCATCTCAGTTTCAAACTTCAATTTAAAGTAACAATTTATGTTAATCAATAAATACATTAATTTACATATTGAATTAGTCAAATTAATAAAACTGTGTTTAATATATTTATTTCAGAGCTGAGAATGGCCGTCCCCGACGGAATTTCGTAGATTTTTTAAATTTTAGTTTCGTTTCTTATTTCCTTTTAGTTGGATGACTTTAAAAAAGTTTCTTGTTCCGGCAAGTCCTCCTTCAAAAAGTGATTTAATCCTTTTTCGATTACGTTTTTAATACCCATCGTAGCTTGATCAAAATAGTCGACTGCTGAACAAAAAGATTTCCACGGCGACCAGACCAGTCCTGCTCTAATGCAACCAGCAGTTTTCCACTACATTTGCCCACCGAGTGGGAGGCCTGCCTACGCCACTTCTTCCGGTGCATGGTTGCCACTTGGGAACTTTACTGTCCCAACGGCCGTCCGTTCTACGAGCTATTTACCCCGCCTACTGCGACTAAAGTTAAGCGATTCTGTGAGCGATGCCGGTTACTTCGGCTCTCTTACGGATCTCCTATCGTTTCATTAATATAGTATATTATACTTAGTAATTTGCCTAGTAGGTGTTTAACTTCCATTAAGATCTTCAAGGTGAGAGTGACTAGGCATTATTTAAGTGTACGTGTTACAATCTCGACTGCATCGTCACTTTTCATCAGCTGAGTGAGTTGCAGTCAAACGCACTCGAGTTTTCAATAAAAAAAATCGGTCAAGTGCGATTCGGGGTCACACAAACAAAGTTCCGCACCAAAACTTTAACATCCAACAGAATAAGACCTGTCACTACATACTTTGCTCTAGGTAAATTGGGGTCTACTTAATCTGGACCATAGAAATTTCATTTTTCGTGTGGGAACGAAAGCACTTTAGATTTTCTTATAGGTTTTCCTGTAATCAATGCATTCAAATGTATATACTGTGATTTTTTCAAGATTTTAGCCCCAGCAAGCAGTTCCGAAGATAATAGCGAGAATGGTCAATTTTCACCCATTTTTTTTTAAATAACTTCAAAACTCTATAGCTTAAAAATATATTTAAAAAATGAGATTTTTAAATTAAGCCTTTTTATTTAACATATTACACAATATATTTTAAAAAACCTTATTTTTTAATCTATTTTACCCCCCAAAAGTAGCCAGCCCCATGTTTGAAATTCACCGACATACGATGTGCACCAAATTTCAACGTAATTAACAAAATCTTAAAAGGTCTATTAGTTTCCGAGCATATTGCCTGTACTAGACGGATGGACAGACACACCTATAAGGAGTGATCCTATAAGGGTTTCGTTTTTATCAGGTACGGAACGTTAGAAACTAATTTCACCAGAAACATAAATGTGAAGGGAGTTTGATACAAAAAATATGCAAAATGGTCTGCTAACGGCTTTGCCCTTGGTATATTGGTCGGATGCTTAGCCAATAAAAGAAATGAGATCTAAATGGGTACCAAGTTCTACAGTGGTTTTTAATTAATAGCTACGATAATTCAAATTACAATATTTATTTCAGACTCCGCCAAAGGCCAGATAAAGTACAACTGTTTTCAGTTACTAAAAATAAAATTTGTTATATTCTATGCTACTATTTAGTAGTGTAACTTGGCATCGAATTTCAATAACTTGTAACCGCCTTGGTAATGGTTAAGTCCTTTAACTTTACATCAGGAGGTTGGGGGTTAGACTCCCGGGGGAGTATATATTCCCGTTTGTAAGACTCGGTTTGGTTGGTGAAAGGACATTTTCTACTTTTACTTTTCCATCTTCGACATCATCGTCACTTACCATCGGGTGAGATGATGCCAAGGGCTTACCAATTGTAAATTTTAAAAACTTAGGTAGAAATGTAGCAGGAACTAACTATTTAGTAATCTGTGCTAATAATCTTTATATGTTTAACATTTAGTAATCTGTGCTAATAATCTTTATATTTTTAACAACTTTTTATAAGTCGTTTCTGTACGTGTGTTCGAAACTTTATTGAGACCGTCTATTTAATGTATTTTGTATTTCATCATCATCATTACAGCTCATATATGTCCCCACCGAGGGGCTCGAGCCTACCCTGAATCAGGGCGATTAGGCCTCAGTCGACCACGCGGGCCCAGTGCGGGTTGGCCGACTTCACACACAACCTTCGAGTTTCTTCGCAGGCGTGTGCAGGTTTCCTCACGATGTTTTCCTTCACCGTTAAAGCAATCGGTAAGTATGTACGTAAGTTTTTGAAAAACTCATTGGTACATTGGCCGTCCAGATTTGAACCCGGTACCTCTGGTTAGATGGACCGAGTCGTTACCGGTTGAGCCACCGACGCTTATGTACCACGCTTTTGTATTTACTAACATATTAATAGTTAATTTTGTGTAAATAAACAGCTTTAAACTTTTAATATCATCACGTTGATACAAGGTAAATAAAAAAGCGAGCGTTCCTGCGACCGGATATGATTAATTGAGTCATGGTTTCTATCACTTCCAGCTGGAAGCAGCATCCTACGTGTTTTGTTATTGTGTCAAACAACGCAGCGCAGCGCAGCGTCCTTAGTAATTGTGTGTTGTGTTGGCAAGTCGAGGCGGAAAAAACCGGAATGGGTTCTGGTTTTTAAAGGTCTCAACCTAAAACGGTACTTATAACTCACTTCCGACGCCGCTGCCGTTACCTCAGTGGTCTATTACACCATCTAACATTCATCGTTTCACCAGCCCGTCTCGCCTCTATCCAGCTGAATGGATTGTACCACACATTTTATCAACTACACTCGAGAGCGATGAATCCGGGTCACTTAAAGAATCCTAAAAATCTCGGAAACTAAGAAGGCTAGCTTCGTGAAATAAATTGTGTTTAATAGACACTTTAATACCCCTTAAATGAAAGTAATAAAATTTACGAGTCACTACATTTTATTTACAAAAAATTACATAAATAAAAGATTAGAAACAAAAGCAAAAACAAATGTAGTAATTTCGTAGTTCCATCTTCGAAAGTCTCCCTTTTTCAAATTTGAATTTTTTATGACATAACGTTACAATAACTAAGAAGTTTTAATGAGTTCATTTAAGGAGTATTAAATTGTCTATTAAACACAATTTATTTCATTAAGCTAGCCTTCTTAGTTTCCGAGATTTTTAGGATTCTTTAAGTGACCCGGATTCATCGCTCTCGAGTGTATATACGTTGTTGCCTTAGAATATTATTTATCAACTTCCATTAGTAAATTAGTAATAATATGGAATCTTGACATTTTTTTATTATTAAAATTGTTTGACATGACTTGAAATAAATGATTTGATTAGGTTTGAAGATGTCAATTGCGACAACGCGGCTTGGCTGATTTTATTGCTGATGAATCGGCTAATTGACTATCGATGAATGGGAGCGATGCTGGCGCGCGCCTCTCCGGTTATTCCCGGCGATTCGATTATTATATGACAGTATGCTACGCCAGCACCCGCGCCGCTGCACGCTGATGTTGTCATTATCAGTGATCGCTCCAGTCTTCTGTTGCGAGTCGCGACCTTTGAGCAATCGTTTACAAATACGATATTATACTATATTACAACAACATTTTTTTGGTTTCCTTACATTTATCTCATAATTATCTTAACAGTAAGTAACCTTACAATTATTGCTTAACCGATAAATACTATTGCACTTGACACCAATAGATTCCCGAGGATTTCTTCTACTCCCAGAGGGCGAACCGATGTAACTCGAAAGCTGATGATTTTTTTACTTAAAAAAAATAAGCCGGACCTACCTATTAAAATGCTCTCCTTGTTGACCACTAATTTATTGCCGTAGCAGCAATTTTCATCGAGGCCAAGGTCAATAGCTGCTTGGTGGAGGTTCACGCATTACGATACTGTGCTGTAGACACATACGTCAAACAAAATTACGCACACCAGTACCACTGTTCGAACAAACGACCTCGACGCATTCATTCTCACTCATCTCAACTAATATTTCACCTATTTTTGTTATTTAGAAAAAGTTTTCGACATATTAATAATGTTAACGCCTGTACAGTCGTATATAAGATGTAACAAAATGAGCTGAAACTGTTTTAACTGGTGCTTCTACCCATAAAACTGAACAACTTTCCCCATGGAACCAATAGTCAAATCACAAAAAAAAATTTGGCTCTCCCATACTAACTCGATCAGCTGATCAGCCAACATAGTATGGGAAGTTCAATTTTTTTTTGAGATTTGACTATTGGTTTCATGGAGAAAGTTGTTCGGTTTCATGGGTAGACGCACCAGTTAAAATAGTTTCAGCTAATTTTGTTAGACCTTATATTGAAAGAATACACTAATTTATCTTTTATTTAACATAGTGTGATGTATTGTTTTCATCTACATAATTATATGATATGAATTTTGTGACCATACACATATGCCACTCTCAGCCATTGTCAATAGGTTTTTTTCGAATTCACATTTGTTTTGTTTATCGCACAAGTACCTATTTTCAATATAAAAATTGAGTAGCAATAAAAAATATTGGTATCTTGTAGTAGTAAGTTTCAAAAACTGAATTTACATAAAAAAATATTTAAAATACATATAGAAAATGTTTATAAAATTGCGAGAATTCAGAGCATTTAGCACTGAAATAACTAAAACATTGAAGACAAGTAAATATGAATTTTGGTACCAGCTAGCGGTGTACGTACAAAGCCAACATCAAAGAACTAGTGAATAAGTATGCCATTATGAATAGAAAACTGCAAATCAGTTTAAAGGATAGATATTTGGTATACAGAGGTTCTTTAGGTTAAAATAAAATAATCACATACAGGGTGTCTTGTAAGTATTGGTACTAACGGAAACTGGAGATAGATCAGGTCATGAAAATTCGAAATTTAAAGAGTAATATCTCGGAATTCGGGTTTCATTGACATCAAACTTTAAATTCTGAGAGGTGATCTACCCCCGTTTCCGTTTGTATTAATACTTACAGGAC
The DNA here is from genome assembly GCA_947284805.1 of Coleophora flavipennella. Lineage (NCBI taxonomy): Eukaryota > Metazoa > Arthropoda > Insecta > Lepidoptera > Coleophoridae > Coleophora > Coleophora flavipennella. Next base: position 31,924,599 of record OX369308.1, read on the forward strand.
AACCTGTATATAGTGTATATTTTAGATCGGCTTAAAAAACTGTTTCATTTGATACCCCACACGGTAGATTTCAGAAAAAAATCGTATACAATTTTTTATGACGTCATAACTCCTCCTCTAAGGGAAACATTTTTATTAAAACCTAAAGTAACTGTGTACCAAAGAGCTATCCTGTTCATTATTTGGTGGTTTTTTTTTATACCGATCACTGTACCAATAGGTGCAGAGTTTAGACAGTGCATGTACATGTAGTTACATGTACGTGTACGAAGACACCATGGATTAATCCTCAGGGGGTTGGGTCTGGAATATCATTGTCTCCAATGCTACAACAAGAAGTATTGTAAAAAGCGGCCAAGTGCGAGTCAAAATAGTACTCCGAGGGTTCCGTACCACCACAACTCTCCCCGCAACTACATAGTATAATACCTATTCACATTACAAACAAAACAAATTAACGGGAGCTTTAAAAATATGGTTTTTGTTGGCATTCAGTTCGGACTCCTTAGCGCAAATGCGACTCACGCTTGGCCTATTTTTAGTATTGTATGTTTTACCCGAGTATTAGTACTATAATCACATCAAGTTTCCTGTTTTTACGATAAAGCTTAATTAAAATCACTCCTAAAGACCTATAAAAAGTAACTTTTTTGTATGGAGAGCCCCTTATTTTTTACCTTTTGATTTTTTTTGTATTTACTATTATAGCTGCAACAGAAATAGAGATTCTGTGAAAATTTCAACTGTCTACCTATTACGGTTCATGAAATACAGCCCGCTGACACACGGGCAGACGGACAGACAGCGGAAGGTTAGTAATAGGGTCCAGTTGGTCACCCTTTGGGTGTACGGAACCCTAAAAATAAAAAAGGAAGTAAAGTTTAAAATGTGTAAAAATTTATTAAAGCACAAAATCATCAATCTTTTTATGGAACTTCGGGATCTTGCGGAAATGGATCTCTACAAAATAACGGATTTCACGATTTTACGCCCATATATTCCTTTTTTTAAATTATTTTTTATATCCAATTAGTTATTACTTTAAGTCCTTAACTCATTGGCGGATTGTTGTTATGTTACATAAAAAAACACCATCAATTTCCAGCCTGTCTTCGATAAGGTATGTGGCATTTGGTTGGTGTGGTGTGCGTCGTACAGTTTCATGCATGTGTTGTGTGGAGGTTGGTTAGAAATAAATCAAGGAGCAATGGTAGCAACGGTGGCCGGGACTCTGCGCGAGCGCACGGACGGATGGACAGACGACACGGAAGCGATACACTCTATTATTACCTACTCGCGACGAAGCGACCAAAACGTCCGCAACACGGATAGATACTTACATACAACTAGATGTACATACGGGCTGACAGACAAAGCAATGAACATTCCTTATTCTAAAACTAAAAACTTCCACACTAACTGAAATATATACTAAGACTACAGGGTCTTCGGCAGATGGTTGAAAATACGAAAATGGGGGATAGGTGGGGTCGCCTCCCACCTATTTTGAGAATTAAAAAAAATCTAGGACTTGTAATTTTTTTTACAGGATTTTTTTTCCTTTTTTTAGAAATTTTGCCGTTTTTATACCTTTGAACACATGTAACTTTTTGTTTTTTAAAGCTAGCTCCAAAATCTTTTTTTTAATAGACTTTTATAAGATTGTCGGCTTTAAAAAAAAATATGTTTGTTTCAAGTTATTGCTAAAAACAAAAATGTGGGCCCCCGAACTTAAAATAAAAGTTGAACAAAAATTTAAAACTCAACTTTGCGATGCATTTAAAAAAAAAATAATGGGGCTGGAAGGCTTCTGATTTTTTAAAACATCTCTAAAGCTTAGGCTTTTGAATGGTATGTAATTTGTTTCGGTATCTTTTTTGTAACCGGAGTTGTTAATTTTTTTTACTCAATTGGACCATGTTGACGAAATTCCACTAGTTACATGTTTTGTGAAATGTATCAAATGCAAAGTTGAAAATAATGTAAATACTTACTGTTGGGACGGTTACAAAGAGCAGGTACGTTTTTTTACATTCTTGCACACACATAATGGCTATCTTTTGTCATTTATTGGCATATTGGAGTTAGCACTTCCATATGCCAATAAAATGTCCGCATATTCCGCATTGGTAAATTGAGCCATTTTAAACCACAAGAAAGTCTGATAATAACAAAAAGTGACAAACAACAAAAAACTTAACAAAATCACAAACACAGCAAAGTGAAATTAACGAAAACAAAAAAAAAAACGTTAACGTTATTAACGTTTGTGATTTTGTTAAGTTTTTTGTTGTTTGTCACTTTTTGTTATTATCAGACGTTTTGTTAAGACTTTGTTGTGGTTTAAAATGGCTCAATTTACCAATGCGAAATATGCGGACATTTTATTGGCATATGGAAGTGCTAACTCCAATATGCCAATAAATGACAAAAGATAGCCATTATGTGTGTGCAAGAATGTAAAAAAACGTACCTGCTCTTTGTAACCGTCCCAACAGTAAGTATTTACATTATTTTCAACTTTGCATTTGATACATTTCACAAAACATGTAACTAGTGGAATTTCGTCAACATGGTCCAATTGAGTAAAAAAAATTAACAACTCCGGTTACAAAAAAGATATCGAAACAAATTACATACCATTCAAAAGCCTAAGCTTTAGAGATGTTTTAAAAAAATCAGAAGCCTTCCAGCCCAATTATTTTTTTTTTAAATGCATCGCAAAGTTGAGTTTTAAATTTTTGTTCAACTTTTTTTTTAAGTTCGGGGGCCCACATTTTTGTTTTTAGCAATAACTTGAAACAAACATAATTTTTTTTAGAGCCGACAATCTTATAAAAGTCTATTAAAAAAAATATTTTGGAGCTAGCTTTAAAAAACAAAAAGTTACATGTGTTCAAAGGTATAAAAATGGCAAAATTTCTAAAAAAAGAAAAAAAAAATCCTGTAAAAAAAATTGCAAGTCCTAGATTTTTTTTAATTCTCAAAATAGGTGGGAGGCGACCCCACCTATCCCCCATTTTCGTATTTTCAACCATCTGCCGAAGACCCTGTATAATGAAAGTTTTCCACCTATCCAGTGGCAAAGAATAAAGACTATTTATTCCAATGGCTGCAACGTTTCAATCCATTCTGAAATTCCTAAACTGAACAGCTAATTTGTGTAAGTAGGTGAGAGCTATTCAGACATACAGTACAGAGTCGCATTCGCATGGTACCTATTCGAGAAAACACGTAGCGATGCGACCATATCTCTCAGTTTTATGTTAATTAGTTGGTACGTACATAGAATCTAGGTCCACGGTCCAATAGATTATTTATGCGTAGTTATGGTACCAACCTACTCCATAGAGTATTATCGTACATTTGTTACTTTATAAATTGTATGCAGGTTACAGTTACAGCGTCAAATGTCTACGTACTTTCCTCATATTATATAGAATTTAATTATGTTCAAATTATGTTCATAAAGGCACTTTTTATTTACGATACGTAATGATTACAATTAATTAAACAAGTTTGATTCGTTACTAAAGCAGGCAAGTGCAGAAAGCCATTGACGACGCCATCAAGGGGGTTCGATGAAGCTCCTCAATGCTCAATTCTCGCTAGATGGCGCCTGCTCCACAAATTTTTAGTTTTAATTTTTTTTTGAAGTCGTGGTTCCACATTTTTACCTTAAAAACGTTAAGCGCACTCTTTACATAAATATTTAACTGTCGAAAAACAAATTGCACAATTAATTGCATTGTAGTATCCAAAAATCGCGATTATATGTTCCTTCACGCAGTTTTGAACTCGACACTCACACATCCATTGAATATTGCAATCGGCAATCATCGCATTTCCGAATACAAACGAATGCTAATTCCATGTCCATCAATTACAAGATTTATCGTGTAACAGAATTTGAATTCAGAACTAAGTACTTTATTGTTGTTTTGTTTAGATTCCCGCACGAACTATATAGAGCTCTAAAATTATCATTATGTATAATATACTAACGAAATTAATAAAAATATAAAAAAAAACAAAATAAATTCTTCAAACGACTTCCAATAAAGGGAAGGTTAAATGTTCGACAATAGGGTATTGTTTTTTTGGTCTCCTTTTTTTCGGAGTGCTGACCTTAATTAGTAATTACACTGGAATGTGTTTCAGTCCTAACTTCATTTAGGATATTGCTCATAGTTCTTCTTGAAATTCCAGTGGCATTAGCAACTCTCTTAAACCTTCTTAAAATAATTACTTTCATTAACATACAATTTTTTTTAAATCTGTTGGCTTCGGTTACATAATATTTATAAACATTGAAGATAATTTCGCGTGACTGGCATTGTAAAAGTTTCCCTTTTTTTATAGATATTATCTGAAAACTTTAAATTCGTTCAATTTTAAATTTGGGGTTTTAACAACTCTTTATATATATCGATTAAAATATTTACTTTTTTGAACTGAAAATTTCTCTAGGCGCGTTGGAAAATTTTGAGATGGGAAAAACCAACGTCACAGATACCTTGAAGTGAAAGCTTTTTTGAGATTGAAAAACTATTGAACTTGCGACACCGTCACCGTCACCTTGAAGTGAAAACTTTTAAGATGGGAAAAACCATTGAACGCGCAACACCGTCACCGAAACCGTCACCGACACCTTGAATTGAAGACTTTTTGAAATGAGAAAAACCATAGAACGCGCGACACCGTCAACGGCACCGTTACCGACAGCTTGAAGTAAAAAAAAATTAAGATAGGAAAAAACCATTGAAACCGCGACACCGTCACCGACACCTAGGTGAAAACTTTTGACATGGGAAAAAAACCATTAAACTAGCGTCACCGTTACCGACACCGACACCGTCACCGACACCGTTACCGACACCGTTACCGACACTGTTACCGACACCGTCAACGGCACCGTTACCGACAGCTTGAAGTTAAAAAAAATTAAGATGGGAAAAAACCATTGAAACCGCGACACCGTCACCGACACCTAGGTGAAAACTTTTGACATTAGAAAAAAACCATTAAACTAGCGTCACCGTTACCGACACCGTTACCGAAACCGTTACCGACACCGTTACAGACACTGTTACCGACACCGTCAACGGCACCGTTACCGACAGCTTGAAGTAAAAAAAAAATAAGATGAGAAATAACCATTGAAACCGCGACACCGTCACCGACACCTAGGTGAAAACTTTTGACATTAGGAAAAAACCATTAAACTAGCGTCACCGTTACCGACACCGACACCGTCACCGACACCGTTACCGACACCGATACCGACACTGTTACCGACACCTTGAAGTAAAAACTTTTTTGAGATAGGAAAAATGGCGTTTCAAATTATGTATATTATTTATTTATTTATTTACACTTATAGTACACTAAAACAGTTTCGTAAAGCTAATACATAAAGTTATTATAATGAAGTGTACAGTAGGCGGTATATAGTATACTAGCTGTTTCCCGCGGTTTCACCCGCGTGGACAACGTTTCTATGACTTTTCGAGGGTGCGCAGTGCGTGGTAAAAAGTAGCCTATGTCTGAATCCAGGTCCTAATCTGTCTACCTACCAAATTTCAGCCAAATCCGTTCAGTAGTTTTTGCGGGAAAGCGTAACAGACAGACAGAGTTACTTTCACATTAATAATATTAGTAGGGATTAGTAATAATTCTTCAATCCATGAAAATGAAAAACAAACAAAAGACAGTTGTTATATTCTCTTTGCAAACGATTGACTTGATGCAGTGACAGAACGTAAGAGCGGCAACAAGCACGCGCGTCGGTCGGTTGCATGGAGCGGCAACGTCGCGCATCTTGTGTATTTACACGACATTTTGTTCGCACACATTCGTAAATTTAATGAAAATTGAGCGTTGGTTTATTCCATAATTTTAAATGAAAGTATGTTTTTTTATTAATCTTGCGCAAACAAATACTTGAAAAAAGTTTGTAGCACACATAATTTACGCTTTATTCTGTATCCTGAACCAGATTATTGCAATTGTTTTTTGTATGATAATCGAACCACCTCATTCCGAGCAGGTTGATACGTGTTAAAATAATATCTAACGTAAGTCTATCTATATATTTTAAGTTTAAATCAATGCGGGCTTCAAAGCGGCTGGTACGTTGAAACCAAACGCCCAATTCTCGATTTTCACATGTTTTTTATTACTTTTTTTATACTTTCAAATAAGTTTTAAAAAAATGTGTTCAATTAAAATGAAAGGTCTTAAAGTCATCGTTTTTTGTGTGTTGGTTTCATTCAACACGAACTATTTGTATTCGAGAAATTTTGCAATTAATGCCAAAAACAGGGTGGGTCTACAGTATATTTTATTACATCCAAAGTGGTAATATTTTTAAAATCGTATACAATGAAATCTATTTTTTATTACTTTAAGTATATTATATATTTTTTCCATAGTGATAGCTTTATACAGTCTTTCAATAATTTAAATTGAATATTGTCATTTGACCTATCTTAAGGCCTTAAAAAGTACCTATATTACATTGTGAACCACTTTACCTATGGTTAAATCTACAAGTACAAAAATTTATAAAAACGCAACTGCCTAAAAACATTATCCCTCGTTTTTGGAAAGTTGGGTAAATATCCTACCGGAGTCAAAAGAAATCTAACGACATAAGATGCTAATTTTTATTTTTAAATACACGTCATCTAATCAGTGATTCTGAATTTCGATATAACAGTCTGACCTGAACGACTCCGTAGCGTTGTCGTAAATCTATTCGCTTCACATTAGGAGGTCGCAGATTCGATTCTAAAATCGTACTCTTAAATCCATCAAGCCGTTTAAAATATATAAAGGAATATAGAAAAATACATACATACATACATTAGACCTAAAAACAATTTAGGTACATCTTTTTTGTGGGCAGTCATGTAAAAATTATAATAAAATCATGTAATAATAAATCATTACACTACATATTTTTAAATCTTTTTTAATCAACTATTGGTAAGCCCTTGATGGTACGTGTGCCGATGATGCAGAAGATGAAAACGGGCTTACCAAGAATCCCCAGCGAACTGGCTACCTTATCTTCTACCCTACAGCAACGTTGATGTTAGCGGCAAGACTTAGATAAATAGGTAGCCGGGCTCAGAAAATACCCTACCACTAACTCTTATCATATCGAGCCTAACAAAGTTAGACCCCACCCGAAAAAGAACCCGCGACCTACTGATGTGAAGCGAGTAGATTTACTACTACGCTATGGAGACGTTTAGAAATCTTGTCTGTTTATCACTTGTACATACTAAGGTAAAAGGGCAGTTGCTTTTGTATAGTTACTTTTCTCTAGTAAAACTAATTATTTAATTTTTAATCCTAGCTTTATTCCTAGCGACTCAACCCCCATATATAGCAGCAGCCCTTGAACGCGCAGTTAACAAGATTATCTTACTTTAAAAATAATAGTCGTCTACTTTTATCATTCTATATTTATTTTATTACACAAAAGTATCAGGTATTTCAAGTTAACAAAGAGGAAAACGCTGGCAGGCGACGAATACAGTATGTTTGTTTAATCCTGTGCTATCACAAAGGATTAATTTTCCGATGTTCGTTCATTTTGTTCGCTAATAACTAAAGAACCGCTTAACCAGGATTAGACGGAAGAAAGAGGAGCTAAAAGGGTCTCCCGGTTATAGGAGTTAAAAATTGCTTATAAATAGAAAATATTTTTCATCTTTCTGCCCACAGAGTATACAATACACTTAGGTATTTCTGCCATTAAACAGAAAAACCGAAACAAATCCTGCGTAGAACAAATCAGGTAAGTAGGTAAACTAATATTTGGCTCATATCCAAACGAAAGGAAATAAAAAAAAATATGCATGGAATTATTTGTGCTGAATATATATTTCGTTCCGTTTACTGATTGTAGCCGTGTCGGGATGGCCTATTTTTTTGAAGTCTCCTCGCTTCAGTAGTTCTGTTAGCTTCAGCTTCAGTCAAGAATTATCTCGCACGAAACGCGACACACACGACGTTAAATTCTATAAACGAGATTCATAATGAAAATATAGAAATAATAACAAATTTAAAAAAAAACCTATGTTTTATCATCATCCTCATCATATCAGCTCATACACGTCCCCACCGAGGGGCTCGAGCCTACCCCGAATTAGGGTGATTGGGCCTTAGTCGACCACGCGGGTCCAGTGCGGGTTGGTCTACTTCACACACAACCTTCGAGTTTCTTCGCAGGTGTGTGCAGGTTTCCTCACGATGTTTTATGATGAGTATATGTACGTAAGTTTCGAAAAACTCATTGGTAGACTGGCTGTCCGGATTTGAACCCGGCACCTCTGGTTAGGAGGACCGAGTCGTTACCGGTTGAGTCACCGACGCTTTTCAGATGTTTTATATACAGCCACAATTTTGGCATTGTTCAAAAAATTATGGATTTTTTTCTTGTCCAAATTTTTTTTATGAAAACTATTTTAAGAAACTGACTTGAGCATTTTTTTTTATTGTTGGTTATTTTTTTAGGTTTTTCAAATGTTAAATAGTGATGATGTCCTAGGCCCAAATACTACGAAATAACGGCCTCAGTACTAATTTTAACTAACGATTATGAAATGAATTTAATAATTTAGTGTTATCAAATTAATTTTTAATGTTATATCTTGAAATTACGGAACTAAGACATGGTCTCTAATTATGATGGGCTTCAAAAGAAGGCTCAAATGCATCCAAAAGGCGATGGAGCAAGTTATGATCGGAGTTTCCCTATACGTGATCGAATCAGAAATGAGGAGATTCGTAGGATAACTAAGGTAATCGACATAGCTCACAGAATCGCTAACTTGAGTGGCAGTGGGCGGGGCACATAGCTCGTAGAACAGATGGCCGTTGGACCGATGGTAAAGGTCGCAGGAAGCCGTTGGATGCGGGTGGGTTGCACAAGACCGGTCGTCGCGGAAATCCTTGGGGGAGGCCTTTGTCCAGCAGTGGACGTCCTTTAGCTGATATGATGATATGCAAATGGGTTTTTAATTACATGCCTAACAAAAACTCTAGAATGCTAATCATTTGCTGCACTCTAATCTGTTTATATGATAACTTTGTAAGCAAAACATAAAACTAGCAACCAATTTTGACAAACATTCATCCCTACTAATATTATAAATGCGAAAGTAACTCTGTCTGTCTGTTACGCTTTCCCGCAAAAACTACTGAACGGATTTGGCTGAAATTTGGTAGGTAGACAGATTAGGACCTGGATTAAAACATAGGCTACTTTTTACCACGCTCGCGAGCCGCTTGCGGCTCGCGCACTGCGCACCCTCGAAAAGTCATAGAAACGTGGTCCACGCGGGTGAAGCCGCGGGAAACAGCTAGTAAAATATAAAACAAACAACAAAAACAAAGTATGCCTTAAACAAAATGCCCGCTCCGAAACGCCCCTGATGCAAAGATACCCAAAACGCTGGCAGCGTTGCCACGCTGAATCGACAGCGAAACTTGCATTGTGTAAACTACTGCTGAATTTGTTCTTATTATAATACTTCATCATCATCATCATCATATCAGCTCATATTTATAATACGTCCCCACCGTAAATATTTTTTTATTATTTTAAATAAAATTTTGCTAAATCATTTACTGGAATTAATAATGCATTTTAATAATCTGCGGTCAATCCCACATCCTCGCTACCCAGCCTAAGTACTTATTAGCTCAGCGACGAGACAACGACGCGCGCGACGCGGCACACACTAGGCACTGCCTGCCTACCAACAAATTAATTACTCATTCTCAATTAATGCATGGCTTATGTCCAAGAGCACTTTATTTAGCTGACAATTATACAAAGGCATATTCTATGAAAAACAAACATTAAAAGTTCAACACTATGCAAGCTCGCATTAAAGTTTGTGTGCAGCGAAGCGAGGACTGGCAAGATTCAAATATACGCGGTTGTTAAATCATAGCGTGCAAAGCAAACGTCTAAATTTAGGATAAAGTATTCGGCTTTATTACCGTGAGGCGCGCCTATATATCAAGCTGAAAATTGTTATTCAATAATGTTTGTTGCATACCTACTACGTTACGATAAGAGTATTAAACATTGTTTAGATGAATGACGCGGGCATCATTGAGCGGTATTCGCTCGCCCTCTAAAAATACGCGGTGCGTCAGGGAGGGCGGGTGCCACCGTGCTGCAGCGGTCCCGTGACTCTGATAGGATAGGAGCGCACGGTGCAGCCATACGCGATTACGTGAAGTTATCATTTTTGATTATATATTATACTCTTTTTTTTATTTAAGTGCGTTTGCCTGCCTGCACCTCACCTGATCGTGTTTCAGTGTTAAAAGCTCCATTTTCTTTAAACTTATGTATGCGTGTTTATTACCTCATGTAGACTCGACGATTCGGGCGACGAGGATACAAACGCACATAGCTACTTGATAGAATTAAGTTTATGAAGGAGTTAAGACTAAAAAGATCGCTGCAGTTGTAGCTTTAGTTACCACCTATCGGATCCCATAACTTCGAAGCAGGACCGTTATGTGCGCCCCTGACGCATCAGAGCATCGTCGTCGGTCGCCGACACCATGCATGCCATGCTAATACGTTACGGTAGCCGAATGTGATACGTTAAGACTTTAAGATGACTCATCCGAGCAGGTTGATACGTGTTAAAATAATATCTAACTTAAGTTTATTCATTTTAAGTTCACATCTATGCGGGCTTCAACGCGGCTGTTACGTTAAAACCGAACGCTAAATTCTCGATTTTTACATGTTTTTATTTCTTTTCTTCACTTTCAAAAAAGTTTTAAAAAATGTTTTCAATTAAAATGAAAGGTGTTAAAGTCGCCGATTTTTGTGTGTTGGTTCCATTCAACATTAAATATTTTTTTTCAAGAAATTTTACAATTTATGCCAATGACAAGGTCCACAGTATATTTTTTTACATCAAAAGTGGTAATATTTTTAAAATTGTATTCAATAAATAATTTATTACACGATTTTTTATTACTATATATTATTAATTTACGTTTAATATGTATTTTTTTCCATATACAGATAGCTATAAACAGTCTTTCAATAATTAGAATTGATTATTGTCATTTCACCCATCTTAAGACCTTAACAACTTAAAGGCTATTTTATAAGTTTTAATAGGTTGTTATCTTTGTACTTTTAGATAGGTGTCAAATTTTGATGATAACGTTCAATTATAAATATAAAATGGAATGGAAGTAGGTAGCTTATTTATTATATACTAGCTTTTGCCCGCGGCTTCGCTCGCGCAGATATCGTTTTTATTACTGTATTTGAGGTTGAGTGGTGCGCGAGCCTCAGGAGTTTACTCAGATCCTTCGAGAACTATATCTGCCTATTCTAATCAGCAGTCTATATATGTCACTTCCCACCCTCTTGAATATTTTCTATGCAAAAATAATAACGTCAACCGGTTGCTCCGTTGCGACGCCGACATCACGTGCGAGTCTGGCTGGAAATGAGATTTCTAGACCCTTTGGGAACTGTCTCAGGCTATACTAATTAGTAGTCTATGTCATTTTCACCTCTTCAACTATCTGTGCGCAAAAATCATAACAAACCGTTGCTCCATCGCGATATTAAAAAAAAAACCAGCCAAGTGCCAGTTGGACTCGCGGTATGAGGGTTCCGTACCACCACACAACTATGACAATGCAATATCTATTCACATGACAAACAAAAGACACAAACGCAAGCAACAGAAAAATACTACTAGCGCAATCTAGTGGTGTTTTAGTGAACTATTTTCAATTAAAAGAATTCATAAAGGTTTTTCTGTAATCTACAAGCAATAAACTATATTTCGAATTCTGTTCAAAATTTTAAGCCCAGTAGTTTGGGAGATCAGGGGTGGTCAATGTTCGTCTTCTTTCATAAATAAAATCAAAACTATTTATTTTACAATAATAACAAAAATATATTTGAGATCATCATAACGAGCCCTTTCATTTGATATATGATACTGCAAAACTTTGTTTTTAAATTTCCTAATTTTTCCCCCGAAAATGACCCTTTTTTAATTATTTTTTTTGCTTTGTGCATCTGTGTTTGGTTCATAGGATTACACCATCCTACCAAATTTCACTTGATTTGGTCTAGTAAATTCGGAGAAAATTGGCTGTGACGGACGGACGGACAGAAAGACAGACGCACAAGGGTTCCATTTTTTGTTGTTGTACGGAACCCTAAAAATGGATGGAAATCCATACGACTATTCTATTTTCACGCGATAAAAAGTAGCCTATGTCCTTCCCCGTGACACACTACCTCTAAGCCAAATTTCGAAAAGAACAAACTAACACATTTTCACATTTATAATATTAGTAAGGATAAGGCAGGCTAAGTAAGTAATATGTGGCGGTAAATACCTATCTAATATAATAAAACGTTTCTGGCACGTATGGGATGAGCAGTGACTAAATAAAATTGCTTCAAGATAAGATTCCCTTTGGCACACCTTGTTTTTTGATGAACTTACTGCTTATAGAGGTATTTAATATGAGGTGTCAATGTCGAGCTAGATAAAAACAAGTAGCCGTACCTATCATCAGCACTTTACACAAACAAACAGTTACAACTGAGTGAGTATTAATAATGAATGCGGTCAGAGATCACGGCCAAAAGCCGTTTACTCACTGGAGCTGTTACAACTAGTACTTGCTCAATGCGTTTCCGTACCTACTGGCTCCGAATTGACAACCGTTCAAACCCCCAATTTTCATGGGTGTTATGAATGGATTGGGCTAATGTTCAGAGTTTTAAGCAAAATACGAGTAGAACAATTTTTTGAGGATGGCTTCTATTAATGTAACTTTTCTTTTACAACTTTGCTGAAATCTTACAAAGAATTGAACAAAGTTATCTAATTAGGTGATCGATTTGTATAAAGTGCAATTTTTTTTTGCGGTTTCGTCATTATATCAGCCGAAAAACGTCCACTGCTGGACAAAGGCAAGGAATTCCACGACGACCGATACTGCGCTGCCCGCATCCAGCGGCTTCCCGCGATCTTCACCTGCGATTTCGTATATAGTAGAAAATAAGTTGTTCGGTTTCACGAGTAGAAGCTCCTCAAAAAAATATCCTCTATTTTATCTAACACCTAGTTGTTGAGTGTTTTACCCAATTTTGTTTTAAAGATAAGTTTATATAAACATATTTCTCAAGATGATCATTTAAGTTAACATCATAATAAGTAATTATATCTAAAGGGCTTAAGATAGGTCAAATGACAATATTCAATTCAAATAATTGAAAAAATATATAACATACTTAAAGTAATAAAAAATCGATTTAATTAAATACAATTTAAAAAATATTACATACCACTTTTGATTTTAAAAAATATACTGTAGACACCCAGTTTATGGCATTATGTAATTGCAAAAATTTCTTGAAAACAAATCGTTAATGTTAAATAAAACCAATACCCAAAAATCGGTGACTTTAAGACCTTTCATTTTAATGAACACATTTTTTTAACACTTATTTGAAAGTGTGCAGGTTTCCTCGCGATGTTTTCCTTCGCCGTTAAATCAAACGATAAGTATATGAACGTAAGTTTTGAAAAACTCATTGGTACATTGCTGTCCGGATTTGAACCCGGGACCTCTGGTTAGGACTTTAAGAGCACCGAATCGTTAGCGGTTGTGCCACAGACGCTTTTTTTCGATGAATTATAATCCTCATTCATTTAATATAAATATTGGAGATCACTCGTATTTGTCTAGACACACGCCAAGTTCGAAAAGATAAAGGCGACACCGGACGTGGTCTTATTTAATTAAAAATTTGAGTGCGTTTGACTACATCTCACCTGATGGTAAGTGACGATGTAGTCGAGGATGGTACACGCAAACTCATATAATGCTTATTCACTCTCGCCTTCAAGATCCCCAAATTGTAGGAGTCGGGAAACACAGACGCAGGCAAGGAGTCCCACTCCATCGCTAGCCGCATAATATAAATGAGGAAGCGTAACGCTTCATACGTATAGGCTAAATATCAACAACATAGGGGTGGAACCTCACCCTGCGTCTCGTTGACCGAAGGTGGAATGGAGCTGGGGGAATGAGATCGTGCAGTTCTTGTTCACACTCTCCGAAATGAATTCGATAGTATACCAAAAGACAAGCAACTTTGCGGCGATGTTCAAGGCTTTGCCAATGAGTATCCGTGCACGTCGGTCGATGGCATCCAAGGTATCCAGCTGATAGCGGCTGATCCATCCCATAGGTGATAACAGTGCTCCATACAAGATTGGACTTGTGCTTGATATAAAGAAAGAAGCTGTCCAGGTGTGAAGTACCGTCTCACCTTATAGAGAATACCCAACTTCGTTGCAGCAACTTTTGCCTTGGATTCAATGTAGGTATCGACGGAAATTGAGATTAGGTGTTAATTTGCAGGCCAAGAAGCTGAAGAGGAAGAAGAAGGTGGTAGGATATCTAGAGGAATTCATTCTGGAAAGTATGAGTCAATTTAAAAGGACTTATTTTAGCGGAAAAGAGACAAGCCTGTGTCTTAGAGGCATTGAACCTCACGAGATTGGAATCACCCCAATCAGATACTGCCTGCAGCGATAGGTTCATGCGCTCTATCATGGCCTCTCTCAAAGAAAGCGTCTTAGCTCCGTTCGCTCGTGCACTGGATAGGTACCTTTCTACAACTGTGCTATCGTCTGCATATCCAATATCTGGTTTCAGCACATCGTTTATATGTAGCAGGAAAAGAGTACCGGAAAGAATAGACCCCTGAGGTACCCCGGCATCGATTGCCAATAGATCGGAGGAGCAGCCATCAATGACTACTCGAATAGACCGTTCCCTTAGGAAATCAGTAACCCAGTTAGTTACACAAGCCCACAGGTAGTCCGTATGAAGGAAGCTTGCCAATAAGGATAGCGTGCCAGACTTGGTCAAAAGCCTTCGAGATTTCAAGAGACTGGCGAGAGCCTCACCGTGTTTCTCGATAGCCTCACTCCATATATGCAAAGCATACCTAATTACCTATACTAGAAGATCTTCAGTGGACCAACCTTGACGAAACCTGTATTGTCGATTACTAAGGAGGTCATTGTCTTCTAGGTATGCCAGAATGCGGGTGTTCAATACACGCTCCATCATCATCATCATCATATCAGCCACAAATCGTCCACTGCTGGACAAAGGCCTCCCCCAAGGATTTCCACGACGACCGGTCCTGCGCTGCCCGCATCCATCGGCTTCCCGCGACCTTCGCCAGGTCATAATCTTTCAGATTACAGAGGTGATTGCTATGGGGCGGTAATTGGCTGATCTGCACCACTGCCTTTTTTGGGCACAGGCTGCACGTTGGCAAGCTTCCAGGACTTTGGGACTATACCTGTTTTAAGAGAGAGGCAGTACAGACGTGTCAGAACAGGAGACCACTCAGGAGCGCAGTTCTTTAGCCATGAACCAAAACGCCTTACTCCCAGACGGGTACGAAGCAAGTTTTTATCCAATTCGGCTAACATGGTCGAAACATGCCCTGCACGGTTATATTACACGAACAATTTCGGGTCACTTTCGACCTACCTGTAACTTATAATTTGTTTGACTTACACACTTGCGATTTCGTGTGTCTAGTAAGACCCACTCGATCACCCAATTTTCATAAATATATATTTTACCATTTCTGAGATATTGACGCCCAAAAAATACTATTTTTTTGACTGACTGATGACTGATTGATGTATCAAAATTATAGACCACTTCCAGGTAACTTATAAACTTTAAATTTGGCATTAAGATAGGTTATTGGACGTATGCAAAGGAAAAACGCGAAAAACGGCCAAGTGTGAGTCGTACTCACGCACTATGGGTTCCATATTACCACTACTCAACAAAATTTATAGACCACTTCCAGGTAACTTATTAACTTTAAATTTGCCATCGAGATAAGTTATAAAAAATTATCAAAGAAAAAAAAGAAAAACTGGCAAAGTGCGAGTCGGAATTGCGAAATCAGGGTTTCTTACCTCTACTATTTATCAAAATTATAGACAATGTCCAGGTGACTTAGAAACTAGTTTAGCATTTAGGTATGTATACAAAAAAAAAGTAAAACCGGCCAAGTGCGAGTCAGACTTACGAGATTTGGGTTCCGCACCACCACTACTCATTGGAATAATTATTTAGACTACTTCCAGGAGACTTTTTTATTTGAGATTTGAAATCGAAATTGGTTTAATGGGCGTATTGAGTATAATTTCAAAAAACTGGCTAAGTGCGACTCGGGCTTGCGCAGGGTTCAGTACTACCAAAAATATCTTATATGTATGTCTATTACTTGAATGAAGATAGAAATAAGTATTAATACTTTACAAAAATTAAAGATATCCGAACAAAACCTGGCTGGACCGATTTTGCTAATTCTTTTTTTATTGAGTTCGTTATTGTAAGGAGAAGGTTCATATATAGGTTAGGGTAAGGTAGTGTAGGGTAGGGTAGAGTAAGGTAGGGTAGGGTTGGGTAGGGTAGGGTGTGTAGTGTAGACTCGGCATCAATATCAACGGCGAGTACATCACCAACCTTTGATTCTCTGACGTTATCGTAGTCATGGCTGAGACTATGGAATACCTAGGTCCTAGGCACAATGCCTGATGACCTCAATAGAGTCTCTCAACAAGTGGGTCTCAAAATGAAATTACAAGACGAAAATAATGTTATTACTCGTGTCGGCCCATAATTATAATCGCTTTGAAATATTCACCACCAATTTCAGACCTACTAAGTAAAATTTAATATGTGTTTGAAATCCTTTCACTCCTAATATCTTTGGATTATTAGGTTACCTACAGTCGTGTGAACATTCAACCGTAGTAACTAATTAGTAATCTGTGATTCAACTTTGTACTTAGTGGTTGCTGACAATAGATCGATAAAACAATCTCACCAAAAACATTATTGTGAAAGAAAGCCAGGTTCGATAGATACGATAAACAATCGGCGAACGGCTTCGCGAATAAAAGAAAGTAGATCTAAGTGGGTACCAAGTTCTATAAGGGTTTCTGAAACGTTCAAATTTAAATATTTGTTTCATACTTCTCCAAATTAAAGAGAATGTAAGTACAACGGTTCTAAAAGTGTATTTGTTGTAACTTTAGTACTTCATCTTAGTACACTTCCTTGTATAAATATGAACCGGCTATCGTTGGGAGCTGCGAAGGCGGCGGCGCGGTGCCGCATCCGACAGCGGATCGATCGCACAGCCGCGTCGGCGCCGCGCCCGACGACGACGTGAGTTGACTCCACTGCTACCGGCCGACCGGCTGCCAAAACTTTATCACAGGTAGGTTCTACTGAATATGTGTACGATTTTCTTTTGGCTATGTAGTGCGAGCGGAACTTCAGTACTTCAAATCCTGGTAGTCATTCCAACTGATTAAAATTCCTTGTTAGCTGCTTTGTTTCCGTGTTTACTCTTGAATTGAATTCGTAAAGACTTTTGTCATCGTTTCAGAATTTGGTAGAATTATTCTAAGACTAAGACCGTGTAGACATTGTTTTCATGACTGTCTTTGATGGTGAGTGGTGAGCGACCCGCAAGCGGCTCGCGAGCGTGGACATGAGTTTTCTCCAGATCCCTATTCCAGATCGGGCTATTCTGATTAGCAGTCTATGGCACTTCCATATTGCTCCGTTGCGACGCCGACGTGCGCGAGCGCGTGGAAATGAGTTTTCCCCAGATCCCTAAGTAACTATGTCAGGATATGCTAATTAGTAAATTATGTCATTTTCCACCAACTCAACCATCTCTGTGCAAAAAATCACAACAATCCATTGTTCCTTGCGATGTTACAGAAATTAACCAAAAAAGAATATTTTTTCAGTTGCCGGCTCCCGCATCGGATTTTGTTATTTTCACGGGATAAAAAGCAGCCTATGTTCTACCCCGTGACACTGACTACCCGCATGCCAAATTTCATCAAGAATGGTAAAGAAATTGAAGCGTGAAAACGTAACACACAAACAATTTTTCATATTTATAATTTTATAAGTAAGAATTACGTATTGGTACTGAATAAAAATATACAGGACTCTATTGCAACGAGACACACCAAACTATTTTACTTAGTAGTAATTGAAATAACTCAATGAGTTGAAAAATTGTGATGTGGCACGTGCAACGCCATTACCCTCTCGTTTTATTTCATTATGTCTGATACTGCGATGATTTCATCTTCATATAAATCCATACAAAAGGGTAGGTAACCAAAGGCACCCGGACACTGCATACAACGGTCGTGAAATGACATTTCTAAAAACAAATGACGGATCAAACAAAATCACGGCGAAATTCCATTCGTTCGAGTACCAAACTATAACCGATCTGAATCAATCTGAGTGAGATCGGGAATCTAGAGACCGGCTGGGAGAGTATTCATACTGTATGTATATACTTTTCCAAAGGTGTGACATTCAGCATAACATTGTCTATGTAGATATTTCAATTAATAACTGCTACGATTACTTTATATACTAGTACATGGGCGACCAACTTTTGCTCGTTAAAGGCTTATTTAACAACCCAAAAAAGTCCCCACTTAGTACTCACCCACAGTAGTTATTTTTAGATAGATTTTTTCGCTTGTTCCTATCCTTTGACCAAAAAAGCAAAAGAACAAAAAGGTTTGACCGCACTGAGAATCGAACCCATGATCTACGAAAAGGAAGTTCGACGCTTAGACCGCTAGACTATCACTTATAATTTGGGGCAGTAAAATTATAAATCTTATTGCGCGGAAAAGGACTATGTGCCTGAAAACTCGGAAAAACACATTTTTCCAGAGATGAGACCTAGAAATGCCGTTGCTGCCGCAGATAAGAAGAAAACAAAGCAATATAATATAGATTCAAAACAATCATTGCTACTAACAGCGTCGTCTTGCAGTCTGTATTAATCCTCTTAATGTAGATGTATACACGTAACTGGTATCTCGTAATATCTATGGCACGAGTCTTTCGAACATGCTAACTCAGTAATCACGTCTATACGTAACCACAATACTTGGCGACCACCATTTGATCCGAAACTTCTTATAACTAACTATAACTATAGATTTTGACCCAATATGTGGTCACGCACGTTTAACGCTCCTAATATCGCCCTGCGTTCAGGTGGTTACGTTACGTGTAAAGAGTAAAGAGTAAAGGAAATAATCACACTTTTGCATTTTTTCAATGTTTTTTAGTTGAAAAGTTTCGAAAAAGTGATCTAAAGAAATTGAACTAGTGAAAAGAAGAAAATTATAATATAAATTTCAAATTTAAAAGATATTTTTTTTCCTATAAATAAACATTTGTAGGAAAAAAACGACGGATTGCACTCCGGGAGTGCCGGCAGAAGTGAAAACTTGAATATTAACGTTGTGCATTTTTGATATTTTGGAATGGTTAGGGAATAATTTTACACGCATTGCTTTGATACGAACATTCGCGCAAGCGTCCTGCGCCGCCTAAACGAAACAACAGGCGCAGGCATAAATTTTTGCCGCGCCGTAGAAAGAGAGGGGGGATACTTCCTCTCCTACGCCGCGCCGGCTGTCTACTCTCCATCCGTCTTACGAATTTTCGATCAGGTCACGTGTCTTGACGCGAGTATAACATTTTTTACCCATTACAAAAAAAAGTGCACAACGCCGCTAAAGAAGTTTTTACTCTCGATCCGTCTTACGAATTTTCGATCAGGTCACGTGTCCTGACGCGAGTTAACCATTTTTTACCCATTACAAAAAAGTGCACAACGCCGCTAAAGAAGTTTTCACTTCAAAATATTTCTTGTAAGCCTGTAAACACAGGCTTTGCTTCACTTTACTTAAATTTATGCTACGTTTGGGATTTTTTTATGACCCAGTCAAGTTAATCTAATCGCGTAATGAACTTACAAGGGCCCTAGGTAATATCCTTGAATACAACATGTCTTTTTTTCAGGCCGAAAAATTAAGCGGACATAATTTTCCTGATTTTTTTGCTAAGCGCTTCTCACTGCTTATTGCCAATATACCGCCTTAAGCAAGTAATAAATACAACATAGTTTGGACCGGACCGCACTCATACTGGTTGTCGCTAACAAAAACCAACAACGACCAACGCGCACTCTTTGTCTGTTGGTGGGCCAGTATCAGCGTGAGCATTTTTCAAGAAACCCAAAATGGGTCATTTTTAAAACTCCGACGAAACCGACAATTTTTTTCAATAAAATACAAATTTTATATGTTGACAAGACAGAGCTTACAGAATCGCTAAGCTTAAGTGGCAGGGGTGGGCACATAGCTCGCACAATAGATTAACGTGTTGGGGCAGTAAAATTCTCGACTGACGACCGCGCACCTGATGACATAGTAGTTTAAGCATACGGTATGCACTCAATTGTAGACCAGGCACGGAGCGAGAGCGGTTTTCAATGTTGTCCTCTGAGAATTTTCCAATTTTAACTGAAAACGGGACATTTCTGCGTCCCGAAGCTTTTTTCTGTAAGTGCGTAATAAAGGGACAGTCCCGTTCAAAACGGAACGTATGGTCACATTAGGTCAGTGTACAAGTAGTAGTTTCCGCAGGGGGTAATGATTGATCAAAGGATCCCAAAATCAGTGCACATATTCTAGGTTTCAAATTTTAGCCCGTGAAAGCAAAAATATTATAACCTAACCAGTTTTATAAAAAGTTAAAAAAACCTGACTGTTTAAGAAGTATCTTAAAAAAGGGGATTAAGAAAAATCTTATGACACCTCGTACCCAAAAATCCATCAAGCCGTTTAGGCTACAGGCTCACCAAAACAAACAGTTTACAAACGATCACCCCTCTTATAAGCCGTCGGGAAAAATTAGAATATAAAACACACAAAAGTAAAAAAAAAACTGTAGGTAAAACGTTACGTTGGTAACCTATCTGTTTCATGACAACGTGAGACAAATTTTAATAGTTATATGAAAGAATGTATCAATACTAGGTATATAATGTATGAGATTCAACTGCTAAATGAATTGTTTACACGCAAATTGAAGTTCTTTACTCAGCTGCTCTGTATATGCCCACATCGTGGATTTACATTTTGAATCGTTTGTCCATTCTACTTTTCTATCAATATTTATATTCTCTGAAAACAATGCTTTCGCATTCTAAATCAAATTTTCTAAGCAGTCATACAGGTTTTGTCCCATTAGTGATTATAGTTACTTACCTAACATCGTGGATTTACATTTTGAATCGTTTGACAATTCTACTTTTCTATCAATGTTTCTATTCCCTAAAAACAATGCTTTCGAATTCTAAATCAAATTTTCTAAGCAGTCATACAGGTTTTGTCCCATTAGTGATTATAGGTACTTATACCTAACCAAACCTTCGTAGAGCATTCCATCGGTGTGACGGATAACAACACCGAATATTCTTAATAGGTCAATATTTTACACCGTACCATGTTAAACAACGATGGAATATTACTTTCTCTGTCTTATTTTCTACTCGGCCTTCCAATGAGATTTTTCTGCTAATGTCGAGTGAAAAGCGAGTGTTTAGTTGAGAATATCACAACAAAGAAACAGCAATATCAAGTGTTAACGGCAGCACGTTTTTTGGAATTCTATTAGATCTAGGTATATACAAAAATCGGATATATTCGAAAAAATAAATATATTGGAAATTAATTTTTTTCACAAATCATTACAAGTGACAGTTGTTTTTCTACACCTTCTCATGTATAAGATCTACGATTATAAAATTTTGAAGGTAGGTGCCTAGATTTTAAATTATATTGCAAAATGAATAAAGTGTACAGCCACGCTGTGCATGCTTTCACGTGAAGCCTTAATCATTCGTCGTAGTCGATCATACACAAATAAACAATAAACATTACATTCACTTAGTAGCAAAGAATAAAGCTAGGAACATCAGACTAGATGAAAAATTTACGAGTGACTTGGGTTTGTACGGGATGTACCTTACTCAGATTTTTCTATAAATAATGAAATACCAACTGCAGTAGAGCTTATTAAGTCCTTATTAGTCACACAGTTTTTTTTAAATCGTTAAAGCCATTTTTGAGAAAAAGTAATAAACAACCTGGATCCTGGAGGTTCCTTAATCCGATTTTTCTTGGAACAGCGAACTACCGTATACTATAGGCCATATACAATAATAGTAACATACTGAGTTTCATCAAAATCTTTAGAGCCGTTTTTGAGGAAAAATAAAATTTCGAAAAACAAAGCTTTTTTGTATAAGCTTTTATTTTAAATGGTTTTTTATGCTCAAAAAGCCAAATGCTCAAATGAATATTAAAATACACGGTTGCAAATTCAAAAAAGGTGAGCACAGTATTGTATTTATTACAATTCTATTAAAAATAAAAGACGATTCTGGGACCTTGATTCCACCTCCAAAGACAAGTCAACTAGTCCAAATCAACATCAAAATAACAAAAGGGTCTATTTTCACCGATAATACGGCTTTTTTTTCAAATTTCAGCTTAATCGGTCCACTGAAAGTCGCTCTAAAATCGATCGCACGATGAACGAAACAGAGATAAATACTCGTACATACATACAAATATTGCAAGTTAAATAAAATCTTTTAACTATAAGTGATTTTAATATGGTGACAACCATAAAAAAATCTTTTTTTTTTAACTGGCCAGGTGCGAGTCGGACTTGCGCACGAAGGGACGTTTGATGTTTGTTGTACCTATTAAAAATTAATTTTATTTTAATCTGATCATTTATTTTTAAAGTAAATAATACAACTGAATATTCTGTGAATATTTCAAGCGTCTACCTGTTGCCGTTATCAAATCGAGCAAAAATGAGCAAAAAAAAATCACGTTTGTTGTATGGGAGCCACCGATATTTTTTTTATTTCTATTTTTTTTTAAAGTGAATATATAAAAGCGTCGGTGGCTCAACCGGTAACGACTCGGTCCATCTAACCAGAGGTACCGGGTTCAAATCTGGACGGCCAATGTACCAATGAGTTTTTCAAAAACTTACGTACATACTTACCGATTGCTTTAACGGTGAAGGAAAACATCGTGAGGAAACCTGCACACGCCTGCGAAGAAACTCGAAGGTTGTGTGTGAAGTCGACCAACCCGCACTGGGCCCGCGTGGTCGACTAAGGCCTAATCGCCCTGATTCAGGGTAGGCTCGAGCCCCTCGGTGGGGACGCATATGAGCTGTAATGATGATAACTAAATATTCTGTGAATATTTCAAGCGTCTATCTGTTGCCATTATCAATATCGAGCAAAACCGAGTAAAACAATCACGTTTGTTGTATGGGATCCCCCTTAAAAAAATATTTTATTCTGTTTTTTAGTATTTGCTGTTATAGCGGCAACAAAAATACATCATCTATGAAAATTTCAACTCTCTAGCTATAACATTTCATGAAATACAGCCTGATGACAGACGGATGGACGGACGGACAGACAGATGGACAACGAAGTCTCAGTAATAGGGTCCCGTTTTTACACTTTGGGTACAGAACCCTAAAAAAGCCTGAAGATATAAAAATAATATTGTCTTCATTCGAATTTCACCCAAATCCGCCCAGTAGTTTGGGAACTAGAGCAACGGACGAAAGCGTACAGACACGCAGGCACACACGCATTTTTTTTATTTAGAATATTAGTTTTGGTCTTTTTAAATAAAGAACATATTTTTAATAGATGTGCCGTTTCTAAGATATAACTCATCACAGTCTAAACTATTGGACTTAGAAATGTGTTAGCTGAGACAAATAAGTTTTCAAGTAATGACTCCGGAACTTTACACCATGCGTCGTCATCCGACACGTACTAGACCAATTTTTCAAGCGACTTCCAAAAAGGAGGAGGTTCTCAATTCGTCTGTATGTTTTTTTTTATGTTTGTTACCTCATAACTTTTGACTGGGTGAACCGATTTTTATGATTCTTCTTTTATTTGAAAGCTAGTGCTTCCCGTGTGGTCCCATATAAATTTTATTAAAATGGGTGCAGTACTTTATTAGAAAATTAACAAAAACCAAAAATAATAATGCAAAAATGTACTAAGTTGTTGCGATGGAAGTCGGTTTTTTAACGTGTTTATAATTACTTAGTTTGGGGTGGCATCTGCCTAAAAAACGAGAAAGAAGTTTTGGAATTTTCTATAGCTGAATCTAACTAGGTACTAATTAACCTTTCCTAAATTTTTATTGTTGATATTCTAACTGATCTATAGATAGCATAAATCTCCGTATTCCGAAAGTATACTTAAGTATAGAAATAAATAATTAAAGTATCTATTTAAAGTATTTAGGTAGCTATTATCTTTGCTAGTTATCTTCCTGATTTGTGATAAAAATTTAGTTCGCGTTAAAATTTTGTGATAAAAAAACTGATTAAGTTTATTTACTGAGTGAGGTGAGGTGACTTAGACTGATGCTTTTTTACACGTTTTAAGTATGTAGCTCAGAATACAGAAAAAACCAGAATGCGCGTTAAGTCAGAATAGTATGACGCGCGCTGAAGCCAAAAACTCCACGAATACCCTCCTTCCCTAGGCTGTAATGTTGCTATATTAGGTCGGATTTTAATACTTTTTGAATTAGGTAAGTTATGAAGAACCACTGCTTGTTTACTCACAAAAATAAATCACCTGCATGCAGGATTTAGAAGGAACAAAACGTTAAAACTAAACCGATTTAGAGTAGTTTCATACAAGCACAATTTGCCTCACTTTTATCGCCGTACGCGTGTTCTGGTTTTTTCTGTATTCTGAGGTATGAAGGTAGCTATTTTTAACTTAAATAAATAATCTCTATATGTAGCTAACACGCTAAGTGGAAAGCTGGAGATTTTTCGACCAAACGTACAGCGTGATATGCGGTAGAGTCATGCGTGTAAGTTTACATAAAAAATAAGGAGTAGGTAGTAAGTTTACTGTAAAAATAAATAAAAGCCACGTCGGACTTCTCCCTCGAACGCGTGAAAAATAACTGTAAGTATACCTATTATAATAAAGGGTAGGTATGGGAAATGCTACACACCGTACTTCTCCGTTGTTACAGTACCGGCAGTCGCAGCCAGATAAATACTGAACTAGTCCATTGATTAACTAGGAAGTACGTAAAAAACTTGAAAACCGTGTTAAATTAAGTTCAGCGTGTTTATCGGTGCCACCGACCACCTCAGATAAGAAAAGATCCGTCTACTTGTTTTTACGTATATAACTTATAAATGAAATTAAGATTCTATAACGTGGAACATAATATAATAAGCTACAATTAACTTCTTAGGTACCTCAAGATCCGAATAATGTAGGTATGTTTGACCCGTTGATCCACTGGCAGCGCATCTGCCTGCTGGGGCGACGGTCGCGGGTTAAATCCCCACTCAGGGCAATCATTCGTGTGACGAACAGGTTTGATTGCTCTGAAGCTACTCTGCTCACTTGGCACGAGGCGAAGTGGCAGGAGCACCTCCAGCGGAAGCACAGTCGGCTGGAGTTCAGTGCAACGGGGAGAGAAAGCGTCAAGTATTATTATTATTATTGATTTAAACGAATTTCCCATAGTACAGGGAATCCTGGTGTATGATTTGTCTCTGAATATTATTATGTTTTTCTTTATCTGGTGTTATGTCCTAATGGATGTCAGGAATCAACTTGCGAAACTTCTATCTCTCCTGAGACATTTTGCAAAGTGTCGCTGCGTTATTGATTCCGATCCAGATCTTAATGTTCTTTATACTAGAATGTGCGCGGTCTTCCTCTCCTTCAAGTCTGAGGCCATAAATTTATTATTTCTATATGACGTCTCAAATGAGTCTATTTCCTCTTCTTTGCAGTTACTTTTACTTCTTGTCTTTTGTCGTACACCTTTTATGTTAACTAACCGAATATAGTTACGGGTATTGACGAGTGCTAATATATTGAAACGTAATTCCTATCGCTTGGCAATAACGAGTATCTACTGGTACAACATTAACCTTGTACAACGTAGCAATATTTAGTGTGTACTGGGTATTATCTGGTGCAACATTAACTTTGTACAACGTAGAAATACTGAGTATCTACTCGGTATTCACTAGTACAGCATTAACTTTGTACGACTTAGCAATATTTTATTCTCTGGTGCAACATTAACTTTGTACAACGTAGCCATACTGAGTATCTACTGGGTATTCACTAGTACAGCATTAACTTTGTACAACTTAGCAATATTTAGTGTCTACGGGATATTCTCTGGTGCAACATCAACTTTGTACAACGTAGCAATACTGAGTATGTACTGGGTATTCTCTAGTATAGCATTAACTTTGAACAAATTAGCAATATTAAGTGTCTCCTGGGTATTCTCTGGTGCAACATTAACTTTGTAGAACGTAGCAATACATAGTATCTACTGGGTATTCACTAGTACAGCATTAACTTTGTACAACTTAGCAATATTTAGTATCTAATGGTTATTCTCTGGTGCAACATTAACTTTGTAGGTACAACGTAGCAATATTGAGTGACTACTGGGTATTTACTAACACAGCAATATCTTTGTATAACTTAGCAATATTTAGTGTCTACTGGGTATTATATGGTACAACATTAACTTTGTACAACGTAGCAATACTGAGTGACTATTGGGTATTCACTTGTACTGCATTAATTTTGTACAACTTAGCAATATTTAGTGTCTACTGAGTATTATATGGTACCACATTAACTTTGTACAACGTAGCAATACTGAGTGACTACTGAGTATTTACTAGTACAGCATTAACTTTGTACAACTTAGCATATTATATCTTACACCTATTCATAGAGACTATTCTAATGAGCCCAAACACGATACTTCTACTGTAAGTTCTTGAGAAGTTGGGTATTCTGACGATTCCAGTAGATGCCTCAGAATCAGGTCAAGGTAATTATGTTCTATGTAACACCTGTTCATTGAAACTATTCCAATGAGCCCAAATGCGATGCCTTTGCTGAAAGTTGGTGAGGAATTGGGTATCCTGCAGATTCCAGGAGATGCTGCAGCATCAGGTCAAGGTTACCGTGGTTTTGCAAAATTATTACAGTAACAGGGCACCAAATTTTGAATCCATCAGACCTGTGTAAGTTGCTCACGTCCCTTAATTACCTAGATAGGAGCTGATGGTCCTCAAACGGCTGAAGAGATCTTCATCAATTATAGCTAAGAACCACAGCAAAGAAGCTGACTTTTACTTGAAAAAAACGAATTAAAATCGGTCCATCCGTTAGAGAGCTACGATGCCACAGACAGACAGACACACAGACATTGGTGTCATACTTATAACACCCCTCTTTTTGCGTCGGGGGTTAATAAACAAAGTTTAGTAGTGAAAAATATATTGAATGATGGAAAGAATTTCGATTTTGAGTAACATGTGTCACACTATGTTTTCAAAATGTGACACATGGATTGTTATGTGCCAGCACATGAGACATAGATGGTATAGATCGAAAGAAAGAAGAACAAATAAGAGCAACGCGATACCGCGTTACACACTGGTACAACATTGACTTAGTACAACTTAGCAATACTGGGTGTCTACTAGGTATAAACTTTGTACAATATCAAATTTAATTGATTGGTACGCTGAGATACTGGAGTGCACTACGACACATGGGTCAGTGTTCTCTTATATCTATGGCACTGGGTCAGTGACGTGAATTGTGATGCTGATAACGTGAGTATACGACCTCTACTGCCCAATTTCAATAACGAATTTCACGGTAGTTGGCACGTGATAACTACTGTTTCAAGGCATAAAGTTTTAATGGTTAGCAAGTTGTATATAAGTTAAATAGATTGTGATTAGAAACTTTCTGACTGAAAAGAAGCCAAACAGTCTCCTGGAGGGAGACGGACGAACGAACGTGCGAAAGAGGAGTGGGGTAAACGTAGTTACGAAAGCTGTCGCAGGGATCACAAAAATGTGGCATACGCAGACGCAACTCATTTACCAGCTCAGTTTCAATTTCACCTGATACATACCTAAATAAAAAACATACATAAATAAATACAAAACCGGCCAAGTACGAGTCTGGCACATTGTAGGGTACCGAAGTTTTTTCAAAAAACAAAAAAAAAATCTGTTTAAAGTTTGGTAATAGAACATTTTGTATGGAAAATCTATGAACTTTCGACAAATCCAACTGCACATCCTTAGTTGGTCGACTATTACTCCTTAACTAAGAAGGCTCAACTTTTTTCAGATCTGGGGGGGGGGGAAGGGGGGCACTTGACTCTAACAAAAATTAGCACTTTAAAACTTAATATTTCGCAAACCGCAAAATGTAATGGGTTTTAGAAACTTCTCAGTTGTTTTGAAATGATACCCCACACGAATGAGTGGGTTAGCAAAAAAAATCACCCCCTCTTAACATGTAGGGGATGTACCATAAAAAAAATATTTCAAGATTTTGTTGTACAACTTCGTTGGCGTGATTAATATGTATACATGCCAAATTACAGATTTCTAGTGTTAATAGTCTCTGAGCTAACTGGCGGACAAACGGACACGGCGAAACTTTATGGGTTCCTTGTTGACTACGGAACCCTAAAAATGAAATGTTGTTCGTTGGTAAGCGCATAACTTGAGAACTTTTTGCTACAATTAAAATGTTCGTGATAGTCCGAATAAGGTTTTCGAGAATAAAAAACTCAATATCCACAAGGGCTAATCTACGGCTACAGGCTACAGCTAGTAATTCAATAAAAGCGACGAACGATGCAATGCCCTGATCAGAAATGGCACCTATTCAAATAATGCGGCCGTGTAGCAGTTTGATTGAAAGTATTAATAGATAATGATCGATTCATCGGCAAATTGCCGGTCGCCCTCCTCTGTATGCATACAGTATTGATTGCTTTAGACTATCTAGAGTAAAACACGATTTCCAGTTTTTCTTTTAGGTACCGAAACATTACTTGTTTCTGAAGGTCGAGTCTACTCGTATTTAGTTGTACACCTAAGTAATTTAAAAACGTTTATTCTATTTTCGCTAATTTCGCTTGGTCGATTTAATTCAGTTTAAAAAGGTCTACTTTGTCAACTAATACCTAGGTAGACTCGTGAGGTTTACAATGCATAGAAAAGTGGAAGAGTTGCAACAAAAGGTTGTTTTTAAGTGCCTCCTAGCCTGTATACTGTTGTGTTATTGGAAGCAGCGTTGTCTCAGCAAGAGCCAAGCCAAAGCGATCGTTAAAATGACGTACGTATGGCACATTTTATGCTGTAAGAACAAATCACTCCGAAAGGTGGTTGTCTTACAACACCGTTGCTGACAAAAAAAAAAGTGATGGTTCACATAAAATACAAAAAGTGGCGAAGTGCTTGTCGGGACACGCGCAAAGTAGGGTTCCTTGGACTTTAGAATAATTGTACTTATATTTTAAAGAAAGTTTTTTTTTTAATGTTGGCATAACACATTTTTGTATAGAAAATCTATGAACTTTTTACAACTGCAAATCTTAAGTTGGTCGACTGTTAACTCTTAAACTAAGAAAGCTTACTTGGTCGTGACAATATGCCCTACTATATCGAATACTTAAAATATTTCCTGAAATAGCGGTTTAGCTGGTAGGAGGTGGGTACATGTAACTCTAACTAATCAGAAAAAATATCTTTGCAAACCCTTAGTACAGTTTTGAAATAACTATAATTAATGATACCCCATACAATAGTATACGAAAACTAAAAAATAACACCTCTCTACACGTAGAAGAAGTACCCTAAAATATTTTACAGATTATATTTCCTAACCTTAAAGGGGTCATAGATTTGTACAACCGTACCAAATTTCAGTTTTATAGCTGTACCTAATAGTCTTTGAGCAATGCGACTGTAACAGATGGACCGACAGGCAGAACGATCTTTTACGAGTTAAAAAGAAACAGTACCTACCTACATTTCTATCTCTATGAAGGAACATATAAAAATATGCACCCCTACCAGTAGGTATCATCTTATTGCAGTAAATGGATAAGACTAAATATCGATCTACTTACCTATCTTGGTAGAGCTTTAAATCAGTTTTAATGCGGAGTCATAGATCGTCCAATCTTAATAAACTGAATGTAGGTACCACGCCCGCCCATCGTTCCACAATCGACGTCGACGACGTCGGCGGTGCGACGGCTGCGGCGATAACATAAAGATAGCGAAAACATCGATCCCAGATTTATCAAATAGGGTTGCTATTGATATACTAATAATAATAATACCAAAATAATTAGTAAAATTGTTAGCTTTCAACTGAAATACTGCGTCCAGCTTGTATTGATTCAGTACCGACATTGTGGTTATGCATCGATATTCATGTGGCCGATTTACTCGTACTTAACCTATGTCGTACATCACTAACCGCATTTGAATCATCCTATTCTCTTGTACATCCAATTTTCAAAAGTCGAGATAGGGGCAGTGCCAGTAATTATAGACCCATTTCTGCATCACGGTTTTGTAAAAAAAACAGAAAATATTTTAAATAAGAGACTAATCCTTATTAATTTAGTTTTAAATCTGGCAAATCAGCATGCAGTTTTGGAATTAACTGACTTAATAGCAATAGTATGAACTTTAAAATAAAAACTTTAAATACTTTCGCATTTTCCTTGAACTTTCCAAGGCTTTTGACACTGTGTCTGTCTCCTTACTTATACGCAAACTACAACACATTGGTATTAGTGTAGATGTGTTAAAAATCTAGTTACTACCTGACTGACCGATCTCAATATGTTGAAATTGGCTCTTACACAAGTCAAGAAGATAATCTCACGTGACATGATAATATGTCATTTAGCAATAATAGCACAATACTAATAAGTAGGTAATCAAGAACGACAAACAGCACATCAACCGATTGCTGATCACACAGCTAAAAGATCGAAATGATTGATCGACTTCGACTATAAATACTCAGTCCAGGGGAGAATTTCGTACACATCCAAATTTATAAATTGTACAGCCGCGCTATGCATGCTTTCTCATCGTCGATCGTAGTCGGGTATACACAAATCAACAATAGTTAGGTGTATCACACTTAACAAAAAGTACAAATAATTTGGGTTAAATGGGAGGTACCTTACTCGGATTTTTCCTGAAATAATTAACTACCTAGTGCAGTAGGCCTTATCAAGTCATAGTTATTTACAAAGTTTCATTACAATACTTAATTTTTATTAATTTAATATTTTTTATTATTTTAAAACTAACAAACAATTGGATTTGTATGGGAGGTACCTTATTCTGATTTTTAGTATTAGTCTTTTATGCCATGTAAAGTTATAGTAACGTAACGTACCTACCAAGTTCCATCAAAATCGTTTGAGCCATTTTTGAGTAAAGAAATAATAAGTGATTTTTTTAATACGGTGGCTTCACTAAAATGCTGTTTAAGGGTTAGGAATAATTTAAAAAAAATATTGCCCCAACCCAATTTTTATCTAAATCCGTCCAGTAGTTTGGGAACTAGAGCACCGGACGGATGCACACAAACACATACAAACATAAACACATACATACACACACACACACACACACATTCACACACACGTAAGTCCACACACATTTTTTTTGTATTTTAGACTAGTAGTGTAAAATACAATCGATCCCTATCAAAATCCCAAATTCGTTGTTTTTGCCATCACAATACTTTCTTTACTCCTTCGTCACTCGAAAAAAAAACTTAAGTATGTAGATACTTAGCAGTAGCAGTAGCTGGTTACTGAGCAAAAATATATTTTGGTCATCAATGATCAGAGCAAAAACTGTATCCGTTGATCAGTACGTACAAGTACCTAGATACTTCACGTGGGTCTATCTGTCAGTAAGACACTCGTTTCATTTTTTGTAACGGTTTGAAATATACTAGTCATTGTGTTTATGTGTCTACATACATATATCAATCGAACATTTGGTCGACATACCTACCAACATGAATATTTTCCTTCTGTAAATCAGCTAGGCATTTTTAAAATCTGAATGCTTGTAATTTATACTGAAATTTTCCTCGCAGGATTTAGTTGCAACAAATATAGAAGACCTAATCAAAACTTGCTACGGTGGCGCAACGGCAAGGGCCGCTACCTCCTATCCGGGAGGTCGTGGTTCGAGTCCTGCCACGTTTCAATGTGTTTTCGAATTTCGATCTCATATGTACGTTCATCCGACGCTCTTACAGTGAAGGAAAACATTGTGGGGAAACCTGCACACATCTGCGAAGAAACTCGAAGGTTGTGTGTGAAGTTGACCAACCCGCACTGGGCCCGCGTGGTCGACTAAGGCCCGATCACCCTAATTCAGGGTAGGCTCGAGCTCCTCAGTGGGGATGTATATATGAGCTGATGTGATGAATCAAAACCTGAGAACACAAGCAATAATTGGAAACGCTAAACAAGTTCAAAAACCAACTTCAATCGCAAAAACTTAGTTCAATTTTTCATTACTGTTTCTGGCTTTTGGTATTTAAAAAAAAGCAAATACTACGTTGATTTCGATAAAATTTATATGGACCCAACCTGGCAACATAAGTACCCCATGGAATAAAAAAAGAATCATGAAAATCAGTTAACAATCTGCGAAGATATCGCGTAACAAAAAAAACTATTTACACTCAAATTGAGAACCTCTTCCTTTTTAGAATTCGGTTGAAAATAAAGGAGACAGACGCCAGCATTGCGTCTCTGACTTTATAATCTATCGATATGATAGAAGAGTCTACGTAACCTTGCTTAATATGCGCAATGCGCATCACTACATTGTTAATAAGTACGCCACACAACTGTCAAACGTTGCGTGAGATTTGTGATATACCGCGGAGTTATCTTATCAATTTATTATCAGCTTGAGATTGCGGGTGAAAAAACCTCAAGTTGTAAGCATGTTTGCCCACTGCGCTGCCGTTAACTTTAGTTCGTGTATGGGTAACGTCACTTGCGGTAAGCAGGTTAAATCAGGCTACAGGTATGACCCATCTCATAAACATAAACGTTTATCTACTAAAAATACTTTATTATGACTATGACCAATGCCATTCCAAAAGAGCACTCCATTCCACCTGCAACAAATACTTCGTGCTCTAGTTTCCAAACTAATGAATAGATTTGGGTAAAAATTGGGTTGGGGCAATATTATATTTATATCTCCAGTCGTTTCCTTAAAATTTTTTTGATACACAAATACAGGTTGATTGTTACTTTAAAAAAATTGCTATACTTAATGAATTTAATGAAACTTTGTGAATAACTAGGACTTCAAAGGCCTACTACACTCCTACACTACTAAAATCCGAGTAAGGTACCTTCCATACAAACCAAATTATTTGTAAACTTTTCATCAACTCTAATATCCTAACTTTATTCTTTGCTACTAAATAAGTGTAACGTTTATTGTTGATTTGTGTATAACCGACTACGACATACGGTGATGGCTTTGCGATAAAGTATGCACAGCGTGGCTGTACAATTTATTTAACCTACGAAGTTAAGTTTGTCTATCAATCCAATTGTTGTACTTGCTCATGTTTGTAGGGTTTCGTACCCAAAAGTATTTGGTACGGAACCCTCAGTGCGCGAGTCCGACTCGCACTCGGCCTTCCTTTTTAGGGTTTCAGCGGTGACCAACGTGACCCTGTTACTAAGCCTCCGCTGTCTGTCTATCTGTCAGCGGGCTGCATTTCATGAACCGTAATAAGTAGATAGTTGTAATTTTCACAGAATGTGTTTAAGTATTTCTACTGACGCTATAACAACAAACACTAAAAATTAGAAAATGTGAAAAACTAAGGGTCTGCAATAGTCTGCATAGAAAAAACGTATTTTTATAATTGTTTTTAATATAGCTATATCGTAAAAACGGTAATACATACAATTGTAAAACTTGGTGTGAATACAGTACGGTACTAATCCTGAAGTAAAACAACAAATAATAAAAATCGGCCAAATGTGAGTCTTACTCGCGCTAATGAGTCCGAACTTAATGACAAAACAAGCATATTTTTGTCGCTCTCGTTGGTGTCTCTTGTTTTTGACGTGAATTAGTATTTTTGTCACAGTTGTGTGGAGAGGTGTGGTGGTACAGAACCGTAGGAGCGCTAGTCCGACTCGCACTTGGCTAGTTTTTTGTAAATACTTGCACGCAGACTTTGACCTATAAGTATGCACCATTGAAAAATGTTTGCTAAATTAGTGTACCCTAATTATGTGATATCAAATTGTGTCTGAACTTTCAATCAAAACATAGAATTTTTATCTTCCTGTGAAAAAGGTGCAAATAGAAGGTCAAGTGGGTCGATCAACTTTTATTTGTCTCGATTGTGGTATTGTGATATTTTGTAGTTTTTTGTAAATACTTGAACGCAGACTTTGATTTAGAGTGTGCACCATTAAAAAATGTTTGCCAGCTTAGTGCACCCAAATTAGGTGATATCAAATTGTGTCTGAACTTTCAAAGGTTAGACTTATTATCTTCCTGTGACAAAGGTGCAAATAGAAGGTTATGTGTGTCGATCAACTTTTATTTGTAACGATTGTGGTATTGTGATATTTTATAGTTTTTTGTAAATACTTGCACGCAGACTTTGATTTAGAGTATGCACCATTATAAAATGTTTGCCAGCTTAGTGCACCCAAATAAGGTGATATGAAATTGTGTCTGAACTTTCAATCAAAGGTTAGACTATTTATAGGTAGGTAATAGGTAGGTAGGTAGGTTTTATAGGTAAGGTGTAAAAAAGTGAAAGTCTCCATACAAAAAACTTTTTTTTTAAACGTGAAGAAACTACCGGTGCACCGGAAAACGTAGCGTAGGCAGGCCTCCCACGCGGTGGACCGATGACCTGGTGAAGATCGCGGGAAGCCGATGGATGCGGCAGCGCTGGACCGGTCGTCGTGGAAATCCTTGGGGGAGTCCTTTGTCCAGCAGTGGACGATTTGTGGCGGATACTATGATGATGATGATGAAGAAACTAGCGCCATCTAGTACAATGATACGGAACCCTTTTTGTGCGGTTCTGACTCATATTTTACCGGTTTTATTCATTAATATTTAAATTGATTAAATAAAGTATTTTACATTGTAAAATGTTAATTATATTTTATGTTTCGCTATCCATCAGAGCACTTTTAAAAGTACATTTTTAAGCGAAAATATGTTAACCGCTATGAATAATGTGTCCCTTGGACAACTACTTTTTTTTATTAAACGAGTGAGCTTTGATGAAAGTTAAAATCGCTCTTTCCAAATTATTAAAAACTAGCTGTTTCCCGCGGCTTCACCCGCGTGGACCACGTTTCTATGACTATTCGAGGGTGCGCAGTGCGCGAGCCGCAAGCGGCTCGCGAGCGTGGTAAAAAGTAGCCTATGTCTTAATCCAGGTC
The DNA here is from genome assembly GCA_947284805.1 of Coleophora flavipennella. Taxonomy (NCBI): domain Eukaryota; kingdom Metazoa; phylum Arthropoda; class Insecta; order Lepidoptera; family Coleophoridae; genus Coleophora; species Coleophora flavipennella. The sequence continues at coordinate 31,960,037 of OX369308.1, forward strand.
CTAATCTGTCGACCTACTAAATTTCAGCCAAATCCGTTCAGTAGTTTTTGCGTGATAGCGTAACAAACATCCACGCTTTCACATTTATAATATTATATTATTAATTATTAATTATTATTATTAAGGATTAAGGATATCAAAAACTAAAGCTTGCGATTTTAAACAAAATTTTTGTGTATTAATTTAACAAATTTTTTATTATAAAGAGTCTCGTCTTAAAACTTGGGGAAAAATTAATTTTATTCACAAGTAAATATGATTATTTGTATAAACTACGAAGTTTGAATATTTTGTAATAATGTTTTCACCATTAAGGTTAAAACATACTTATTTTAATATTTCTAAACAAAACAATGCTTTCATAACTCTAAAATATAGGGGGGACAATGCGGGTGTCCAATAGACAAAATTAGTTGTCTCAGAGACATGAAAGACCTTCAAAATTTAATTTTCAATAAGATTTTAGAAGTAAATATTTAAGGGTTCGAGACTTTAGATTTTCGGGGACCCGCTGCTAAAAACATTGTAAAAGAACTTTCAGTGCGTCTCAGCGAGGAAACTGGTGACCGCAGGGCTGGCAGCTTTTTAGGGCAACGCATAAGCACCGCCATCCAGCGTGGAAACGCTGCCAGTATGCTGGGTACTGGACGGCATTTATTATTTATAAGCTTTTTCTATGGTTTGTAACGAAAATCAATGATTGTAATAAAAGTACTATACAAAATATAAATAATAATAATATTAAAATTTAAGACCATATTTTTTTAGCATATTTAAGGAAACTGGTTTTCAAAATAATTATTATAATTAAAATTTAAATTAATAATAATGATCTCAGTTGTCCAAGTGACTAGTTGTCCGATAGACATTCATTGAGTTTTGAGCTTTTTTGTTAAAGAGACTACATTTCATCTTATCAACTTTTCTATGTGAACCCAAAATCACAAGGATTCTATTAAACTAAAATTCATAATGAAAAGTTGCGGTGGTTCAGCGGACACACAAAAAAGCCACCCACTCTCCCGACGAATGACGCCGCGTATACCGCGAATAAAAAATTTAGGTTGAATGGGTTTGGTGCCACAAGCAATCATCTCGTTATACATATAAACAGATGAAACAACTCTTGTATCAGATTTCTTATGTACCATTTAAAACTTTTGTTTAAAACAAGTGTTTAAAAAACTGAAAAATACAGACCTGTCTAAAACAATTTATAAAACACAAACAGAAAATCAATATAATCGTCCAATTTTCGAATAACCTTAAAACTTCTAGGTACAAGCTTTTAATATTATTATTATTATTATTGTTGGGTGGGACGCCTGCGGGGTACAGGCGGGTGTTCAAGTCACTAAGTGGACTCATTACACCCTATTCCCATAGTGGTACAATGGTTACTGTGACCCCGGTGGCGTCCCCCCCTCAAACCTTGAGCTCCTTCTACAATACTCCGCTATGTGACTGATTTCCAGGCTGCATAGTTCCTCTTCCCTGATCCTATCGGCGCCAAAAGTCTCCCACCTTAGCCTGCTGTAGAGTATACACTCAGCTAAATAGTGTTGGCTGGTCTCCGGTTCTCCGCAGTTGGGACAGGAGGGGTCCATGGTCCTATCTATTAGGGACATATGTCTGTTTAGCCTGCAGTGTCCTGTTACTATGCCCATTACCATTGCCAGGCTTTTCCGGCCTAGCGATAGTAGTGTTCTGCTCCTCCTGCGATTCCTTCCCTTCAGGAACATTTTCGCTTGTCTGCAACTATTACTTCCTACCCATACTTCCTGGGCTTCGCGCTTCATGAGCTCTGCGATCACTCCCTTTGTGACGCTTGCTGATATTGGAAGTCGAGGCTCCGGTCCTATAAATCTTGAGCTGGCACCCTCTCGTGCTAGCATGTCTGCTCTTTCATTGCCTAAATTTCCTTGGTGTCCTGGAACCCATGCTAATGTGACCGCCATTCTCTCTGCCAGTTTATTGAGTGTGTCTTTGCACTCTATAACTAGCCTTGATGAGGTCTCTGCCTTGGCCAGTGCTTTGATTGCTGCCTGGCTGTCTGAATAGATTATAGTGCTGTTGAACCCTTCCCATGAGTCCGCCAGTACTTCTTCTGCACATTCCTTAATTGCAAATACCTCCGCTTGAAAGACACTGGTGTAAGTTCCCAGGGCCAGAGCCTTGTCCCTTTCTGGGTTGCTAGGTATGTGAATCCCTGCTCCTGCTAGCCCAGTGCCTTTCATTCTAGATCCATCTGTGTAGCAGTTAAGCTGGGATTCTGGGGCTTCCAGCTCCCAGTTTGTTCTTTCTCCTATATGTATTCTAAACTTTTTGTTGAAGGTCCTTTGTTTCTTGATGAGGTCGTTATTTGTCATTAATAGCGACATATCTCTACCCAAAGCATCTTCTATTGAGGCATGACCTGTGTCCGTAGGGTTTGCCTTCCATTCTTTGCACGCAGTGATCCTGTACCATTGCTCTGCTGCTCTTTTCTTAGCCTCGATCTGGATCGGGTTTAGTCCCAAAGCCACATCTAGTGCCATCGTTGGTGTGGATGTCATGGCACCTGTGGTCATTAGGTTGGCAGCTCTTTGTACTTTCCTTAACTCTCGAACGTTTGACGATATGTTGGCTCTGTGCCACCACACTATCGCACCATACAGCTTTTAATATTGCATTGTCACGCGATATACATATTCATGCAAAATTTCAGCTCAATTGGAAACCGGGAATTGGGTCAAATTTAACTTGCAAGATTCCACCCGAACAAACATACATACATTGCAAGTTCAATAAAAGCTTGTAATAAAAATAAGCTAAACTATTTTTATGCGTAATAAATGATTATTTTCAAGAACATGTTTTTTGTTTGGGGACAGGATAAGGAGTAAGAAGGACAACTAAAAGTTGATCGACCCACGTGATCGTCCAAAAAACCGAATATGAGATTTTGATGAAAATGCACTCTATATCATTTACAGACACCAAAATAGTGTTCTAGAAAAAAATTATGTTTGTTTGTTATGTGTTTTTGTGTGTATGTCAGAGAAACTATTAGACCCAGTTTGATAAAATTTTGTACATGGATATTTAATATTATTTTCCAGGAGTACCTCCCATACAAAGAAGTTAAACAATGTTTTTTTTCTCAAAAATGACGCTAAAAACGTTTTCAAAATTTTTGCCATCGACAAAACTTATTGACACCTAATAAATAATTATGTTGTATTTGGTATATTTGGGAAACTTTAACAATTAAACCCACCATACACAAAAAATCATTGCAAATACGACGTTAGGAATGTTTTCCAAATTGTTGTCATCGAAAACTAAGACTCATTATCCCCTAAAAATGCCATATGTCTGGGAAAGCTCTAAAAAAAATTAAAATATGTTTTTCTCCAAAATGGGGCTTAGTTTATATTTATGTTGACACAATGGAGAAACATACTACCGGCTATGTTAATCTATCAGTGGTATATCTAGGAAACCCGTAGAAAGGTACCTTCCAAAAAATTTAATAATGTTATACGCTGTTTTTTTTTTCTTTTTATTCACAATTGACACACCCTTGGCATCATCTCACCTGATGATAAGTTAGTGACGATGATGCCGACTATGAAAGCGGGCTTACCAAGATTTCCCAACGCAATGGGAAACTGGTTATCTTATATTCAAGCCGGAACACATCAATGCTGTAATAAGATGGTGTTAGCTAGCCAGGCGGGCTTAGAAAACGTCCTTCCACCAACCAAACCGATTCTTCCAAAGTTAGACTACGCCGGGAATGGAACCATCGGAATTAACCATTACACCACGGAGGCGGTTAATTCCGTGTAGAGTAGAGTTTATTTATAGTAAGAAATTCTCTACTTGTACTAATAATTGGCAACAAAGCAAGTACAGCAACCAAGCTGGGTAAAGCCAGCGGTTTATGCAACAAAGGAAAATTAAAATCTCAATATATCATGCAAATATATTGTGCCAATCCTTCTGCAATTTTGGCACTGTCCTAGGCCCGACGATGTTAACGTTTTTGTTGCAAAAATTTTAAAAAAAGTCGATAATGCGCGACTCGAGGTCACACAAACAAGGTTCGGCACCAAAACTTTAACTAGGTACCAACAGAACAAGACCTCTCAGTAGGTACATACTATGTAGCTAAATAGGGGTCTGCTTATTATGGACTTTAGAAATGTAATTTATCCTGTGGGAATGGAAGGACTTTAAAATTTCTTATAGGTTTTCGTGTAACTTTTGCATTTAACCTCATGTGATATTTTGAAGATTTTAGGCTTTAGTAGTTTTAGAGATAAGAGGGGGGGGGGGAAGGGGGAATTTTCACCTATTTTATTAAATAACTTCAAAACTATTTATCTTAAAATTATAAAAAGAATATATATTTGAGATTCTCACAACAACCTGTTACAACAACGTGTCACACGTAGTTATAGTTTGCAAAACTCACTTTTTAATTTTCTAATTTACCCCCCAAAACGGTCTCCACGTTTAAAATTCGTTTATTCACGTTACACGTTCGTCTTTGGGTCACCGACTTACATAACAGTATGTGTACCTAATTGAAACTCCAATAGTTCCGGAGCAAATTGGCTGTGACAGACGGACGGACGGACGGAGAGGCAGACACACGAGTGATCCTATAATATTTCCGTTTTTACCTTTTGAAGTAGGAACCCTAATAATTGTACACCGCATTTTTTTGATAATTATATCGAGTAATAATAATTATAATGCTCTCTGATACGGTTCATTGTATGATCTCCCTCAGCTCAGTTCGATGTCATGCTCTTAACGCTATTCATTGAGTGACTGTTGTGTTTTTGCTGAACGAACAACTAATGAATTATCTGAATGGGGCTTTCGCGAACTGGTCGTCGTCGTTTAATGTTAAATTGAGCATAGCAGTTTGTCAGTGCCAACAATGCCTCGCGAAAGTCGCCACTTGCCAGGCTCATCGCGCCTTGCGCTGCCAGAGACTAGGACCAGACCTAATAAAACGAGCTACCCGCTGCTGCAATGTGGTAATATCTGGATAAGTAAAATATGAGATATGACTTCCGCTTCGGGTCGGCCTCTAGTTAGATCAATACGTAATCCTATGGTCCTGTATATATAGGATGACTTTTAATTAGTTCTTGATAGCAAAGGATATGAATGTACTCGTAATTACAAACAACTTTCCCTAAGAAACTATATGTCAAATATAAAAAAAAAATTTGGTCCTTCATACATTTTTGTCGATTTGATAACTTGTTATGTACCGAGGACCTAAATTTTTTTTCTGATTCGACGTATAGTTTCTTTGGGAAAGTTGTTTGTAATCACGAGTACATTCATATCCTTTGCTATCAAGAACTAATTTAAGGTCACCCTATATAATATATTATTTTTTTCGATCCAAACTTATAATCCGAGCAGACTAGGAAAATGAGAAAACTATCTATGTAGTTCCAAAAGTTTAAGTATTGTATAGGGGTAGGTCCTCTTAACAACGCCATATAAATTCCTCTCGATTACACGTGCCGCTAGGGGGGAGGAAGGGGGTTTAAAGGTCCCCTTTTCTAGTTTCTCGATTATAACTCATAAACGGTGCATCTTAGCGTAAATATGTTGAAACAGAAATTAAGCTCATTGAATTTTCCAAAACTTTGGTAATACACATAATTACGAAAAAATGCATGGTTTCTAAGATATTACCTACTCAAAGTAAAAAAAAATGAAAAGTTATGTCACATTTTTCATCGAACTTGCCTGTCTAGGGCCTCACTCGTTCGTTTTAGAGAAACATCGTCAATAAAAAAGTTGTAGAAAAGTAAATTTCCTTCAAGAATATACAACATATGAGCATTTTTATGGAACATATCAAGAGATACAATTGATATTTTTTTTTCCCGAATAAACAGAATTATAGAGGATAAATTGAACGAAAATCATTTTAGTTCCATAAAAGGTGTATAGGTATTGTCTAAAAAACTCACACACAATGGGCTTTGCGTAAATGGAGGCACACCAACATAGTGTTTTTTTTAACAATTAAGTCAGAGCCCCTTTATTTATTTATTTATACAACATTTATTTATTTATTTAATCTATCGCTTTTATCAGGTCCATCGGTTAGTCTTCCTCCTCCGCGAGGTCTTCCTCCTCGATTGGTGGGCTGTTGAGGTAGAAAGCTCCTTCGCATTTCAAACCGGGAGAGAGCTATACCTAACCAAGCTTGCATTGAAGAGAGTGTGATACGGCGGAGACTCCATATATGTGTGGGCTGGAATTTCTTCCGGAAGCCCCACCAAAATCATCGAAAATTCCATAGAAAAAAAACCGTTTTTACAAATTTTCCAATTTTCTGGGCAACTTTTCCTATTTTTCCTTCTCTAAAAATCTTATTTAAAATAAAGTTCAGATTTTAACATTTCAAAAGATTACGTAAGTACAACATAAATAAATTAAAGGCTGTACTAACTTTCCCAAATAAGGTTATTTTTTTATAGTCCTACCCATTAGCCTGGGAAAAATCGTGATTTGTATGGTTCTCTTACAAATGAAATTGAAACTTGCGATTTACTCACAAATGGTTGGAGCTATTGGATTGTCATGTATTATGAATAAGTATATGTTTGGTTACAAATAAGTAAATATTTGGTCAAGTAGCATGAATTCATCAACATTATTATACATATTTTTTTATTCAATAGTTGTATGAAAGAAATGATAATAAAAAAAATCGAGAAAGTTTAATGCGGGCTGCATGCCGTTCAGTTTATTTGTTTATGAGGTGCCTACCTTTTTAGATTTTCCTGTACAGAAAAAACTACTAACCAAGTAAGCAATATTAATATAACTTATGTTAACTTTGATGGAAAATTTAGAAAAGATCGTTAGGTCCGTTTTTGGAGTAAGGTAATAGCCCATAAACACATCCCCACTGCTGGGGAACGAGGCTCTTCTCTAACTCTTTTTAACCGACGAAAAAACGGAGGAGATTGTTTAGTCGACCCGTATATATTTTTTTAATGTCACGCATATGATATCTTATACAGAGTAGTCCGATTTCGGTAATTCTTATTTTATTGGGTAGGGTAAACATCAAAGTTGGTTCCGTTTAAATTTCAAAAAAAAAAACCTCTAAGGGAAGAAAAATAGGGAATGATTGATTGTTCACCCCTGAATTTTCTTCTGTGTAACGATTCTGTTGAAACTTGGCACATATAATTAGTTCTAATGACACTATTAGACTTATGTTTGGGATTATTCATTCATCTTAATGCGAACATTATCTTTAACTTATGATTTATGGATTACGACAACCATCGAGGATCTGAAGATGGAGACCGAAGGCTGTTAAAAGTAGGTTCTAACTGGATCTCGCATGCAGTCTATTTTCATATGAGAAATAATAAGCCTTGCATCTAAACCTTGAATCGCCTTCTTTTAAATAGCAGTTTATGTCGTTGTCCTGTAAATTGCTTGGTCAGCGACTATTTGTGAACGTCTAAAAGTATTCTGTTTGGCCGACTATAATTGTGAAAACAAGCTTTATATAAACTGTAGCTCAGTCATATTAACTCATTATCATAATGTATGGTCGCCACGCTTTTGAATGGTCGCTAACCTAGTAATTTAGATAACTAAGTTTTTTAGAAGACAAAAGTGCTTTCAAAAAGATGGCGCTTTAAGTAGCATCCATTAGTACCTATATTTTAGCCAAAAAAACTAAAAAAAAAACTTTTTAACAAAAAATTAAACTGACGTAAAAAGAAAGTAACAGAAAAGCTAAAAAAGAACCTTTGTAGTCTAACGGAGCTACTACACTAATGTAAATATGTACCTAAATAATTTTGAGCCGGCCGGCGGCGCAAACAAACAACCGGAACGTTCGGCAATTGCCAACAAAGGGACGCATCACGTCGTTCACCGCCGCCGTGCATTCGCTGCTATCATTTCATTTTACCTTATAATTAATTTGCCTATTTGTTAGATTGGTGCCGACTCATAATTATTTAGGTATTTCATTAGTGTAGGAGCTCAGTTAGACTAAAAAGGATCTTTTTAATTTTCACTTTTTAGTTCAATTCTTTTTTGTCGGTTTAATATTTTGTTAAAACGTTTTTTTATTAAAAATTTTAGTGATTTTGGCTGCATATAACCTTATGGTAATTGCCGATACAGCCGAGTATGTAACACGCAAGCTCAAATAGTGCCTATTCACTCACGCCTTGAAGTTTCCTAAATTATACGAGTCGGGTAGTACAGACGCTGGCAGGGAATTCCACTCTTTGGGAAAGTGAGACCATACTATATTAGACCATACTCTACACGCAGGAGCCGGACTTGGTGAAGATTTTAGGGCTAGTGGAGTACCCCACTGTCAGAAGTTTTTCTAGTCTCCTATAAGGCACCTGACACGACTTAACGACTGCCATCTATGTAGTTATAATAACCGGCACCAACTGCTTTACTTGTTTTGCGAAGCACGGAAGCGGCCGAGAAAAATAACACTAACAGGCAAACCCATTTAAGTCTTACTAACGTCTTCTTATCATGAAAAATTAAATTGTTAGAGCCGTTTTAAATGAAATTACTTATATGTTTCTTTTGATAGCAGGTACACGAAATAAATAATCAAACTATCCATAAATCCAACAAAACTTTTTTCAGGATTTTTAAAAAAGGTCTAATTACAAACTTTATCTGAATCGTGTGAACTGTTCAGGTTTACGTTTTTTGTGTGATATGTAGGTGATGTGATTGTGATGGCAAAAAAATCGAAGATGGAATTTTGATGGGAATCGATTGTCATACACTACTTTTAGTGTAAAATACAATAAATAAAAATGTATGCGGTTGTAAGTGGGCGTTTGTGTGTGTGTGACTGTATGTGTGTGTTTGTATACATGTGTGTAATACACGGCCTACAGCATGCGGTAGTAATCTAAAATTTCTCTGACGATTTTAATGAAACTTTGTGAATAAATAGGACTTAATAAGGCCAACTGCACTTGGTAGATAATTATTCCAGGAAAAACCTGAGTAAGGTACCTCCTAAATTATTTGTAAATTTTTCATCAAGTGTGTTAACTTTATTCTTTTTTACTTAGTAAGTGTAATGTTTATTGTTGAATTATGAATGCCCGAATACGACACACGGTGAAGGCTTCGCGAGAAAATATGCACAGCGTAGCTTGCGGCTCGCGCACCACTCACCCTCGAAGAAAGTCATAAATACGATGCCCACACGAGCGAATCCTCGGGCAAAAGCTAGTTTTGTTAAGTTATATATAACTACTAACTAACACAAACTACTTAACTATCAATAACATTTAACTTAACATTGGTATGTACGAGTATGTACGTAGTTGTAGTGTCGGATTGATCAATTAATTCATATAGGTACTAAATCCAAAAATGATTACATACGACGATGTTAAATTTAAGTATATTGTTACGATAGGTATAATTATAGGTCATAGGTATAGATATAGATATCTAAGTATGTAATTTCATCGTATCAGCCGAAGGAAGTCCACTGCTGGACATAGGCCTCCCCCAAGGATCACGACGACCGGTTCTGCGTTGCCCGCATCCAGCGGCTTCCCGCGACCTTCACCAGGTCATCGGTCCACCGAGTGGGAGGCCTGCCTACACTACGCTTTCCGGTGCGTGGTCGCCACTCGAGAACTTTACTGCCCCAACGGCCATCTGTTGTAAAGTATGTAATTTACAACTTATCTATATTTTAGTAGGTACTCGAAGGAACCTACACAGCACATAGGCAAAGTATATATATTAGTACTAACATAGAGTATGGACACTCACTGCCGCTCTCTAGATTGCGACATCACTCCCTCATCACCTATATTGATGCAGATTGGTTACAGTTTGGTTCTCGAACGTTTTAAAAAAAATTCCCGGGGTTTTCTTTGCTCTGTCATTTGTTTTTAGAAATGTAATTTCACGACAATTTGTATGCTGTGTCCGGGGTGGTGACATAGGTAAGGAAGGAAACACCAGCAAATCGGTATCTCGCCCGATACAAACATAACAGCAGCGCTACATTGTTTAGCAGATTCAAGTCTCTTTAATTTTTCCGGGTTATGAAATTAGTTTTCTCTGTTTCATCCACTCTCTGTCTAATAGATATAAGTAACGTCAAAGAAGATCGAAAAGTCGTATAATCTCGGAAAAAAATAAGTACTTACAACCAGCACAGTAGAGATAGGTACTATAGTTACTTCAACCAGACAAAATTTAAATTACCTACGTGAATCTGATATTAAATTTCGTGACCTACCACATAAGTTTAGGTACATATATACTATCGCGTATTACGTTTAACAAACCAAAACTTTCGTAAAAAAAGATTTCATTGAAAGTAAACCAAAATTTCCTGAACATACAAACTTTTCAGACATTCATAAAGGTCAAGAAGAAACCCGACTGAAAAAGTTCTAGTAAGGAACTATTATTTTAATTTCTAGCATACTCGTATCATTATTCAATGAGCATATTATATTTTGGTATTTTGTAAGGATACTTTTTTACCTACATTTACCCACCTTTCATGACTGGACTTCGGTAGACTCTGTAGACATTTTACAAAGTAAGTATTATTAATATATATTGCTCTAATGAAATGGCACATTGTGAATTAAAAGTTAATCTTATCTAGTAGCTAGTGATATAGTAATGCTACGAAGAAAATTCCAACAAACCTGCTTATGGTTTTCTTTCATGAGAACAGTCTACATTACGCGTAGCATACTTAGTATAGATTTTGGGAAGGGGCAGAAGGCGGGTCGATCGAAACCGCGAAAGCTTCAATGCGGCAAAATTGATGTCTATCTAGGTATGTAAAGTTGGGATACGCAGCGCTAATCTTAGTGGAATTGTAATCATATCACATCACAACGATTAAAACCAGTGACCTAGTGGCCTGCTGTCAAAATGGTCGCGCATCGCGCAGCGACTGAGGGAGGGGGGAGCACGAGCGCGTGATGCGCGCTCATTGCACGTGCTTGCTACGCTCTAAGCTACGCTATATCGTCCATAGAGCATAACCAGACGGCTTTCAGCTGTATTTCATTCAAGCACTCACCGTTTCCGTTTATGAGGGGGTAGTCGTCGTCGTGTCTGCCTATGTATGTCTTTAGCGGAGTGTCCGTGAGGGAGGGCGACGATCTGTCCCTGTCGCTCATAATAGTCACTTAACACCGGGTACAGAGTGGATAGAACAACACTGATCGGGGAGAGGCACCGTCCCCGCACACACTCGACCACGACCGACCTCCGGCCCGCGGCTCGCGCGGCGAACAAATAATTGAGTACAACGCGGTCGCAGCGCCGGGTCCTCGCGGCGCGGCAGTTCGCCACGCTCCGCCTTCTTCCAAGCAATCAATCCGTCCGCCTGCTACGCCTGCCTGCAGAGCGCCCAGCGACTATCGCAGCGCCCTCTCTGGCGACACGCGCCGCGCCGCCGCCGCGGACCGAGAGATGGCGCCACGCACGATCACATCAGGAAAAAGGAAAAAGGCCCTCATTTTAGTTCACGGCGTACCTGCTTACGGAAAATTTCAGTTCAGTTCAAACAAAGTTCTGAGGCCTACGACGTAACTTTTATTTGCACTAAATGTCAAATGGGTAGGCGCTACTGAAGTCACTCAAGGTAATTGACACAGATAAAAAAAGGTTAATATTTTATTGAAAACATAGACCATTAATTTATGAAATTAAGAGTCAAAAATTTATTTATTTTTTTTAGAAATTAAGTATTTTTACCCGACTACAAAAAAGGAGGGTTATGTTTTTAAATATTTTTTTTCAATTACTGTTTATTTTTTATGATTTTTCAAATGTTAAAATGTTATGACGTCAGTGGCCCAAATAGTATGAAAAATACAGCCCCAGTAGGTAGGTACTTATTTCAACTGACGAATCTAAAATTAATGTAGTTTTTATTATTTAGTTTTATCAAATTACTTTTTACTATGTAGAATCGTTATCTCTCCAATTGGTTTTTGAAGTAAACACTTCTTTAGGCGCGTTGGGCGTTTTTGAGATGGAAAAAACCATTGAACTTGCGGCACTGTAATGTAATGTAACCGCCACCGTACCAGAAACACTCGCAGGGTCAGAACTTGGTCAACCTAGTCGTTCGCCAGGAACACTCGGAAGGTCAAAACTTAAAAAACTGTAAAGAGTTTTCTCTTCCGTAGGTACTCCCGGAGTGGTTAGGTTTTTTTTATTTACGTGCCTTATAAAAAAACTAATCAGTGCCAATTGGTGCTTGACGTATAGCTTATACCAATTTTACTTAGAAAGCTAAACGGTAAGTAGTGTAAGTATATTATATATTAAGACGGTCGGATGCCAAATAATTGATGATCGTAGATAACAGCAGATGATGTTTCTAGACAGTTTACTCCGCTGGCTGCGCTGAACCCCAGTATGCCGTATCCTCTTCTCTCTCTATCCTCTTGTCTCCATCTCCTCCCCAGATCGATCACCTAATTTACCTATTTATAAAAATTTTGTATGGATATTCGAATTATCTTTTTTAGAATTGACATCTGAAGAGCTGCCGCTTGGAAACTAATCAGTCATCTAGATCTCCTTTTTAAGGTAAATTTACAAGGTTTTAGAATGTCTTTAATCTCGTATTTTTTCTATAAATTAAAAAAGGTGCGAGTTAAGCTAGCGCACCCATGGTTCCGTACTATTACGCTATATAATAGACACTTGTGTAGTGTAATTTACAAAAACTAAGTAGGATTGGTAGTTCCAAAAACCGGCCAAGTGCGATTCGAACTTGCTCACCGAGGGTTCCGTACCACAACATCTCTGGATAAGGATCCTTAAAATACTAAATCCAAAACTATACATCATAAAAAAAAACTGTTTTAGCTTTTGCTAATGAAGCCCTTTCATATGATATCCCATATGACCACTCAATTCAAAATTTGGACCGCCGCCGTTCCTTACATAATTGATTACTTATACATCAAATCAGGACTATATTTTTTATGATTTAATTACAAATGTATAGTTTTCAGATTGTTTCCTATACTTGTAGTATAAGACGGTATTACTTGGCAAATTTCATCGTTCTAGGTCAAAGGAAAATACACTATAAATTTTGATTCCCTTGAGAGTGTTAAAATGTACGTGTTTTGCGGCTTATACGGCCTTATCTTTTTTACGTTAACTTAGAAGTTTGATATTTCCACAGCTTTAAGGGACTGTAGACGGGAGTATATTATGGTTTTAATTTCAACTCCATATCTCCCCGCTTTCCCAAAATAAAGGGTGTTAACAGATAGACGGACGGACAGACAGACGGACAACAAAGTGATTCTATAAGGGTTTCGTTTTTTCCTTTTGACGTACGGAACCCTAAAAAGGTTCTCCCATACATCGATATGCGTCAGGATCAACATTTTCAATTTACGTTAAAAGTGACACGCGGTTAGAACAACTACAAAGCCGGTGTGATACGCGATTGTAGAGATATCAGTTCTCTACATTCACCCACCACTTAGTTGAGAAAAACACTGTGAAGCGATATTTTTCTCCACCTCTAATTTAAAACTACCTTTAAGTGCCAAAGTCTCTTGGATCCTATACTATATACGGAATGCACAGAGAGAGGTCTTTTAGACTTTAGCCCAGTAACTGGAAGGAAATTTAGAAAAATATATGAATAGTCCAATTCATATATGCACACATTAATGCTGCGACTTCACATTGCCCCAGTAGATTACTAGCCGACAAACCAGTCTGTCCACCTAGGTGGACGGTTAGTATTTTTTTTTCTTAACCAACAATCGGCCTAGTTGGAATGGATAGTTAGTAAAATTCACAGTTCCCATACAAAATGTTTCGATTTCATCATACGTCCAAGCAAATTACTTCCATAGTGACCTAACAACGGCTATAGTGACCCATGTTTGGGACACGGACTTGTGAAGACAGTTCGTCGTGAACCATTTATGTGACTTGTGACATGTTAAGTACTATAGATTTTACAATCAAACTACCTATAAATTTCTTTCAAATGTTATATTTCTGATTTTTTATGTTCAATTTAACGGTTTTTTGTAAGTGTTTAATCATAACAATACTAAGTGAAAGGGTTTCGGTTTAGAAAAAAGCTTAACTAGGTAGTCAGTCAAGAAAACAGAACATCAACAAACAATCATGTAGACAGTAAGAAAAAAAAATCGTGAACATTGCAATTTGAAGTTCCGTTGCTATGATTTAAGAAACCACTATAAAACTTGGTGCCTACCCATTTAGATCTCTGTATTTTTTTGTATCGAACTTCACATTTATGTTTTGTCGGGATTTATATTATTTTTTATAAATTTATCATAATTATTCATTTCCTCTATTCAAGTAAGACATACATCATTTAGTTTTGGTGGTAAGAAACCTTCAGTGCGCAAGCCCGACTCGCAGGTTTTTTTTTCATAATACGCCCCATAACCTATTCAGATCCTAAATCCTAAGTTAAATAGTCACCTGGAAGTGGTCTATATAATTATTTTGATGACAAGTGGTGGTAATACTTTGATGAATAGTAGATGAAGGAACCCTTATTTCGCAAGTGTGACTCGCACTGGGCCGGTTTTATTTTTTTTCTTAGCATACGCCTAATAACTTATTTCGATGCCAAATTTTACATATATAAGTTACCTGGCAGTGGTCTATATATTCTGATGAGTAGTGGTGTTACAGAACCCTTGGGGTACGTGTACGAGTACGCCTTGCACTTGACTGTTTTTAAATTTTGTATTTGTCCAATAACCGACCTCGATGCCAAGTTTCGAATTTCTAAGTTACCTGGAAGTGGTCTATATATTTTGTTGAGTAGTAGCTATACGGAACGCTCATGCGCGAGTACGACTCACACTTGACCATTTTTAGAATTTTCCATTTGTATAAGTCCAATAACCTACCTGGGTACTAAATTTTTAAGTTTCTAAATCACCTGGAAGTGGTCTATATATTTTGATGAGTAGCGGAGATACGGAACCTTTGGTGCGCGAGTACGACTCACACTTGGCCGTTTTTAGAATTTTCCCTTTTTGTACGTCCAATAAACTACCTTAGTGCCAAATTTCAAGTGTTTAAGTCACCTGGAAGTGGTCTATAATTTTGATGAGTCAGTCAGGCAGTCAGTCATAAAAATTGAGATTTTCGGAAGTCGATATTTCAAAAATGGTAAAATTTTTATATTAATTGATTTTTTTTAATTTTTATGTTTTACTAACATAGTCAGTAAGTTTTTTACTAACATATCATGGACCCATGTTGTCTGGTAAATAAATAAAATAAATAAATAAAAATAAAAAGATATATTTATGAAAATTGGTAAACCCGCTTCCAAATTCGGTATCATTGTTACTTACCATCAGTTGAGATGATGCCAAGGGCTTATCAATTGTGGATTAAAAAAATAATTAAAAAATGAGATTCTAGGTGGGGGTCTTACTATACACACAATATCGCAAACAGACTAGGAGTCGAAGTGGTCGCCATGACCGAAATCGGTCGGATAAATCATCATCGTCATCATCGCAAACAGATTCAAATTGTAGTTCAAACAGATTTTAAGTTACAGGTAGGTTGAAAGTGACTCCAAATAGTTCTTTTTTTTTTTTTTTTTTTTATTTACAATTGGTAAACCCTTGACATCTCACCTGGTGGTAAGTGACGATGTTGCCGAAGATGGAAGCGGGCTTACCAAGATTCCCCAACGCAATGGGGAACTGGCTATCTTATCTCCATGCCGGAACACACCAATGATATCAACATTGATATTTGGCGGCAAGACTTAGATAAGATGGTGGTAGCTAGCCAGGCGGGCTTAGAAAATGCCCTACCACCAACCAAACCGAGTCTTACAATTGACCCCGCCGGGAATCGAACCCGCGACCTCCTGTGTAAAGCCAGTGAACTTTGCCTCTGAGCTACGGAGGCGGTTAAAAGTTCGTGTAATGTAACCCACGGCCGGTGTCGCCCTTTTCTTTTCGAACTTGGCCCACACACTGCCGTGTGTCTCTAGATACACTATTCAACACACGAGGTTTTATAAAACTACAAAGGTGTAACAAAATTAAATATTAGTTAGTAAACCGCAAAAAAAAATTTTGCTATTCATATAATCCATCAATTTATGGTCTAATTTTGTGCATGAAGGCAACGATTTTTTTTTAGAATTGACTAAGTATGGGCGTGGTATGGACACCTTGGGTAAAGTTGTTCATTGTGTTAAGTAGAAGCCAGAAGCCCCCAATTATATTA
Source organism: Coleophora flavipennella (assembly GCA_947284805.1). Taxonomy (NCBI): domain Eukaryota; kingdom Metazoa; phylum Arthropoda; class Insecta; order Lepidoptera; family Coleophoridae; genus Coleophora; species Coleophora flavipennella. The sequence goes on from OX369308.1 coordinate 31,976,354, forward strand.
AAGCATTTGAGGGTCCGCGGGGAATTATACACCTATACCTTCCTAATTAATCACTCCGTCTATTGGTGAAAACAGATACAATTCCGTTCGATAGTTTTTGAGTTTAACGCGTTAAGACAGACAGACGCGGCGGGCTTAAAAATCAGTTTATATCTTTGTAAGTAGTATAATGATAAAACTACATAAACAATAAGATTCGAAAGGTGAAAACATTTGGCTTTGTTGATCGTTATGAATCTGTTCCACTCGTTGTCCATACGGGGGTCGAGGGCGTGCGCTGGGAGGGCGGCGAGCAGCTGCGGGTAGGAGGTGAGGTCGTCAAGGAGTACGCGCGGCGGCGCCGGGGCAGCCTTACGCTCCCGGTGCGCGCCCAGCGCCGCCGCCAGCTCGCGTTCCGCCGCGTGAGCTGCCGTTGCCCTCGTCGAGCTGCATGTCGTCGCAGCTTCTGTTGATACGACAACCTCCTTATAGTACATAAAGGTTGTAAATTATATACTATAAGGTCTAACAAAACTAGCTGAAACTATTTTAACTGGTGCTTCTACCCATGAAACTGAACAACTTTCCCCATGGAACACAAATGGAAAAATTGCAAAAAAAATTTTGCTCTCCCATAGTAACTCGATCAGCTGATCAGCCAACTTATTATGGAAGTACAATTTTTTTTTAGATTTGACTATGGATTTCATGGGGAAAGTTGTTCAGTTTCATGGGAAGAAGCACTAGTTAAAATATTTTCAGCTAATTTTGTTAGACCTTATTTATGTGTAAACGAGGTACTAATTCCAATTGTTTTAAGCCCGTGTTTGATACGACGTTTTTCATTACAGTTGTGAGAAAATTTATTTTAATTTTACTACATATGCTTTCGGCATTAGAAACGGAAGAATTTCACTAATGGCCTAGGAACGGACAAAATACTCAAAATGCCTGCGCATCTGTTGATAATAAATAATAAAACTTAAATTTAAAATTTAAAAAACCCCCGACAAAAAAACCGCTAAATAATATGTCTTGACCCTTTAACTTTAATATTGTATTCTGTTTTTATTTTATTTACTCAGCGTTCCCCCTACGCGACGACTCTTAGATCAAAAAATAACTACTTATATTAAACTCAAAGGGCCAAGGCGTATTATTTTCTACTATTTAGCGGTTTTTTTGACGGGGTTTTTTAAATTTTTAATTTAAGTTTTACTTCATGCTCTTTAAACTTAAAGTAAACTTTAAGTATTCCAAGTACGATACCTTTGTAATAAGTTGTTAAAGATTTAAGTATCCTGCAGATGCTAGAAGATGCTGCAGCTTCAGATCAAAATTACCATGTTATATCCAAAACCTATTCATTGAGATTATTCCAATGAGCCCAAACACGATACCTCTGATGTAAGTTGGCGAGGAGTTGGGTATCCTGCAGTTTCCAGGAGATGCTGCAGCATCAAGTCAAGGTTAACATGTTCTATCTAACACCCATTCATTGACACCAAATAAGATGCCTCTGCTGTAAGTTGGTGAGGAGTTGGGTATCCTGCAGATTCCAAGAGATGCTGCAGCATCAGGTCAAGGTTACCATGGTTTTGCAATATTATAACAGTAACAGAGCACCAAATTTTAAATCGATCAGACCTGTGTAAGTTGCCCACATCCCTTCATCACCTAGACAAGAGCTGATTATCTTCAAACGGTTGAACAGATCTTCATAAAATTATAACTAAGAACCACCTCGATCACGTCAGCTTCCAAACAAAAAACCGCATTAAAATCGGTTCATTCGTTTAAGAACTACGATGCCACAGACAGACACACAGATACACACGTTAAACTTATAACTAACCCCTTTCTGCTTCGGGGGTTAAAAAGAATTAAAAAAAGTTCATGTCGGATCAAACATAAAGTAGGATCCGCAAATCGGGCAGCGTGTAGTCATTTCTTTATTTACATTACAAAGAAGCTTTTAAGCTCTACTACGTCTTTACGTGAGATGTAGTCAGAGGCAAGACTTGATAACAAATTAACAATTTGGGTTTGTATGGAAGGTAACGAGTACCTTACTAGGATTTTTCCTGAAATAATAACTTCCCAATGCATCCTATTTATTCACAACAGTTGGATAGCACGGTTAATTGTGCCACACGATAAGAAGACAACAGTTATTTACATAAAAACCGTTAAATCTATTTTTGAGAAAAAGTTTACCACCCGGATTTTTATGGTACCTTATTCCGATTTATTTCTTTACCTAAAATCATTAGAGACACTTTTAAGGAAAAATGTCATCATTACAGCTCATATACGTCCCCACCGAGGGGCTCGAGCCTACCCTGAATCAGGGCGACTAGGCCTTAGTCAACCACGCGGGCCCAGTGCGGGTTGGTCGACTTCACAACCTTCGAGTTTCTTCGCAGGCGTGTGCAGGTTTCCTCACGATGTTTTCCTTCACCGTTAAAGCAATCGGTAAGTATGTACGTAAGTTTTTGAAAAACTCATTGGTACATTGGCCGTCCAGATTTGAACCCGGTACCTCTGGTTAGATGGACCGAGTCGTTACCGGTTGAGCCACCGACGCCAAGGAAAAATATAATAAGTGATATTTAATATGGTGGCAACCCCAAAAAATCATCATAGGGGAAGTTTGAAAAAAACAGCTAGAGGTATAAAAATAATATTGCTCTATCTCATATTTTACCAAAAGCCGTCAAAATTCACTTGGCCAATCTGCTGACTGATGCGTATAAAAAGTGTAAAGAACTTTAAATTAATTTACAGAATAGAATTTTTTTCCAATAAGTAGTAAAGAAAAATTGCTTCGAAAATCAAAATTCTTCTTGCACATGTATTTAATGCGGCTTATAGCCAAACCGATTCAGGTACCTACCGCCGCACTTACGGTCAATTAACCATAGTAATCGACGCCACCCCGCATATCGTACTGAGCTACGACTGTAAGGCACGTTCAGCCGATGGTGCTTGTTGCTATGATTAGATGGTAGTCTTGTAAGCAACTTGAAAATTTTGACATTGGGTATAGCTTGGCAATACGTTCCTCGAGTAGGTACCTACTGCACTTCATAGAAAATATATCAATAAACATTCGCTCCCGCAGTATGTGTGTGTGTGTGTGTGTGTGTGTGGTGTGTGTGTGTGTGTGTGCGTGTGTGTGTGTGTGTGTATGTGTGTGTGTCAAGATAAGGTACCTCTCATACAAACCCGGGTCTCTGTTACTCTTTCTCAAAAATGGCTTTAATGGTTTTAATGAAACTTTGTTAATAAGTAATAATTAATGAGGCTTACTACACTGGGTAGTGCATAATTCCAGGAAAAATCTGCATAAGAAACCTCCCATCAACTTTAATTATTTGTTATTTCTTTAAGAAGTCTGATATAATTTTATTCTTTGTTATTAAGTAAGCTTAATGTTTATTGTTGACTTGTGTATACCCGACTACGCCAGAAGGTGCAGGCTTTGAAAGAAATAATGCAGAACGTGGCTGTCCAATTTACTTTAGAAAAGTGCCTATGACCTAGCAGTTATAACCTGTAGTAGAAGTAGAAAGAATTCCAGATGAGTACATAACATACATTTTAGGTCTTAAATGATTTATTAGTAGGCTTCAAGTCATCATTATATAAAACATTAGAATGATTGTAACACGAATCAAAACTGCACTGTTACACTTAAACGTAGCAGTATTTTCAAGCAGTGACATGTCAACATAGTCGCAAACCATCTCATCCCAGTTGTCGGTGAGCTCGCGGATGCTGCGTGCACCGGCGACCAGCTTGTGCCGCATCATGCGCTTCACTAGGTTGAGCCGCTCGGGCGAGTCCTCGGGCACCTCGCGCGCGCGGAACAGCGGGTCGGGACTAGTCGGCGGCTCCACCATCACCAGCGTCTGTGGCTTGCTCGCCACCTGTAGTAGCACCGGCGGCTTAGACGTCGAAGAAGCATTCCCGAAACTTTCCTTTCTCTGAGCTTTTTTCAAAATAGACAATCTCGACTTTTCGGCTAGAGACAGTTCGTCATTTGAAAGTGTCGACGGGGTAGCAATGCTGGCGGTGGCCGTGACGGGTGTCGTTATAATTGTAGTCGACGTTGTGGAAGATGTTGTGGAAGAAGTTGTGGAAGACGAGGTGGATTCCGTGGACGTAGGAGTCTCGGGGTCGGGCACCATGCGCCGGTTGGCCCAAATGATGTCGTCGGGCACCAGCTGGGTCGACGGAAATAGCGCATCCATCCTCTTCTCTGCGACAGCGCCTTTCAATGATAAAACACTTATTTTGGTCTTAATCACTTACAACTCAAAATTCAACTTGGTATCTTATTTTCATAACATGCCAGGAATTGATATCCGTAATTAAAGTAATTAAAATAACACCCAAAAACCTTATTAAAGGAGAGAGAGAAATAAAGTGTAATTTTCCAAACTATTTAACTTAAAGGTTATCATTGTTTACGATAAATATTAAGATTTTAATTCTGTTGTACAAGTCTTACCTGTGCTTGACCGAAGTAAATCGGGCAACTTCTCTTTAATACTATTCACCCTTTTCATGTCGTAGTATTCGTAGTCACTATGAAAGTCTGGGGGTTTGTCTATGTTCATTTTCTTAATATCATCATGTGCTGATGGAGGAAGCTTTGGTAAATCCATTTCAGGGTCTGACATTGGATAATCAACATTTTTATTTCCCTTAGCAAATTTTTTAAGCAACGCCAGCTCGTTTTCGTCCAATGTTGGACGTTCGTCAAAAATATCTTTGTCAATTTTGTCTCTTGGTTTCCGACGTACTTTTGCTCTAAATATATTTTCTTTATTTCTAAACCGATTCCTACCTTTAAAATCCATCGCTTTATCCTCATGGGTTTCTTCTTGACTTTGGAAATGGCCAAACCCTTCAACATCTTTGACGCTGCGCATGTCATATTTGTCACCTTGATTTTGCATCCAATCTTCACCATCGCCTACACTTCTAATTTTATGCCTGAGAGGAACCTTAGGCATGCGTTTATTAAACCCAAAGTTAGGAACGTTTTCAGTTGCATGGTACTTATCAAAGTTTGCGTCATCATTACGGGTATCCTTAGACCGTGATAATCTTTTCTCATTTTTTTCTGGTTTTTGCCAAGTATCCATCTCTTCCACTTCTCTATCGGTAGCATCTTTTGATCTTGACTTGTAACTACCTGAAATAATCGACTCTTGTTTGAAAATTATCTTATAAAATATAAATACTCAACAAAATACTCCTTACCAACAGGATCCTCAGCAAATTTATAGTCAAGAGCAATTGAAACGTCCTGTGGATGCGACTCGTGGTATTCGTCTGCGGCAGGCGAGTCGCGCGGGGCCTCATAGTCAGACGCCACACCGTAGCTCGGCAAGTTGCCGCCCGCGTAGTCTGCATAACGAGCGCCGGCTGCGAGCGCCGCCAGCGTTGCCGCCACCAGCACCGCCCGAGCCATCTGCCTTCGACTCGCCTGCGCACTTATATCCAGAGGGAACGACAATAGGGACGAGACGAAACATACAAAATTTGCACCATTATTCCTTTATTGACTACAAATTTGACGTAAACACTGTAACCAATAATACTTGAAACTTACTGTCATACTCAAATAATTTAGATGTGCTTATTTGGCATGCCAGTAACAATGTAACAAGTAGGTTTTGTTGAGATCTTATATTCCAGGTAAGTACCGAATGTTAAACAAACATTTTTTACAACCCTAATTAGTTCACTAATTGAGCTTGGAAATTATCGTTTTAGCTAGTTGAAATAATTTAATTTAACGATGCCGGTACGATGTAGTACAATACTACAAAAATACCCTTTGAACTCTTTGATGTTTCGCCAATGACAACTAAGTTTTGAGGTTTGAATATCGATGGTTTTGAAAGACAAACACTTCTAAATTATAGTTCAAACAAAAAAGGATACCTAGTTTTAGGTAATTAAATCTAAAAATCTTTACAATGATAAAAGTCCTCCGCAATATGATAGTTCACAAAGTGATTTAGTGAGTTCCGTAATGAGTGGTGCATCGTCTAAAAAGGAGGAGGATTATCATAAGCCATGTCCTCCTCTACGTAATGTGACACATCCATTGGTACGCAGACTGGAAAAGAAGTAGATAGACCTTTAGAGCTCAATCAGACGTAACCACAGTGACACTACAACGAAACAACTTAGGCAGGGGCAGATTTGTTTGAAAACGCATAGTTTTATTCACACGGACCACATTTTGCTCTCCAAATCAACCATGTGGATGATACTGACAATCTGACCACGGAAACCGAACGGCTACATCGAAGCCACTTAGCGACCACCGGCGGACACGGTGCACGAGCGGTTGGCTACATTGCAACTTATGCAACAATGTCGCGTCGGTTAGTGTTTCTAGTTCCCTGCAAACACTAACCACAACGCAAGCGATGACACGTTTTTGTAGTTGCAACAACACAACTACAAGATGCTGCAGCAACACTATTCACACGTTACCACATTATGGGGTTGCAATGTCGTGTAGTTTGTGGTTACATTTGAATGGGCCCTTGCTGACTTTATTATTTAATTAAGAGACCCTATTAAACATCGACTTCCATACAAACTAATAGGTAATTTAAAATTCTCAAGAATTATAAACCTATTGTGTACAATTACTTTAAAAAATTTTACACTTGTGTAAGATTTACTTTTGAGGAAAAATATTTTTTTACAATTTATTGAGATTTTAAGTTTTTCATGGGTATTATGAAATGCACTTTACTTCTTTTGAATTAAGTCTTTCGAAAATCTAAATCGTACACTTATGACATTTTAGTGTTATACATTAATGTACAAAGCTTTATTACAACTGACTCGCTCATTTTAGAGAAATTTGAATTATTAGTTTGTATGGAATACAACTTTGTTGGGGAACCCAATGCAGTTTGTTACAATTCCTTGATTCCGCTAAATCCTGTCCTGGAGGCCGTGGTTCGAATCCTGCCACGTACCAATGTGTTTTCGAATTTCGATTTCATATGTACGTTTATCCGACTCTCTTACGGTGAAGGAAAACATCGTGAGGAAACCAGCACACGGAGAGTACATAGTTACCTTTGTTGTCATAGTTACTATAGTTAGGTATTTCCAAGTATAAGATCGTTTTCAAATTATCCGATACGATATGGCTGCCGGTAGCCGGTTGCCGATATCCGATATCCAATATCATGTAACATCTTCACATACTGTTGTTGATTTCGTTCCAATTTGGCTTATTTCTCAATAGCTTTGTGCGGGCAGGTCGTACTATGGCAGACTATAATAAAAAACTTTATTTGATGTATCTTTTTATATATGAGACGCAAAAAAAAGATTTGTCCGCCGACAGTATTGGACACATCCCATTAAACTAGCTAGATATACAGAGGTATCATTCTGTACACTATACAGTCACCTACCAAGAGAAAATATAGTACACTTTAGCACACATACAAACATTATCGTCCGACAGCCCACGGGCATCCAACGATGCCACCAACATATCGGTATCGGATGAAAATCTAAAAGGTAGCTATAATTACATAAAACATTTTACTTATCCCGATATCGTATCGGCGCACGCTTCGTTCCATTTTATAAAATCATGAACATTGGGTCTGAAGTTCTAATACTCGTCTGAGATTTTTTAAAAGCTTCATTGTTTAATTGCAAACACTTTTTGTTGATGACAAATTAAAAAATGCCGCAAGTTTCTATGTTGAATTTTTATTTTTTTTTGTGTGAAGGAAATTTTCTTTTTAGCTATAACTTTTGCCACGGATATTTATAGTACATATTATAGGGGAATTGATTCTACATTTTTTATTCCATGACACTTACTTTCTGTCTTTGCGATATTTGGAACACCAGGCGTTTAAAATTATTACTTAAAACTCTCATACTGAAACATTCAGAATAATAAGTATATGGATCAGCAGTCATATCTCCGTGGGCACATAGGTAGTACCAATACAATACTACACTGCTTATGTAAGTAATTGTACAGCCTCGCTGTGCACACTTCCTCACATAGCCTTCACCGTCTAGCTTACATACACAAAACAATAATAAAAATTTCGCTTACTTAGAAGCAAGGAATAGAACTACCTACTCGTCTATAGCCAAGGAACAGAGAAGCTTGAACAATTCACAAATATGTGGGTTTGTATGGGAGGTACTTTTTGCAACTTTTTTTGGAATAACAATGTACTTAGTGTAGTACGCCACATAAAGTTATAGTAAAGTGCAAATTTTCAAACAAAAAACCAGCCAAGTACGAGTTGGGGTCCAGCATACAGGGTTTCCAAGACCTCTTCCAAAGTCTACTGAATATAGTCATCATCGCACATTTTCTTAAAAATATCTAATTTATCTTAAAATTACAAAAAAATATATTTAAGATTCTAACAAAAAGCCCTTTAATTTGATAATTCACACGATATAGTTTGCTAAACTATTTTTACAAAGTATGTACTGAGAGGTCTTATTCTGTTGGTAGGTAGTTATTTTTTGGTGCGGAACCTTGTTTGTGTCCTTCAGGAACATTAAGTTGAATTCCTATTATGTTGAATACTCTGAAAGTTGGATACCATATACGTACATATACTCACCGATTGCTTTAACGGTGAAGGAAAACATCGTCAAGAAACCTGCACACACCTGCGAAGAAACTCGAAGGTTGAGTGTGAATTCGACCAACCCGCACTGGGCCCGCGTGGTCGACTAAGGCCCTATCGCCCTTATTCAGGATAGGCTTGAGCCTCTCGGTCGGGACGTACATGGGATGATATGATGATGGATATCATGATGTCGAATTTCTATTGAGGTAAATTCCCACTATGTTGAATTCTCTGAAAGTTGGATACCATGATGTCGAATTCCTATTATTCCATTTTCACTTTATTGGTACAAAATATTTTACACGTCATTTTACAGGATGAATCCAAAATATTAATATAAAATAATAAAATTGTCAATAATGCACAAAATTAAAAATAATAAGTACATAATCATAAAAAAATATTACGAATAGAAATAAAACTAAAAATAGTTACACGTTGTGTAAATTTAAGAAGTCATGTAAACTGTAGAAAGTGTGCTCGATAAGCCAGCGTCCGAGTTTCATCTTAACTTCAGTGATTTCTACCGGTAGTTTGTTATAAATGTTTAAGCGTTACTTAAGCAGTAGTTTTGTATAGTTACTACCTCTGTGCCCACGGAGATATGCCCGCTGATCCATATACGTATTATTCTGAACGTTTCAGTATGAGAGTTTCAAGTTGTGATAATTTCACTTCAGTGATTTCTACCGGTAGTTTGTTATAAATGTTTAAGCGTTACTTAAGCAGTAGTTTTGTATAGTTACTACCTCTGTGCCCACGGAGATATGCCCGCTGATCCATATACGTATTATTCTGAACGTTTCAGTATGAGAGTTTCAAGTTGTGATAATTTCACTTCAGTGATTTCTACCGGTAGTTTGTTATAAATGTTTAAGCGTTACTTAAGCAGTAGTTTTGTATAGTTACTACCTCTGTGCCCACGGAGATATGCCCGCTGATCCATATACGTATTATTCTGAACGTTTCAGTATGAGAGTTTCAAGTTGTGATAATTTCACTTCAGTGATTTCTACCGGTAGTTTGTTATAAATGTTTAAGCGTTACTTAAGCAGTAGTTTTGTATAGTTACTACCTCTGTGCCCACGGAGATATGCCCGCTGATCCATATACGTATTATTCTGAACGTTTCAGTATGAGAGTTTCAAGTTGTGATAATTTCACTTCAGTGATTTCTACCGGTAGTTTGTTATAAATGTTTA